>OY747723.1:500000-910000 GCA_963556495.2 Valencia hispanica | reverse complement strand
ATTGCTCTACATCCTGCTCACTGTCAATCACCTGACACCCCAGCAAGAAACGGAAGACTTCAGCAGGAAAGAGTTCTTCAGAAACATGCTGCTTTAACAAACTGTACTGTCACTTTTAGCTCCTTTTTGTTCAGACAGGCTTTGTTTGATGGGACGGCAGCTACTTTTAGGCTAGATTTACAGGGAGATAAAAATAATTCATGTTGAGGTTAGTCATGTTTGGTTGCCTGAGTAAAAGACTGGGATGTTGGAGGGCTGTTTAGGGACACTGGCCGAGGGTCCTCCAGCTTAATCCTGAACCCTAAGGCGCCCTTGTGTGTGCATGAGTCTCATTTCTTAAAGAAGAGAAGAATGAAGGGATACACTGGAAAATGGGATGAAGAGTAGGTTGAGGCAGGTGAGATGTGTTGGTAAGATCCGGCTGCTCCTGTTGAAAAGGGGCCTGAGTGGCGAGCAGATTCATTTCAGCATGGAAAGCCCACACACACAAAAGCTCTGAAAGCTGCTCTTATGCTACATCTCGGTATCTCTTACCTGTTAGCCCGATTAATTATTCCTTCCAAGTTCAGGAGCCAGGGAAAGGAGACACCACGGATGGGCCAGCATGATAGGGCTGCAGTCCCAACTGGACGGAGAGCCTAGATAAAGAGAGAGGATGGTGGGGTGAAGGGGAAAAGATCTCAGTTGGATTCTCCTTTTCATCCCCTCACATCCCAGCCTTTGACTAGTCGCTCTTTGAAAGCACAGACAACAAATCTCTTTCATTTATCACTTGGGATGGCTTTCCATCGCTGCCTATTTCTTGCAGGAAGTTTGGAAAGACCAGGAGATTTAGGACGCGCAGTATGCTTTGAGGTAAACGGGCCCGAGCTTCCTACTTTTCATGGACAAGCACTTCCTGGCTATGCAGACCAGGCGTTTCCATGGTTATCACTCAGCCAATAGTGGCTCCTTGGAGCAGAGTGTTGGGAATGAGGGGGTCTCTGGGGCAGGCTGTCTTTTTAAACAAGGCCAGACACTTCACAGACAGGGAGAGGGCCAATTAATTCTGCCGGGGGCAATGCTCCCAGGTTAGCATTTGCTTATAGTGATAAATTGGTGCTTTGTGTCTACAGTAAACTACCTGTGCCCCCCTCCTTCCCCTTGTTTTGGCTGGCTTGGCAGGTCCTGGAGTGATGTAATGGGGCTCAGGCTGATTAGTCGGGTGTGCTTCGTCCTTTTTCACAGGGTCACTGCTCCACTGTCTGTGTAAAATTAATTAAAAGCTGGCCAGGGTTAGTGTCAGTCCGATTTCCAGCTAGTTGCTAACATCTGCTAAGGAACAAAATGTACAAATTCTGGTGTCAGAGTGGTTTTGTGGTTAAAAAAAAGTTGGGGATTTAGAAAAAACAAGATTCTGTAAGTGAATAAATAGAGATAAAATAGACTTTTTACATTTAAGGCATTTAGTTGGAGATCTTAATGAGATTCCCCGGATTCATGAATTTTGCATTCCAGATGAATATTTTCTGATATCTTACTTCTGTGCATTATCTGGGTTTTCTTGTGGGGTTTTCCTATAAACGGTTTAAAGGCTACAACAAGTTTTGATAGAAGAAAATTCCTGATTAGTTCTTTGGTATAGAAAATAAAAGGCGAACGTGTTTTTTTGTCATTCCTTAAGCTTGGGAAATGCTGAACTGCTGTTGCATAAACCCAAGGTGCCCAACTTATAGGGTCATAATGGGATTGTTCTTACTGAATTGTTTTATTATTGATATGTCTTGGTGTAATAAAGTTAAGTGGAGGTTTTGATTTTTCCGTGCCACTTCTGGAGAGATTCATCATACACTTCATTTTCAAAAAATTACATAATTCATTGTATCTGACAATAATAACTATCTGTAAGAGGAATTAATGTAAAAATAAGTTTTCTCAAGCTAAGCAAGGTTTAAAGCTTGTTTTAAAGGTTTCCGGGACACTAGTGGGCTTTCTTTATTAGTGACTGGACAGGAAGAAGGGTAGAGAGAGAAAAGGAAGACATACAGCACATGGCCTGTGGCCAGGAATCAAACCTTCTTTGAAGACTGGAGCCACTGCATATGGTGGACCTGCTCTACCACTGAGCCATGTGGCTTTATAAAAGAATCATTTAGATCAATCGTTTAAAACTTTTGAACCTGGGACTTAGTGTGTATTCATCACCTCAGTTGGGTGCAAATCTCAGACAAGCCCCCAAATATATTATGTATCACAGTTAATCCAGTAGAAAGAAGGAATCATCACAATTCTAGAAATGAAATGAGGAGTCAGATTGCCACTCGGTTCTGTGTACTACTAAATCCTGTAATAATCGGTACCATGAGCTTTTCAGTGATATCGTCATTGTATTTATACATCTATTTGTAGGTTGTGGTTGTGTAGTTCTCAGTTTGCATTGTTGACAGCAGATAAACTTGTCAAAAAGTCCAGTTTTGTTCTAGGTCGGGAGCTGGACCCAGTAAGATGTGTGGTGGAGAGGCAGATGAGGAGGAAGCTGCAGGGCATTCTGGGTAATACAAAACAGCCCCTCCATGATGTTCTGACCAGCCAGAGAAGACGCTGGAGTGAAAGACTGGTCTCTCTGAGATGCAGGACTGAGAGGTTCAGGAGATCATTTGTTCCTGCAGCCATAAGACTGTTTAACAGTGGCATCCAACATCTTGCTTAAATAATTTATTTGCTATTGTTTTATTTTAATCTACTATATATTTACAAATATTTGAGCACTGGATAAGGTGAATTCCCCCTTTTTGGCGATAAATAAAGTATCTATCTATCTGTCTGTCTCTCCGTCCGTCCGTCCGTCTGTCTAGCCTGCAGGTGTGGAGGTGGACTGGGATGTTCCTTTTCTGTGTTCCCCTTCCTCTCTTGTATCTTCAACTCACCTTCTCCATCTTAACCTTTTTTTCCTACATCTCTTCATCTTCTTTCTTTGTGCCCCTTTATTTTCTGTCTCTGTGTCCATAATATCAGAAAAAAACCCACAACAATTTCCAATAAAGATTTCTTGGAAATTGATTTTCAGGGCGTCGCATAGCATAGTAGTTAGTGCAGGCACCCCATGTATGGAGGCCTCAGTCCTTGATGCGGTTTTCCCCGGGTTTCAGTCCCATCCTGTTCCTTGAATCATTGTATTGTTATTTGTATATTTTCCTTGTGACTTTTTTTTATTTTTATACATGTGTCCTGTCTGGCAGTGTGGAGCTCAGAATTGGTGTCTGAGTACCAAGTAGAAGCCCAACAGATTTACTTTCACAAGCGGAGCAGTACAGCTTTTGCTATACTCCACTTGATATATATGTGTGAAAAATCTTTATTATGAATTGCTGTGGGTTTTATTTCCTGATGTTATGGACACGGAGACGGAAAATAAAGGGGAAGAAAGAAAGAAGATGAAGAAGAGAAGTAGGAAACAAAAAGTCAAGAGAGAGGGTAAGTTGAAAATACAAGAGAGGAAGGGGAACAAGGAAAACAGGAAAACATTGAAGTCTGCCTCCATACCCACAGGACGGCAGAGAGAGGGGGAAAAACAAAAAACCCCGAAAAAGGAACATCGACAAAACAAAACAAACATTGTGAACTAAGAACTAAACAACCACATCACACAAGAATGGATATAAAAATACAACAACAATATCATAGAAAAACTCATGGTACCGATTAATCAAGCTCTAGTAATGATAACCTCAGCCCAAGAATGTATCTGTTAACACCAGAGACCCCACACCTGTGTGTGTGTGTGTGTGTGTGTGTGTGTGTGTGTGTGTGTGTGTGTGTGAGCATGCTGGTGCATATAATTCAATTCAATTCAATTCAGTTTATTTATATAGCGCCAATTCACAACAGATGTCATCTCAAGGCACTTAACAAGAAGTCATTTCAATACATTTATACAAACATTCCAATCAGTTAAAAAGTTTCCCATTTAAGGAATCCCAGCAGATTGCTGGGATAAGGTTTCTCCATAAGAGTGTTCGATAGCTGGTGTGAGCAGGCATCAATCCGTCTCCCAGGAATCGATGCAGACATGAAGGAGATCAGAGCAAAGACGTCCAAAGGGACTGACAGTTATGAAACAAGGAAGTAAATTGAAATGTTATTTCTTTACTTATTGGTATTTTTTTTCAAACATACAGGTATTTAAACTTCAGCTAGATCTTAGATTTTATATTCTCAAGATTTCTACGATAGATGTTGAGGCATCAACAACAACTTTGTTGCTTGGTTTGCTAAAGAGCTTGCCTGAAATGTAGAGACAATCATGACAATCTCCCTTTTCTGTTTCAATCATGAGATTCATTCACAAGGTCTTTGATTGAATGCACCAATAAATCAACCATTGAATATCTGCCAGTTTTCCCTTGACTGACTCAAATCCATGGAAAGCTCTTCTCTTATAAACAAAAATGCCAAATGTCATCATTTTAGACAAAAACTATAGTTTTCTTCTTGTAAGAGGACAGTCCTGAACTGTGTAACAGCAAAATTATCCAGAAGTAAAGAACAAACACACCCCACTTAGATTTCTCAATGAATCTTCACAGTAAATATGTATAAATGGTGTTCATCTTCATCCTGTGACCCCTTCCCTCATTGCTTCAAGTTACATAAAGCTACCGTGACTAGAAATAGCCTGCAGTGACTCCATTTGTTTGAGCATGTGGTCTGAATTTAGCCATCCTTTATCTATGGCTCCCATCCGGTTTCCTTTCCATTCTCTGTGTTTGCTAAGTGGTTGCATACATTCATGTGTCTTCAGAGTCCAACGGGCATCAAAGCAGCAAAACTGCACAGCTCAGGGAGGAAAACAGGGAGGGTATCTTGGATATTTTATTTACTCGTCCTTTAAGTACTTCTTACCATTGCCTCATTATTTCTGCCGCCACGGTATTGCATGTCAAACATCCTGCCGGCGTCCCCGCTAAAATCTTCCCCAAGGTGAGGAAAGGTTGATCAGTTTTCTTTTATGTGAGTAGCGAGAATGAAAGTCACGGCCAATTTCCTTTTTAACATGGACACGGGGGAGGAAAAAAGAAACAACAAGGAGAGCAACAAAACAGCCTTCAGTTGCCAGAGCTGGATCTTTGATTTGGCATATCAAAGGGGAGCATGATCCCAGGGTTCTGAGGCTCCCAAGGTCGGAACATGAAGACCTACTTTCCTTAAATCTAACTCGCTGTCTGCAGAGTGCTGCTGTATGTTTGCATAAGTGAAAAAAGATTCTTAGAATTTGTGTTTTAGATGTAATAAAAGTACATAAAATTAAGAAATGGCTCAAGCCCTCAAGATTAGGAGTGACCAAAACGCTGGCTGTTAGTCTGAATGAGTTTAAGGACTTCTGGCTCATCGTTGGTCCAATCTGGATAAGAGCCATGTTGTTCAAAGGATCCCGCAGCTGATCCCTTAACAGATTTAGAAAAAGAAAGTTGATATGGTTCCCTCAGGAAATGAGGAGAGACCACAATGTTTCCCCTCATGAAGGGATCCAGACAATGTCAGTCTCATACTGGAAATCTCTTCCTCTGGTATTTTGGTCACCCGCGTTATCTTGAAATGTCAATCGAAGTATAGACCCCTTATTTGTTTACAAACATGGCGGATGCGAGCGCAACGCGTTTGCAGAAAGAGCCGCTGGCCCTTTAACACCCTGTTGTTCTAAGCAGTGGTTGTGTTCAAGTTGTGTCCTATATTGTTAGCCAGCGATGTTTTCTGCATACTACAGTTTGTCACCAAGTGACCAGAAGGATTATGCAGCAAAGTTAACTTTAGTGAATCGAAAACAACTTAAAGACCCTTACGCATTACATGCAGGTGAGTGGATAAACGACAAGACAAAATGGCCCAAACTGCAATGGCCACATGTCCACTCTTACCTGATCGACACACCGAGTCTCTATATACACGGGAGAGCCTGAAATCGTACACAACACTAGATGCCTACAGCTACGTGACAGACAATCATGTTCAGGACATACTATTACATGATTACAACACTGAAAACTTCGTGGTTCTGAAGGCAGAGGTGCTGCCTAGTCAAAGACAAGGGAAGAGGACTGAGCTGTATAAAGTGTGGGTCATCGTGACTGATGCAATCTGCTGGGATTCCTTAAATAGGAAACTTTTTAACTGATTGGAATGTTTGTATAAATGTATTGAAATGACTTCTTGTTAAGTGCCTTGAGATGACATCTGTTGTGAATTGGCGCTATATAAATAAACTGAATTGAATTGAAATTGAATCGTGAACATGAAAAGCAACTGCATCCTTACCGCAAACTGCACATGCATGGCCGGGTAAGTAAATTAGAAAAATACAAATTATTGATGCTTAAAGTACTTTGCAAATCATTTGGAGTTGTATATGCAGTTTCATCAGTCTTGAGACCATTCGAACAGATGTGGCTGCGATTTAATGACATCAAGAGGAGAGGTGAAGGAAGCCAAAACGAGGGACATCTGTATCAAAAGGCCCAAGTGGACAGACACTGGCTTACAGCAACCTTCCAAAGGACCGCCCAAAAGCAAAATGTCAAAGTTATGACTTATTTCTAATGAAATATAATTGTTAGGATGATAACTTAGAATTAAATTAAGACTTCCTTATTTCAAGTCTTCTTTGCACCCATGTAATTTATTCATTATTGTTTAAGTTTCATACCAACTCCTTATTTATGGACTTACATATGTAGCTTGGAAGCCACATTTAGTTTTTGAAATGAACTACTCAGTGAAGTTCTAGTTATTTTTAGTTTTTTTTGAAACCGTAAAACATGATCCCCAATTTTTTGTAATAGCAGGCTAAACAAACTATATTTCATATTCTTATTAAGATAACTTCACAAATGGCACCCCATTTCTTTGTAACAGGCAATATATTTTTTTCATGTAATGTTCATCAATCTCCTTTTTTATTTTTTTATTTCAGGGGTGTCTGACGACTACATAGGTAAGCTGAAGGCCCTGAACCGGATGGTGTGTGTCCTCACTAGTCTGGACTGCCGTGACACAGACAGTGCATCAGCATGCCTGGATAAATCATTCCTTCTGAAGAAGAGCCATGAGTACTACTATCAAGTACAACTCCACATGTTTGTGAGTTGTGTCCAGTACTGTGACTTAGTCGTTTGGAGCCAGCAGGATCACACCATCACTCGTGTAGCCAGAGATGAAGAAATGCTGTGCACAGTCCTCCCAATTGCGGAACAGTTCTTCAGACAGAGTCTTCTACCAGAACTCTTAACACACCGAATGGACCAAGAACATCAAGACCCTACATTCTGCTCGCACTGTGGAAGGCCAGAGTATGAAAAGATGACCACATGTTCAAAGTGCAATAAGCATTTTCACTACACCTGTGCAAAGCTGAAAAGAAAGGTTAAAGAATGGTGTTGTGATTAGAGTAAAACAGTGTAATGAGAAAAGACTAACACACATGCACGGGGGAAAATGCTTTATTGAAACTGTTTAAGTTTAACATACAAAATCTGTACATTGGTGCTTCAAAAAGCAATGTTCATGTCATAAGAATAATATTTCCTTGTACTACCATTATTGAGTGATACTCAAGACTAATAAAAAGCTGTTGCAGTATCATTGCTTCTAGAGAGCATAAATTATTTACAGTTCATTTTCTGGGGACAATGCATTTGCAAATGTTTGTTAATGCTGTACAAACAACTACAATATCATCTAACAGGTCCACCTGGGAGAGGGGAATAACAGTTGTAAGAATTTTTAAATTTTTCCATCTACCGATTACTCTTTCAATTTGTATTCTGACGTTGGACAAACGCCTCGATTGTTCCACCTCTTGAGCAGACAGCTGCTTTTTTCCTTTTGTAAAGTGGGGGATTCTCAGGGTAGCACCGCGTTGAAGAAACGGCAGTTGGTGTGGACCGATCTCCATTGCCTGGACACCTGCTTGGGGCTTTATCCCTTATTCTTTTTCTCTTGTATCTGAATTACACACAAGAAAACTTATTTAGTACAACAGTAACTTTGTTTGGGTTGCCAGGAATCACAGGTGACACCAGGGCTTATTTGTATTCCAACTGACCAAAACTCCTTGCAAAAATTCACAATCAAAATTTAAAAAAAAATCAAATACTCCATGCCATTTGCTGACAAAAATTGAAAAAAAACAACAAACGGGCATTTTTATAAATCTATCAACTACTGTTGCTCTAAACCAGGGGCCTGCAATCTTTACAATCCACGGACCCGGTTTTTAATTATTCAATGAAAAAAAAGTCCTACTCCAACCTGAGTCGGTTACAAAGAATAAAAACAGAAATGGTTAATTAATTTTAAGGTGAATCTACTGAGACTCGTTGAAGTTATAACTAGCCTCTTGAGGATCCAGAGCCACAGTTAGGAGACCTCTACATTGTTTGCTCTTCCACTCATAATATGTGGCGTCCTGCCGCTTGTTCAACAACAACAACAACACATACAGAAGTACTGAAATGTGATTTACCGCTCCATTTTTCCTTTGCTGTCTTTGCCAAACTGGGTAGTGTAGGGGAAGATAGACAGGACAAAGTCAGGACTGTCAATGTCGTCGGATGCTTCTCCTGTACAGAAACAAGTATTCCAGTGACTTGATGTTGCGTTAGCAGCAACTAGCAGTGACTAGCATGGCTCAGTCTCTACCGTGGCATTAGCATAATGCTAACGCCATCAGTTGCAACCAAAACCCTATCCTACCCGTGTTAACCATATCCTAACTGTGTTAACCAGCGATACTTTTAAGCTCATGTTGTGCTTACCTGATATAAAGTGGTTGCTGCAGATCAATGCATTTTTGATCCAACCAAAGAGGTCTTCTGTTTGCCTTGAAAGGGGTCCGAGTTCATGGGATTCGGTAAAATTTGCATGTTTTGTTATCAAAACGGTTTGTACAACCAACAGCACAACAAAACATGATGGCTAACGCTTTCTGCAAATGACATGCGCTTCATACGATTATTCCCAAAGTCCAAGAATCAAGAAATCATTTAATAGAACATCATGCCCCAATCTGATGAAATTTCAGAACAAATGAGAGAAAATGTTACTGACTTTTATCAGTGTTACAAAACCAATTTCTAAGGCTTTTGACTGGGGAAACCACAGGGAGAACCATTATGTACAAATAGAGCAAACAATGAAAAGGGTTGTGTTAAGTTCCTTAGGTGTTTTGAGTTTTAGTTACTTTATTATCTAATTCAGTTTATTTTATCATTGTAGTCCATTTCTTGATTCTGACTTTTGTTATGTTTAAATTTAGGAATCTACTATTTATTTGAGTTTCTTTTAGGCTCCTTGTTTGATATATTTTATCTTTAGTTCCTTCTAGTTAGTCATTATTTCTTCTTATTTGGGATAGCTTTTCTGTCTCGTCTCCCTTTCTGTTATTTCTTTTGTTTTCTTCTGCTTCCCTGCCCAGCTGTTAATCATCTTCTCCTGTTCTCTCCTTCTCACCTGCATCCGGTTGTCACTAATTGGTTCTCAGGCTTTCAGTGTCACTCCTCATTCCTCCTCAGTGTATTTAAACTATCTGGTTCTCTTTGTTTCTCACTGGTTCCTTGTCAATACTGCCTGTCTTCCAGTATGTGTATTTAGATGTAGTTTGGGTCCTCGATTTACCAAAACATGAGAGGTTGAACCTTTCCAGTAGCCAGTCTGCCAAAATAGCACTATAAAAAAATGCATTGCTAGTTATCATAAATGTTCAATGGCAGTTGTTGCTGTCAAAGGTGGCACAACCAGTTAAGTGGTTTAAAGGGCAAAAACATATTTACATAGGGTCAGGTTGATTTGAATAGCTTCCCTTCCTTTCCTAAGAAATGTAATCATTAGAAACAGCTTTTTACTCAGGTTATCTTTTTTGGAAGTTGTGATTTGTTCCATGATCTGAAACATTTAATTATGACAAAAAATGCAAAAACAGAAGAAGGTTGTGAGAGTAGCTTCTTTTTCACAGCAGTGTATACCATTTAAAACCTTTATTGGAGCAGTTCCCAGTTGTGTGGTCAAAAGCCCAACCGGAAAGCAATAAACAGATTGTTTTTATTTATAAACAAAAATAAGAAAATTGAATAAAAACAGCTTTTGTAAATGCTTTCCCAAGAAATGGGGAAAATGCTTTCCCAAGAAATGTTTGCCAGAAAATGTTAGGGTCAGTATGGTCCTGAAGTTGGCTATTGGTGAGGTAACTAATTTAGGTTTCAGTAAGGGTTCAGTGTATTGCTGAATCATCACAAATGAGGTATTTTAACATCTTACAATAATCTAAATATTGTTTGTATTGAAGAGTTATGATAGTTTAAAATGTCAGTTTATGGCATTGGTTATCTGTTTTCAACCTTGTACTCCACTATAACTTACACATAGTCTGATTAAGTAGACTATAAAATACTATAGAAAAGTGATCCTGGTAATGAAGCCCAAAGGAAATTGAGTTCACTTAAAAATTTCTTTCTAAAATATTACATATTACTATAATCTTGGGTGTGATAGACTGCAAGCTGTCAAGGGTGTATCTGGCCTCAAACCCTATGACCAATAGAGAAAGGGACCAGCTCCCACTCCATGCAGATTAAGCATGTAGCAAATGGGTAGATGGATATACAGTAATCACAGGAACAAAATTGGAACACTTGGGAGCAACATGACTGTGTAAAGTTGCACAGGAGAAATGACAGTCTAGTTTACCGTCTTAAGTAGGGGCTTTTGTACATTCAAAGCCTTCCTCTACCACCATTTGGGTGGTTCATTATAACTGTAGCCTTACAAAAAGTGACACTGAAAAGAGGGAGGCGGAAAACTTTTTTGCATGAGGCGTGGGTCCAGTCGGAACAGTTGGATATGACAGATCTCTCCACAAAGGCTACAAATACCTGGTGGTTATGGGCTTAGACAGCGGAGATGTCATTCTGACGGCTCCCCCCTCACTTCCCCGTCACCCCTCAGCTCCAGCTTATGTGGACTTTTTTTTCTTTAACACTCTGAAATTGTCAATCGAGTCAGTGGCCTGGACAAGCTCTTTCTTTTTTAAACAGCGGGGCTTTAAAAAGGTGCCAACCAAGCAGCATGGACGAAAGGTTTGAAAAAGGCACAATGGACTGGGAAAAAAAGTCCTAGCTACCTGGGAAACAAAACCAGAGGCAACCGAGAAAATGTCGAAGAAAATAGAAAAAAGGAGGGGAGACAGAGTGACCCCTCCTTCCTTTCTACTTTGAATCCTCTGAGTGAGCGGCAGGTTTTTCTGGTCTTGAGAGAAGTGACAGAGACAGAAGGAAAGTGAGAACCCATTGGAACTGGAGAGAAGAGTGGCAAGAAGGAGGGAGGGATGGAGTGAGAACAACTTAAATCGTTGTCATCAGCTCCGTCACGTTGAATAGGCCTAATCAATGCAAGTGAGTGTTGAGGACACACGGCCAGCTCTATCAAGGCAGGTAATACCGCCCAGAATTAATTGGGAGCAGGTATTGGAAGGGCTGTATTACTTTAATTGGGTTGGGGTTCTCTAAATGGAAAAGACAAAGTATAATGGCCAAATTGTGGTGCACAATAGCACTTAGCCCAGGATTGTATGCATTCGCTAATCTGCCCTGGAATGAGGCAATTCTGAACAATTTTCTCAGTAAAACCAGCTGCAGAGAGCTCGTTCCTCCCTCTTTTTTGTTCACCCTTGGGAAAATGTAAGATTGAAACAGAAAATACCTTCACCGGGGCAATCATTTGCCACGTGTGGAAAACGGATACAGCACTGAGTGGTGGAGTAGGTTGGGGATGGGGGAAGAAAGGAGGTGGGGGGATTTTTGTAAATGGGAAGAATTGACGGCAAAGGAGATAAAGTGGGTCTCAAAGTGGGCCCTGTCACAGTGGCCAACGAGAGAATAAAGCAATGACATTTACAGTGACAGATGAGATGGCGAGGAAGAACTGCCCACTATTTAGAGGAAAGAATCTGATATTTAACAGACATGGCCTCTGGTAATTAACAGTGGAGATGTATTTAGTAGTGAGCTATGTCATTATTAATGACAAGCAGAAATGCTGATATCCTCCTGATTATAATAAACTCCAGCTATCTATGTTTGCCAGGACTGTGGGATGCTACCTCTAAATACCTTTGAAACCTATCTTACATTATCATTCCTTCCTTCTTTACATTTGGCTACCAGGGAGCTCCACCTTCTTGTAACCTTCAGAAAGTATTTCATTCAAAGCTTTTCTTTGGATTCTGGCTGCTTTTTTTCGCTGGCTTTTAGTACAGTAATGCTTTCAGTGGAACTTCCCCATTACCAAGAAATTGTATAAGGCACAAAACTGTCTAATCTCAAGAGATGGATCAAAGTTGAGTCAAGCAATTGACAAGAGGGTAGGATGTATATAGAGGATCTTTGGGCACTGTTATCAGTCGGTCACAAAATTAACAATATTTTGAACTACTTTTTCTGATATCTACAACAGAAATATAAGTAAAAAACATGTTGACATACAGGAAATAGGATCTTAACACCAACAAAGTGATTCCTAAATATTTATTAGCTTAAAACATGCCACAATGTCATGTCCTAACATGAAACGCATCAGCAACCTACATTTCATGGCTGTGCAGTCTTGTTACCTGACTTTTCAGGTAAAAAAAAAAACTACCAAAACTACATCGGGACATTTTATAGCTCAAACACCAAAAATTTATTTTAATGTATTAATAAACATGTGGAAAGCGTCTTGACACTATGGCAGAAGTTTACAGCTACAGTTTCCATTACCTCTGTTCTTGGGGTTACAGCCAATCAGCTCCAATGAATATGAGTGGCACTCCTGGATTGGCTGGTTTGCAAACACCAGGCAAAACTGTGTAAAAACAATTCCTGAATAGGCAAATTTTCACAAATCCTTAACTACAAAAAAAGACATTCATAGAGGCAGTATATGGGTACAAAATGGATTTGATTAGCATTGCAAGGATCCCACAATATTTGAAACAATTATTCATGTGAGTGTAAATTATGTATTTCTCTAACCCTCTTTTGCAGCTAACTGTGTTGGTGTGGTAAAACTAGCTTGTACAAACAGGAACAATGAACAGAGATTTTGTTTCAGATCAATTTTTTTTTGTTTCTCCAGCATTGCTATAGCTAACAGCATTTTGCTTGCATCTCAACAATCCAACTCTTAAAGTGCTTGCTTTCCTGTAGATTTCATGTAGAAGTGCTGTACTGTTAATGCTGACTAGTATGTAAATATGAACTACAAGCAGAGATTGACTTTCTCCAGCTTTAATTTTTCTGTCATCATTACCGACAAAGTATTAGGGCCATTGTAGACAAAAAAATATATTTTGGAGTTTCCCCCCAAAAGACTAATTTCAGATATTTTACATATTTTCAAGAAAAAAACAAAGCATTTCTCTGATGTTTAAATTTGCAAGTTAAAACTCAGACATTTCCACAATTAAAGGCATACATTTTCCATATTTAAACTAAGATATTTTCTGACATTGTAAAGTCAGACATTTGCGAGACAAAAATGTATCTGAAAAAAATAAAACCCGCAGAAGTTTGTTGAGAATCAGAAATGTCCAACAGAAAATGCCAGTCAAATAAGATGTGTTAAATTTACGAGATGCCTATCTGCATGTTTTCAAAACTCTAAGTGGTTAATGAGGCTCTTTTCCTGGATCAGAACGCCTCGAAGGGGAGAGACTGTGAGGCAAGGCAAGGCAAAGCAAGGCAAGGCAATTTTATTTGTATAGCACACTTTCAACAGCAGGGTAATTCAAGGTGCTTAACATGATTTGGTGATTTAAAAACAAAACAAACAGACATGGAATATAACATTGAAAATTAAAAGTAAAAGAAACACACATTACACATGATACACAATAAAGTAAGAGAAAGACCAATAAAGCAAGAGAGCATGAACACATTTCATACATATGACATCAAGCATTTACTCAAAGGCAATTCTAAACAGGTAGTTTTAGTCTCGATTTAAAGCAGTTCAGAGTTTCAGCAGCTCTACACTCGTCAGGAAGTCTGTTCCAGATAAGGGGAGCATAAAAACTGAAAGCTGCTTCTCCATGTTTAGTTCTGAGTCTAGGGATGTTTAGTAGGCTAGAGTTGGAGGACCTGAGTGGTCTCGGTGGTTGGTACCATGGCAACAGGTCTTCAACATATTTTGGTGCTAAGCCATGTAATGATTTATGAACTAGTAAAAGTATTTAGAAGTCTATTCTCTGAGCTACAGGGAGCCAGTGTAAGGACTTTAGAACCGGGGGGGAGATGTGCTCTACTTTCCTGGTTCTAGTGAGGAACACGAGCAGCAGCGTTCTGGATCAGCTGCACCTGTCTGATTGACTTTTTAGGCAGACCTGTGAAGATGCTGTTGCAGTAATCAATCCGACTAAAGATAAACGCATGGATGAGTTTTTCCAGGTCCTGTTGCAACATCAGTCGTTTAATCCTAGAAATGTTCTTCAGGTGATAGAAGGCTGACCTTGTTATTGCCTTTATGTGACCCTGGAGGTTCAGGTCTGAATCCATTACTACACCTAGATTTCAGGCCTGATCAGTAGTTTCTAGCTGTATTAATTGTCATTGTTGGGAAGCTATTAACTGCTGAAACAGCTTTTTCAATAATCTTACTGATAAATGGAAGATTAGAGATTGGTCTGTAGTTCTGCATTAACGTGTCGTCCATTTTTTTTCTTCTTTAGCAGTGGTTTTTAAAGCCTGAGGGAAGACACCTGATAGCAGGGATGAGTTCACTATTTGAACAAGATCAGACCCAATAACAGGAAGAACTTTCTTTAGAAAAGCTGTGGGTAGGATATCAAGACAGCAGGAGGAGGAGCTTAATTTGATAATGATTTTTTTCAAGGTTGTTTTGGTTTAATTTGTGGAATTTAGACATTTTCTCCACATTGTTGTTGATTGGGGATGGCACTGGTTGTGGGTTCGGTATTGAGGTACAGATTGACCGTCCAATTGTTAGAATCTTTTCAGTGAAAAAGCTGCAAATTCATTGCAGGCCCTGGTAGAATTTAGTTCAGGGGCTACTGTCACTAAAGGATTAGTTAGTCTTTCCACTGTTGCAAACAGAGTCCGTGCATTATTAATGTTTTTGTTGATGAGTTCAGAAAAGAACGATTCCCTAGCATCTTTTATAGTTAGCTGACATCTATTCAGTCTCTCTTTGTAGATCTCACAGTGAACCTGGAGTCGAGCTTTCCGCCATTTTCTCTCGGCTCGTCGACACTCCTCTTTTTTCACTACATACCAGTGAATTGCTTGTCCCCTGAGACTTTTTTCTACCTGAGACTACTTTCACTTTAGTTGGAGCAATGGAATCAATGATGTCTGAGATTTTCACGAGGAAATTATCTACCAACTTATTTACTGAGTTTGAGTTGGGAGATGAGGGAGATAATGCAATATCAATTACCGAGATTTCGGATATATTTAAGCTTTTGCTGATAATTCAGTCCAGAGTGTGTCCTCTATTGTGTGTTGGTTGTTTGACATGCTGGGTCAGGCCGAAGTTGTGGAGAGTATCATCTAATGTTTTTGCTAGTCTATCTTGGGGGAAGAAGAAGAAACCGCAACATGGCTGCATCTAGTAGGTCTCACTGAGTGCTGTGTAAGTATGTAACTTTAGTTATTGCAACATAAAAGGCCTAGTCTACTTGATGTAGCCATGGTGCAGTTTCTTCCTCACAGTATCTCCCGTTTGAGTCAAGTCTGAATCTGGGAGAAATCGTTCTGATCCAGGAAAAGAGCCGCATGAACCACTTATACTTTTGAAAATATCCAGATGTGCTTCTTGTAAATTTAACATCTAAATCTTATAGATCACTCATTTTCTGTCGGACATAACTGATTGAAAATCTCAGTAAACTTCAGGGTTTTTTTCTTCATAATATCTGACCTTAAAATGTCAGAAAATATATTAGTTTAAATGTAAAAAATTTACGCTTTTAATTATGAAAATGGTTACTTCAAACTATGCAGTGTTGATACTCCAAACATAGTTGTGTTGTTTCTATGACAATGACAATAAATCTCTCAAAACTTTAAACTAGTACACAGAGGCCGCCAACTATCTGCAGAATCAATAGCCACAGACCACCAAACTTTATGTGGCCTTCAGATTTGCTGAAGAACAGGGCTTCTTGGAATGGGTTTTCATATCCTAGCACATTTTCCCCAGCCCTACATCAATAAGTTGAATGCAGTAGTGCAAAGTACACAGCTTGTGGATTCTTGACAGATGAAGATGTTCTCAGGAGTGATAAATCATGTTTTTTTTCTGTCTGGTAAGTCAGTGGATGACTTTCGGTTTGGTTGATGCCAGAAGAATACCTGCCTGACTGCATTGCTTAAGTGTAAAGTTTGGTGCAGCGGAGATTATTCAGTGAGTCTGTTTTATGGTGATGTGCAATACTGCATATTTTGGTACTGATCAGATACCAAGTAAATACGGGCCAGTATCACCGATACAATACTTTTCAATTAATAAGGTGAATGCATCATTGAATTGCTAAATCTCAATTAATTTTCATGACCTTAAGTGTTTTTTGTGATGTATCCTTTTTTTTTTTTTTTTTATTAGTTAAAACCCAGAACAGAATTAGGACAACGTTTATAATTAAATAGAAAATGCTTTATTATTACATTTTTCAAACTTAAATAAAATTTAATGTTGAGAAACTATAATACAAAAATTAACTCTTTAAGTGGTGGGGTTTTTTCAGTAAAATCTAAAATTTTGATTTCACTATTTCAAAAGCTTGTAGCTTAAATGTGGTTAGAGATGAAAGCATATAGTAAATTAGAAAAATCTTCAGTATCACCCAAAATTTGTGATAGGAACAGATTCAGTCACCTAATTTGCAAATTATGACATCATCAGGTGGTGGCCTTATTGGATTTCTTACATTTCACAGATGTTCATGCTAGTTTTAATCTATTTTAACACCACTGACTCTTAGTTATTTGTTTCTTTATCGGGGGCACTTTAAATTCGAGCCCGGACTACTTTATATTTCATCATGTCTTCACTCACCTGTACCCCCGGATGTGGTGGGGTTTTTTTTTAATGAACACAGAAAGTTCTGGAGCTGGAGCAGAGGATCTCCATGCTCCATCAAATCCAGCACTACAAGCGGAATGTGGACATGATATTTGGCTGGACTTTCGCTGCCGCCAACAGCACTTAGTTGGTGAAAACACAATTCCCTGCCAGCCCGGTGAAGCTGCGGAGGGGGAATCCATCGCTGGACTAGGACTGCAGAACGCTGGAGGTGCAACAACAGCCGCAGAGGAGGACCGCTGGTTCAATCAGGGGGATAAGCCAAAAGCCCCCATCAGCTCAACACGGTGCTCAAGGGTGCCTGGTCCATGGTCGGGCCGGCCGTGGTGGGGGGGCCGGGAGCAGCCGCCACCGCTCTCCTTCACCCGGTCTGCCATTATCAAACCTCTTCGGTGCCCTGGTACACGACTGTCCTCCTCTGACTGTCCCTCCGACCGCCCTGAAGCCCCGCAGTTCCGCAGGACAGCCGCCCATCCCCTCCCAGCAGCCCTCCATGTCGTGGCAAACGCAGGACCGCAGCCAGGACTTGCCGAGGCGTGCTCCACTACACCCCAAACCCACGGAACGAGCCCTCGGCGCCAACTACACATCGCTGCAGTCCTGGGGAAGCTTATCTGCCCAGCATCCAACAGGTCCTGGACGGTGAAAGACCCTCTGCCCGGCATCAAGTTGGAGACCAGCCGCCCACCACACTCATCATCGGAGACTCTATTATCAGGAACGAAGGATGAGAGGAGCCCTCACTCTGTGTTTTCCTGGAGCCACTGTAAAGGACATTGCTGAACAGATCCTGGGCCATATAAAACGTCACACATCTGTGAGTAGAGTTATTATTCACGCTGGAACCAATGACATTCGTAAACAGCAGTCTGAGCTCCTGAAGCTGGATTTTATTCATTTATTTCATCTTTTAAAATACACACGTGTCTGTTTTTTATTTCTGGCCCTACCCCCACCATCGGCAGAGGAATTGGTAGTTTTAGCAGAGTATCATCTCTGAAAACTTGGCTTTCAACCGTGATGCACAAAATTGGTTTTATAAACAATTATAACATTTTCTGGGGCAGAAGTTAATTGTTTGGGCTGGATGAACTACATCTTAACAGACAAGGTACCCGCATGCTGGCACTGAGCCTGGCATGACCACGCACCAGTTGTATTACAGTACATTCTGTTATTTCGACTGTTAACTTTGTGTTCTCTCAGTGTTTTTCTCTTCATAGAAGCTCCACCTGGTCTGGTATCCTGCTTGGCTACAATGCCCAGTTGGACGGGGGGCATCGACTGGGATGATGCTCCCAGTGGCCGAACATCCACTGTGTCCTGTTATCAACTTTTTACTTTCTGTAACATAGAAAGTTCTCTTATATCAGATCTTCTGTTCCTTCTGTGTCTCTGCTCTGTCTTCTCAAACCCCCAGACGGTCGTGGCAGATGGCCGCTCCTACTGAGCCTGGTTCTGTTGGAGGTTTCTTCCTGTTAAAGGGGAGTTTTTTCTCTCCACCGTTGCTACATGCTTGGTCAATATGAGGGATTGCTGAAGGATTGCTGTGGTTGGAAAGTCTGCCCAACCTCACGCCAATGACTGACGCAATCTGCTGGGATTCCTTAAATAGGAAACTTTTTAACTGATTGGAATGTTTGTATAAATGTAATGAAATGACTTCTTGTTAAGTGCCTTGAGATGGACATACGTGTAATCTCAAACAGTTACCAAAAGTCCTACCTCCAGTAAATCATACAGTTACTCCATTTACAACCACTATTAATATGGCACTTTTTAATGTTCGTTCTCTGCTGAATAAAACTTTTATAATAAATGACCTAATTTTAGACCATAATATTCATTGTTTATTTTTAACGGAAACATGACTGAGTCCATATGCCCCCATGTTCTTACAGAGGCCTCCCCACCAAATATTAACTTCACTTGTTCAACGAGGGGAGGCAGAACTGCTTTTATAAATTCATCAACGCTTTCTGCCAAACCTGTTTTATTTGATAACTTTAGCACTTTTGAATATACTGCAACTGTTTTTTGCACTCCTCAGATTTTATGTGTCACAGTTTATAGGCCTCCTAAAAAGAGAACACTTTTGAACCAAAAATTCTGTGTTTCTATCAATTTTGCACAACTCTTATGAAATAATAATTTTAGCTGGTGATTTTAATCTACAAATAGATAACATCTTAGATCCTTTATCAAAAGAATTTTTAAATATTTTGAATTATATGAATTTTAGTCAACATGTCACGCAGCCGACTCACAACAGAGGACACACCCTGGACTTGGTCATCACGTATGGCCTGTCCACCAGTGTGTCCTCTGTTGTTGACTTGGCTGTCTCTGACCACTACTGTGTGTGTTTTTTAATATCACCAGTTTTATTCAGCAGGAGACCTCTGTGAGAACTGTCAGGAAGCGCCATCTAACCCCGGTAGTGGCTGCAGGTTTTCTGGAAGTTTTTGAAAAGAATCCTCGTATTGTTTTCCCTGCCCCCTGTGACTTTATTGTCCATAATTTTAACAGAAGGGTTAGGGTTAGGTGATGTAATTTTTTTTAATTTTTGGGTTTTGGGAAAGGGGGGGGGGTTGTGGGTAATTTTTAATCTATAAAGCACTTTGAGAAGCTTTGTTGTGGTTTGAAAAGCACTTTATAAATAAAGTTTGATTTGATAAACACAAGAGGGGGGAAGGGGAGATGTGTGTGCCTGCTCTGCCCTGACACAGGAGCGGCGAGTCGGGCCACTTGGCTGTTTCCTCTTTGCCAAAACCGCAGCATTGCAAAACAAGAGCAGAACTTAAGGTAAAGAATCGATCTCACTAGGCTAGTATCAATCCGATACAGATGCCGACTTGGTATCGATACTATCGATATTTGGATACCACTACTGTTTTATAGTAGATGGCTTCTTAGTTCCTGTGAAAGGAATGCTTAAGGTTCTAACATAAGGCATTCCGAACAATTTCAGGCTTCCAACTTAGTGGGAACAGCTTGCAAATGGTCCCTTTCTTTTCTAATTTTACCTTCTTCTTCACCTGCTGCCATTGTTCTGCACCCCAGGTCAATTGTTTTCATGCATACTTGTGTCGCTTGGCCTTGTTTCCATGTCAGAGGTTTGGCTTTTTGACTATAACTCTTCCATAAAGACCACTTCTGGCCAGACTTCTCTTGACAGTAGATGGGTGTACCTGGGTGCCACTGGTTTCTGCTAGTTCTGAGCTGATGGCACTGTTGGACATCTTCTGAGTTCGAAGGGTAATAAGTTTGATGCATCTTTCATCTGCTGTGGGGATACTGCTACTGGTTGATGGAGTGCCAAGACACAGTATTCTGTCCACTGTTTCCCTGGAAATGTTCTGTATCAGAGTGGTAGTTCCCAGATTTGACGATTGAGAGACCAAAGCTGACAGTCTTGCAGAAATCAAATAGTTTTTCCACCAAAACCAAGTAATGTAAGTATTGAAAAAACAGCGTTGACTTAAAACCCTCAGCACCAAACTATTCTTGGAAAAGTAAAAACAACATCCTTAACTGTTGGGAAACTCTAAAAATCCTTGGTGTTTGCTGTGGACAGGAAGTGGTTTAGCAGCACGCTACCACATCATCCCAGTGTGCTACCACTCTTTCTCTAGTGTGTTTTATCACCAAGAGGAAATGGAGGGAAGAAGATGCCATTATGGCTATTAACAAAAAAAAAAAGTCAACTTTCTTAGAGTACGTGGTGGAACTCAGGGGAATTCTGTTGCACGGTAGTTTTTCTGGTGAAGTGAGAATGATTGCTTTTTATTGTTCTGACAGTTTAGAGGATGGAAAGTGATGAGTATCCGGGTGCTGAGGAGGCAAGCTTGCAGTGCTTCCATTTGAATCCAGGTGCTTTTCCACCCTAAATGTGTTCAAGATTAGAGAAAGCCGCTGGATGTTGCGGTGACTTGAAGGAAATCACGCTGAGCCATGCTTACCTTTAGAAATTCAAAGTATCCAAAGCTTGATGACTTTCGTTCCCTCCCTCTCTTTTCATTTTGCCATCATCAAGCCAAAAACATAATGACTGCGTCCTGTATTCACTCCCAACAACACAACAGCCGTTTTGTCCCAAGAAGCCGAACCTTGGCATATTGTTTGAAGGCTAAATTGCTCCCTGCAAAAGGCACCCTCCGCTTTATTGCAGGCATTTCTCCCATTAAATGTGCGGCTATTGTGTATGGATTACAATAGCTAAGAGGAACCCAGGGACAGCTTTAACCGTTAAGTGAGGAGTCTATAAAAAGCACAGAGGTTTTTTGTTGGGAGACGCCTGCCTGCTCTCCCACCTGGTGGGGAGAGGAGATGGGTTTTTTTTTCCAGTGAACAACTGGCTGTCATGAATATTACATGCAGAGGAGAGGAAAGCAGTGGGAAGTAACCAACTCCAGAAAAGAACATTCCAGTATATTAGATTACAGCGGAATACTTCTTTAGTGGAAAACTCTTGATTAACTCATACTGAGGATGTCTAGCAATTAGTTACACTCTACAGCGGGTAATCCATTGTTATCAGTATGACTCAGTAATGATATGTAATTAAAAGTTGAATGAATGTGTTACTCACGTGTAATACAAATTGGATTGGGAGTCCACTTTGAAAATGCACAAGACTCAGAAGTATTATTAAAATGTATTACATTAATGCTATAATCATATTTGTCCTGTTAACCTGCAACCTCTTTTGTTGAGCAACTTTAAAGGATTTTTCCTGCTTTCTAGTTGTTGCTGCCTTCTGGAAGATTTTAAGAGACATTAAATGAGGCTTTGTTTGAAAAATTTTAAATTTTTCTTAGATTTGTTTTAAATCAAACTTCTTCAAACAGGCATTCTCCTAAATCCTGTAATACACTGCTGCAGGTTTCTTCAGTTTCTGCTACACTTCTTCAGTTTTTCCCTTTAAAATCAGACAAAAACAAGATTTTTTTTCACTCTGAAGGAATCTACAGATGTGAAGCAGAAACTGTGATATCGTTCCTCTTGCTTCACTTCTTTGCTTACTAAACAAAGCTTTTGCATTTTTCACAAGTCTCTGTCTCATCATTCCCATCCCTCATGTCTTCCCAACACATGTTGCTCCCATTGCCTTTAAAAATCAGATATTTGTCACTTTTAATGACTGTTACTTCACACTTGGCACGTGGACAGTCTGCTGTGCAGATGTGCCTTGTTTCACCGTTGCTACAGCTTCTGTTTGGACCAAAGATTCCTAAAAAGGTGTTATTTTGTTCTGAAGATGTATTTTTAACACCATCAGACCATCAAAAAGCCACACATGTAAAGAGGACTGAACGGAAGAAAACAGCTACTGGGTGGAAATGTAATTAACTGCAAATGAACCAGCGTGCAAAACTTCAAACTGCAACTAAAGGAGCACTTTGAAATTCAATCTGTTTGTTATCGGCTTAAAAAAAAAAGGATCCTTTTTTTGTTGATTATCATTTTAAAACACTATTTATTCAAATATTCTTTTAAAAGACAAATCATTTGCCTTTCAATAAACATATTTCTTAAAGATAAAAACAACGTATTGAAGAAGCAGAAAAACATGTCAACAACAATAAGGAGTAAAGCTGTCCTATTTTAGACCCAGTTTACCAATAAGGAGAGATTAATTCACTGTAGTTTTATATGAATTCTGGATGCTTTAACTGGTAACGGTATACATTTTTGATCAGAGTTCAGGTAGCGCAATTTCACCAAGAAAAGGTCTGGGCTTTGAGTGGACCATTGTAACACTGATGCATTTCTTGTTATCCATTTGGTTGGAGATTTATTTCTTTACACGTCTGCCATCCTAAAATGTATGTAAAGACCTAAACCCAGGTGGGGCCAGATGTTATATTTGCTGAAATTCTTTATTTGAACTGTGAAAGACCTGAACTTGTAAAGCGCTATATCCAGTCTGAAGACTCCAAAGCGTTTCACACTACATTCATTCATTCATTCATTCATTCACTCACTGATGGTGGCAATCGGCACCACCAGGCCCTCTGACCACAACCAGCAGGGAAGGTGGGGGAAGTGTCGTGCTCAAAAACAAAACCAAAAAGTGGGTGAGGCAAACAGAGCAAGGGGCTACGTTTTGGGGTTTTCTACAAACATTTCTACTTTCCAAAGAACATTGTTCAAGAACATCTCTGAATGAGTGACACCTTGCAACCCCAACCTTTGAATTGTGCTGTATTCTTATCCTAACAGTTAACCGGCTAGATGTGAATGGACCTTCTTCTCTCTAAGCAAACTGTGACACACTTTCTTATAGTAACAACTTCTATGCACTCAATGCTTACTCTGTTTTGAGAGTTTTCACTCCTGAAAACCACAGGTTGTACATCCATGGCAGCCGTCCATCTATCAGTGTAAAGCAGATGAATTCCTCTTATTATTAAGCTGTAGATGCTGGTTAGAGTTGGGGGTTTAGATGATATGATAAAGTGTGGCTCACAGGTGAAAATAAATACAACCAAACATGTAATCAGGCACTGGCTTCCTCCTTAACATGTATGGCAACAGAAGAGCCATTGCTGCTGGAGAGCATACAGACACCAGTCTGGTTGGGATGTAATGTGAGCTTGTTTTTCAGACCGGGTGGTGTAGATGGCGGTCCTGGCAGTGTAATTTGTTCTGTCTAGCGGATGCATGTTGTGTTGATGGGAAGGGGGGCCTCTGTACACTTGCTCCCAGACCAACTTCAGTTTGAAGTTGCATAGCCCCATGAGGATGTGACATAGCCACATTCCTCTGCCCAATGAGGGTCTCCACCAGCAGTCTGAGTGTGAGATGCATAGATAAGACATGCATATATGTCTTGCATCAATGTTTCCTTCACTCCCAGTTAAACATTTTTGTGACAAGTCTGAGAGTCCTCTTTTTTTAGCTCTGCAACCTGGATTTTCTTTTCCTCAAACGGCCTTCCTGCAGACGGCCTGAGCAGCCCGAGCCAGTGTCCGTTATCTCCTGGTGACAGGCAGAGTTAGGCCGACATGTGTTAGAGCCGAACCCTCCCCAGTAGACGGGCCTGCCAGGGTTGCAGCTGATGAGAACAGACAGACAGGTAGATCCACGGACTTGATAAAAGTCTGCAGAGGATTTCTAGGCTTCATGACGGGGTTTCATCAGTAGGCGATTTCTGGGTCCCTCAAAGTGTTACATCATCCTGACTGCAGCGGTACACAGTTACAGATTGTGTGTGCAGGTATGGGTTTTAAAACTTTGAATGTTTTTTTTTCTTCATCCTTACACCAACTCTTTTATCTATGCACTCACATTAGTTCTGCACAGGTGCAAAAGTTTAGCTTTTCTAGCGTTAAATCGTTATTTCCTTTTATGGTTAAAGTCATAAAACAAATAAAAGCATCAACATTCACATAGATTATTGATTTATCATGTTACTGTATGTATAGATTTTCTTTCTGAGGAGTCAGACAGTCTTGAAATCTTTAAAATAGTCTCAAGCAATAATTACAGATTTTCCAGAAGGTCTTTTTAAGTTTGTATCTTGATCTTTGTCTTTTTTCCCCAGCCTTGACCATAACAGCAGATTGTGGTGGATATGGTAAAAAAGATTTGATCATTTGCAACTTTCTACAGAGTATGAACACTATCTGAAAATCCTATCTGGAAAGAATTAGAACAAAATACAGTAAAGCAGGTTTTCCGTAAAAACAGACCGCAAAATGCTAAAAGAAGTTTCCAAATGCCTAAATCATAATCACAGGCTGTTGTTACAAAAGTGCTTGTCTGTGCAGTAAGAAAGAGTCAGCACAGGGAAAAATTTCAGGGAAAGTGTGCAAGGCTGAAACCATTGCTTTCTAAGGGTCTTTTCCACTGAGCTGGTTCCAGTGCTGGTTCGGTGCCAGAGTCTGACTTGGAACCTGTTCTTGGTTTTCCACCACACAAGCACCTTGGTTTCAAACCGGTGCTTAGCCAAGCACCAACTCGTAGCACGACCAGACTTGTTCTTATGCAGAACCGGTTTCTACCCCAGCCACAATGTTTACCCAACGAAGGTGTGCAGGCGGAATTGCAAAAGTTTAGCGTAGCAAGGCGAAACAAACATCCCTCATTTTCATTCGTAACAATGGAAGCTAGAAATAAGCAGAGCTAGAGCCGGTGTTTCTGGCCTTGTGGCCGTCATCTCAGCACCAGAACACATTGGAGGATCAATTCTTGGAAAAATGAACTGAAATCATCATATTACCTCTGCTGAGTTAAATAAGGTTCAAACAATCCAGAGAGTGTGGGAATAGCTAGAATGCCAGGTTTTCACTTGACTGCCCACAGAGGACATTCCCAAGTGTCAGAAAACATTCCATGTCGAAGACGGAAAGCTGCACCTTGACTCATCTGGATGTTTGTAATCTGATCTTTAATGATGTGCTCAGATTTTTCTCTTTTCTCTCATTTCTTCCACTGCTTCTCCAAACTGAAATGTTCTCATCAGTGCTGAGAGTCATTAAAACGTTTCAATAAAAAATAAATAAATCTTTCTCTGCAAACTACTTACAAGGTCTCTCTGCCTTGTAATCAGATGTTGATGGTGCACCAAGAACATGTTCTGTACATATCTTTGCTAATCCAAAGTGCAATGTGTGGAACAAAAGCAGCAACACTGTAAGAGCATGATGAACAACTCTTGTTAAAATCTCTCTCTGTTTGCCTTTCCTGTTTCATCTCAAAATGTGGGTGTATACAGTTGTGCTGCAACGCTCTTGATGACGTTGTGACGCAGCACCGACTAGGCTCTGTTTCAGCGAAAAAGCAATTGGTTCTTGGAAAGAACTGCTAAGAACACAACAGCCAGACGTAGTTAAGACCAGAGCTTCTGGTATAGTGTTGTTTGAACAAATTTGTTCATAACCAAATTATATGGACAGTAAAACAGAGGACACGTCAGGCATAACCAAATACAACCTTCCAGAAAAAAACAACCTACATCAACTTTGAAGCATTAAGCTGGAAACGTCATGGTTTGTTGTTGCAGGACCTGGCCAACTCAACAACATAAAATCCAGTAATGAATTATATCATGTGTGAGAGAGTGCTTAAAGGGAGGGTATTATGCTTCTTACAGGCACATATTACCCTTCCATAGCACACTCCAATAAAATTGTCACCTTAAGTTTTTTTAAAGTCCGTCATATATATTCAAATCCACATTAAAGAAATTTACTTCCGTATTGGACGCCTTGATTTTCGCCTCTGCCTCTCTAAGACCCTCGTACTCTTTCTGACACGCCCCCTTCAGTTCGTCACATACCGTGCATCATTGCAGCATGCACAGAGTCGGGGAAAAAATCCCACAAAAGACGTGCAGCTGAAGCTGGTGTGTTATAACTGCACCTGGGACTCAGCCGGAGTTGTGAGGGGTGGGGAAGGGCAGGGGAGCTCTGCAGGGGCGAGGCTCTCGGCTGAGTAAGTAAGGTTTAGAGGAGGAGATGGGTGGAAAAGGCGGGGATAGGTGGTAGCAGACGTTTCAGCAACCCTGAGAACTACCAGCAGAGACTCAAAGATTAACATGAGTGAATGGGTCAGAGCAACACTTCAGGCATGTTTTTAATAAGGGAAAGACAGGTTCTCAGGATATTAAGCTTCAGGAAGTCCATTTTGCATAATACCCCCCCCCCCTTTAAGGAAGATGTTGGACCATCTAACTGAACACTGCAACACGACAATGACCCAAACCATAACAGAAAATCATCAGCTGATAATAAAGAAATAGAAAATGATGGACATAATCAAAGCCCAGACCTGGATTATTGTTGTGAAAATGTAGATTTTTAACCAGAATGGGGGCATTTAACAGAGTTGTCACTCAGAAAATCGCATTTTTGAATAAACTGTGTTTAACTCCGCAACACCAGGTGGTGACATGCGCGCTTTAACATTGATATTCTTCCAGTGGGCATAGAGTGTCACACAGACAATAAACAGATGTTGGTGGCAGTGAAGCCACTGCCTGGCTTCATTTAAGAAAATGACAACAATGCATAGAATCAATGACAGGAGTACTTTCTATAGGAAAGAAAACCCAATGGGCCTTTGGCTTCATTCAGTCTTAAGCAGAAGAAAGATGATTGTTTTTATTAACGGTGACTTTCGCCACGTTTCCCAAATGCAATCGTTCTTAAGGACTTAAGAAGGCTCCTAAGAAGGGTTCGGCTAAGAAGGGGCACCAAGATACGGGTGTTTCCCAGAAGCGTTCTTAACTGCCTTCTTAGGAGAACCTTAAGATCAAGCCTAAGAAGCTTCTTAAGAAGCTCTTAACGGGAGCTTTCAACCACGGTGGTGCTGAAACTGAATCAATCGATGCCAGGCTAATCGATCACCTACTCCTTTATCAGCGCTGAGCGCAGCGCGGAGTCACACACAGCGTTGTTTATAAGAACTTGCGATATTCATGATGAGTACAGAGTTAGTGAATTAGCTTCACATTGTGTGCTGATAACCATATATAGATAAAATAAAAAGAAAAGAAAAAATAATAAAAAGAAAACAACAAGTAGCCTAGTTGCGCGCGCCTACGCGTGTCTCTCCTGCTCAAACAAAGTGTTTGCACGTGGATATAGCATTAAGTTAATTTTTGTTTTAAGTGTGTGTGTATCCAAGTAGTAAACAAGCCCATTAGCGCATATTTTTCCCCCCTTCATGAATATTGGCACACACATGTGATAATGGATGAAACGGGCAGCAAAAAGAGCAAGCGGGCTCCGTCGTTTACCGCGGAGGAGATGGGCGTCCTAGTGGACGAGGTGTGGCAGCACCGTGAGGTTTTATTTGGAGGAACAAAAGGGAAAAAAAACATTACGGTGAAGAACCGTGTATGGCAGGCTATAGCGGAGAAGATGTCCCCCTCCAGCCCATGTGACCTGCGTGACTGGGGTGCTGTCAGAAAGAAGTGGCAGGAGTTTCAGAGCCTGACCAAAAAGAAGAATGCCCAGGTGAGAAGAGAAGCCATGGGCACGGGTGGTGGAGCACCGGGTGGGACGACCCTCACTCCCGATGAAGAGAAAGTCCTCTCCATCATAGGGAAGACGGCCTCTGAAGGCATCACAGGGGGCATCGACGTTGAGGGGGACAAGGGCCTCTCAGAAAGTGAGGATTAGGAGCCATCCGGGAGCGGAGTAGGGGCGTGCACGCCCACAGGAGAGGACGACCCCACACAGCCATGCCCTGTCCCCGTGTGCCAACCAGCACGGCCCAGTGTCCGCATGCGGGGAGACTTAACCAGGCGGCCTGCAATAACCACCTGCACCTGCAGCGAGACGCTGGTGCGCCTGGAGAGGGAGAAGCTGGTGGTGCTGCGGGGAATAGAGGACCAGCTCCTGAGACAAACTGCTCTCCAGGAAGAGATGGTCCGGATGAAGCAGGAGAGGTTGGAGCTGCACAGTTCAACCGTCCCTCCATCTCCGTTCCAATCATCATTCCCCAGGATTCAGGTACGGGACAGTTCTATTTTGTTTTATTAGCATTTTGTATTTTGTTTTATTAGCATTACGCAATGTATCCCATTCAATTTCATTAATCAATCCCCCTTCATTGCAGGTGATGCAGACGCCCAGACGGCCCAGTGAAGCCGTTGACGCCACCCCTCCTCCCCCATTATGCTTTCAATAAACTTTGGTTTCCTTTTTAACCATGTATTGTGTGTATCCTTTTGCATTGAAATGAGTATTAAACCTAGCAACAAAAAGTCCGAAGCAATTTGTAATTTTAAGTAATTTATCTAAGCGTAGGTTCATGACGTGTGCGTAATGTGCGCCCTGACGCACGTACTTCTCACTACTACTCACTACAGCACAGCATGTTTTACCTGTAATTTAATATATATATCCAGAATTTATTTATTTCACACTTCAGGCCTGACAGTTGATATGGGTGGTGTGGTGGTTGTGGGTTTATTGTTTTGTTGATCAGTGCTTGGTGACTGGTGGTGAAGGGGTAGGGGCTGGGGTTGTTGGACCTCAGAAGAGGTTGACGAGTTCCTGCACCGGCCTGATGGAGCACTGCTCGCACATCCTGGGGGGCGGGGTTTGGGGCTTCGTCCTCTGAATGGTCCTCTTCGTCATCCACAGGAGGCGGCTCATCTGAGCCAACGGGCACTGCAATGTTGTGCAGCATGGCGGTGACAACAATCACGCGGCAACACTTGCATGTTGACAAGCGCAGTCCCCCTGACGAACGATGAATGCACCTGTAGCGGGACTTCCACCTGCCAAACACCAGTTCAACCGTCGTCCTGGTGCGTGTGTGGGCCTCATCAAACCTCTCCTCCTGAGGTGTTGCTGGATTGGTCACTAGCGTCACGAGGTAACTCCGGAGAGGGTAGCCACTGTCCCCGAGGAGGAAACTCCGACCAAACTCTCCTCTACCAGCCTTCTGCCCCAAAGCGGAGTTGGCCCACATGAAGCTATCATGTGTGGCCCCTGGCCACCTGGCGACGATGTCTATGATGAGGCCGTTGTGGTCCACCACAACCTGGGTGTTGATGGCCGCGTAATGCTTCGTGCTGATCCAGCACGGATCCACCACGGAAGGGTTGAGGATGAGAATAAGGGTGCCGTCCACCACACCGATCACCCGGGGGATCCCAGCCACTGCGTGGAACCCCCGATGGACCTGGCGGGCCTCGTCCCGTGTGGTGGGCATCTTAATGTGGGTACGGGCATGGCGCAGGAGTATCGGTGTCACAACTGCCACACTCCGGGACACAGATGCTTTGCTGAGGCCTGTGATGTCCCCTACCACCTCCAGGAACTTCCCCACCACATAAAACCGCAGAGCAACCAGGAGCTGCACCTCCGGGCTGAGGGCAAAATTGTGGTGGGTTGCTCTCTGGATATGTGGAGACACCAGAGTAATCAGCCGTCGGATCGTCGCACGGGGCAACCGGTACTTTTCCTGGACAGCCCGGTCTGACAGTACGTCGAGTGGGGAGAAGTGCTGACGCACATAAACATTTATATAAACCGTCTGGCTCCGCGCTCGCCGACGCTGTTGATTAGCAGCGAGAATGTGCTGTTGCCAAAGTCTGCGTGTGTGAGAAACCATGGCTGCGGTTTCTCACACACGCAGACTTTGGCAACGCCTTTATATAGAGTAGCAGGTGAAGCCTCTCTGGATTAGGTTCAGCTGAGTTCAAGTACATCTGTTTCCTTGATATCTGTGAAATGCCACAGGGTGGTTGATGTTTTTTATGTGTAAACTCATATGCAGATGTGTGGAAAAATTAAACGTGTACTTCAATAATATATATTTTTTCCTTCTCTACTATTAGCCTATGTTTCTTGCGCCAGTGCTCCACAGCTATGAGTGCATTTCAACATTAAACATTGTTTTATTATTTCAAAAAGTGGAGGATATAAATTTCCCCGACGCAGCTTGATCACTGTAGCCTAGAAATCTAGACGCCCCTGGTGGCAGGCTATGATCACTGAGCATTTGATCGCTAAGAAGGCTGTTAGAGTGGGTCAGATCGATCTTACGTTTCCTTCTTTGTGAAAGATCTTCTTAAGCTATGAGCAACTCTGGGAAACGCGTTCTTCTTTCACAGCGTTCTTAAGAGCGCTCCAAAGAAGATCTTAGTGCTAAGAGCTTCTTAACTCATTTGGGAAACGCGGCGTTTGATGGTGAAACTTCAATGATAATGACTCGTACATAAGTGTTAAAATCCCTACTGGGGCTCTCTGGTGTTTATGCATGAGTCACAGATTTCACTTATATCTGTCTTTATATTATTGATATCCGAACTTTATTGATGGGGGTGAATATTACAAATCTAAGGATTTCCAGCAGTAACTGATGGTTACAATTAGACCTGGCGAGGTTCTTGCTCCTTTTGATCACCTTTAGGGGAGACCAGGGAGACTTTTGGTTTTACAATTTATTGTGATAAATGTATTTCCTGTCAAAGATACTCTGACCCAATGTGACAACCTACCCCATGTTGGGGTTTGTTGTCCCTATTAATTTCAATGGGGTTTTTGCTTAAGAAATAAGATTTTATGAAATTATGTATTTTTTGTAATGAATTATTCTGGTGAGTGGTAAAGTGAAGGAATGTATAGTGCTTAAAAGTAAAGCCTTGAACAATGCAATTAGTTTTATTTAATATAAACACAAAAATATTAACCCAACTTTGTTCCTAATGCTCAAAACGCATGCAAATGTATTGGGTCTATAAAATGTTTCCCCAGTTGATTTTCTGAACTATTATTTCAAGTGTTTTTTTCTTATGTCAAAAAGTACAAAAAGGCAAGAGTCACATGTGACAACCAGCCCCATGTGACCTCTGGACATAAAAATCTAGCTAGCTAGCACACGGCTTTATCTACCTTAGAAAATTTACTTTTTGATCAATTATTGTGTTTTTAAAGCTAATAGCCTACAAACTTCTATTACAAAAATAACACCAACATGAAAAATTACTCTGATCCATAAAATTTACAAAATGTATCCTCACCTCAGTGTTGGGTGTTCAAACCAAAAGAGGAATAGTGCAAAATGAGCAGAACCCTAACCCTAAATTTTAGATATCAAAATCAAACCACAGTATCCTATAGTATGTCTGTAATAAGCAATGTGACAACCAACCCCGGTCTCCCCTACTTACTATATGTGCCCTGCTTCCTACCCACTGAAGAATGAAATCATTTTGTCCACAGAGAATAATCAAATCCGCGTTTGTATACATTTCACATAGCGTGTCGAGCCGTGCATGTTTCATAGCTCGTTGGTTTTCCTTCCTCGTGTTATGAGTCACTGCTTTTTCGCTGCAGGCAGGCAACTTGTGTTTTTCAAAGTAGAAGCTCCAGGAATGGAAGAGTCGTTCCAACTTTTGGAAAACATTTCTGCTGGAGGAGAGAAGTGTGGCTGGACTGAGAACGGTAAAGGTCTGCGGGGAAAAAAAAAAATAAAAGTTTAGTTTGACTTTCTCTTGGATAAATAAAGGTTAAAAAGAATTAGTAAGGTGTGTGTGTCTGTTTGAAGCGCTGCACCTTTGAAGACGGCTCCGCCTCGGAACTGTCAGGGGGTCCTGGAAAAAGCAGGCGGTGAAAGGGACGGGGGTCAAGTGCAGCTTTTTACATGCAGTCGAGGAGGGAGAAGGGCAACAGTGGCAGTTTGGTGTCCGGGATGAACCAACGTTTGTGTAGAACAAGGACTGGGTGGCGGGGGGGTCATCGCCTGCAGCAAGGTCAGCACAGAGATCCGTTCACACACAAAGATGACCGGCTCTCGCTTTCTTTTCTTTTTTATCCCAAAGAGGTAGATGTAAAGATCCACAGTCACTGAAAAGCACACAATAAGCTCAAAGCTGGAGGTTATACTGTACGTAGAGGATGAGAAATATATTCCAGACTTCACTATCCTGGAGACAAGATATTGTAGGAATAAAACACTTCCTGCTTTGCATTTCCATACAGCTCCATGAAAGCTGATCAAGACAGGCTGAAACCTACCCTACATGTCAGAAATCAGGCTTATTAGAACATCTCATCAGCACTCAATATTTCTGTCAACTTTAAAAGTAGGATACATATTGTGTCTAATGATGTACAACAACAAAATGTTCCCATCATCACTTTTTGTTTCTCTCAGCTGCCTGTTCAGCCATATCTCTATAATTACACCTTCTTTGATGGTCCCTGCGGTTTGTGAAACCATCTTCGTTTCTTTGGGAGCTTAGGACAGAGGAGTAAGAGAGAAAAACTCAAAGGAAACCCAGATATCTAGGTCCTCTCGAACCACCACCCACTTCAGTGTTGAAGCATGAATGTTGGGCCACTACGCCGCTCTGAAACCTAGTCTAGGTACCGAATTTGGTAAAGCATGTCCGAATTTTACAGATCCAGGCTTACTAAATGGTCAGCGCCAGAAAAACTATAGGATTAACAAAAATGTGTAGGGACTTTGCAAAGCAAACTAAAACAGATTCAATCCACATTAAGATATAGGTCAAAATATTTTGTTTTTCAGTTGGGATGTGAAAAAAGGAAAGAACTGCTGTATGTATTAAGATGTATTTACATATATTGTACTAGCAGAGAGAAATAAGACATAATTTTGTGTAAAGTGAAATTTTGTATTGAGGTCTCCAAGATATAATCAGATGAGGAGCGGAGGCTATGTTTGTAAAGGAAAACATGGACTCAAATAGTTATTTTTTTGCACACAAACCCCCTGACCACAATAAGGTGACAATCTCTCAGGGGAAAACTGAACAATAAAATGAAGAATTCCTCAAAAGAGTTTAGCATCTAAAAACATGACATTTACCTTAACTGGATGGCCTATATTAAATATATCCCAACACAACAATGACGATCACCTATATGGAATCAAAGCTCTATCTGCATGGCAAAACAAGCAGCTGCTGCTGCACGCATAATAAAATACAAGCCAGCATGTTTCAGAGCTTTGTGCAGAAAGTTCTGGTGCTTTTAAGGGGAAAAGCAAACTACTGGTTAGTGGATGGGGGCGAACTTGCAATGAGCATGGGCGTTTTCTGCCTCTGGGGTGGTGTGGCGCTGTAAGGGAAAACACATCGTTGGGGAAACAGACTTACATAACACCTGCTTTAAGATTTTTTTTCAATAGAAATATATTTGCAAAGTTAGAGGAGAACCAGGTCAACAAGTCTGACAACTTTAGGTTTTTCATCAGACAATTTTAAAATATGTCAGTAAAGTGCGACATGTTTTCATGAACACTGACAGATCTCTGCCTAGTGCTGTGTGAGCGAAAGGAGAGAAAGAGCAAACAGGTGAACTCTATTATCTCCTTTGTACATTTTCCAGTGGGTTTTTCAGCTGCTGAAGTTGTCTCCATATTCACTTTGTATTATTTTCTTGCGTAGAGTCAGCATTATCAGAAATTTAAATTTATTATTCATTAAACCTAGCCAGCCCTATGGTTTTTGGTGCTGTAGGTGAGGTTGTTGTTTGGCCCAAAAAGAAAAAAGTTTTTTGTGGGGAGGGGTTGGGGCTACAATTGCACCCCCTCCAGCAGGTGGCGCCCTAGGTGGCCACCTAGCCCGACTTTGCCTAGGGCCGGCTCTGCATGAAACATGACTACCATCGAGATGGCACTGTGTTGACAAGATGGCTCCAGGATGTCAGGAAGTATGGAGCTATGTTTATATTCGCAAACAGAAAATAGAAATTGTTTAAGTCTTCTATAGCAGCAGCACCAATATTGTGTAGAAAAATGTATTTACTTTTACAGTCAAAAGCCACAAAGTGCTGAACAAATCTAAAAATACAAATTAAAATAAACACAACTGAAAAAGGCACCTTCAGTAAAACATAAAAAAGGTTTTTAAACAAATCTACATAACTCTTGTAGCCCTAGCCAGAGAAAGTTTATAGAACATTTTGTCTTCATCTGATCTTTAAAGGACAATCCAGATACTTTAAATGGAAGCACAAACCAATGTCTTTATTATATCTGATTCTAAATTTGTGATACAATCAATATATAGCTCAATACCTAGAGAGGCCTTTTAACCAAAGCTTTGTTAGCTGCTGCGTCTTCTATACAGAAACCTTGAAGATTATTGCAATATTGCCGTAGTACCCTTAGTACCCTTTATTTTAGGTATATTATGCCCACAAAAGTATATTACCACTGGTCAAAGCTTAGAAGACCTAAAACCAACTGAAAATCTATCAGTTTGACAGAAGATTAAATTGTAGCCTTCAAATGCAGCCGCAGTAAAATAATCTGAAAGTTACCGGCGTTTAAGAAAATGTTTGCGTCAGAAATCATGCTACATGTCTAAAATGACAGCACAATGAATGAGTATGGACGCTTGTTCCACAGGTTAAACTGGTTGGTACTCTGTGACGGGGTAAGCCGTATTGCGTCATTTCCTGTTGTCACTGTTGTGCTCAGTGGAGGTGTTTGGTGTTCAGACTCTCTTGAATTGATCTATGATTTAACACACAAGCACACTAAAACACACGTTTTGTGGTGGTGTACTTTACGTTTTGGGAACTCCTTGTGTTTCACACAGCTTTTCTTGGGGTGGTAAGGTCTCGCTAGCTCAGTTAGCTTAGCTTCATTGCGGCTATGGCTACTCTTCTTTCTCCTGTCTCTAACTCTTCTCTTGTCTCTTGCTCTCTCTGTCAGATGTTTAGTTACTTCCCTGCCTCCTTTAGTGATAATGGTAACTGTAATAAATGCAATATTTTTGTAGCTTTGAAGGGGGGGGTATCAGAATTAGAAGCACGGCTCCGTGCTGTTGAAGAAACCAGCTGATAGCCGAACCCCATTAGCCAGTGCGGAGCCAACAAGGATAGACCCCCTAGCCGTCCTCCGGTAGAGCCCGCGCAGCCGGGACCTCAGGCCGGCTGGGTGACGGTACGTAGGAAGCATAGTTCTAGGACCCAGCCCACGGGCCACCACCAACCGGTCCGCGTTTCTAACAGATTTTCCCCGCTCAGCGACACACCCGCTGAGAAGCCGACCCTGGTAATTGGCAGCTCCATAGTCAGAAAGGTGGCATTAGAGACACCATTGACCATAGTCAAATGTTTGCCAGGGGCCAGAACGGGCGACATCAAATCCTACCTGAAACTGCTGGCTAAAGATAAGCGTAAATACAGTAAGATTGTTATTCATGCTGGCGGTAATGACACCCGGTTGCGCCAATCACTAAAATTAGTGTCGCTTCGGTGTGTAAGTTTGCCAAAACAATGTCAGACTCGGTAATCTTTTCTGGTCCCACTCGGGTAAACACACTTTGGACCTTGTACTGACATACGGTATTGAGTGTGAGGAAATAACAGTCCACCCACATAACCCGGTCCTGTCTGACCACTTCTTAATAACTTTTGAATTTACTTTAACTGACCATCTTAAATCTGAAAGAATATTTCATTATAGTAGAGCCTTATCAGACAATGCTGTAACAATTTTTAAAGAATCTGTTCCATTCTTACTTTCCTTAGTGTCTCAGGGTAACACAGTGGATGGCAGCAATTCTATCTCTAACCCTTCAGAAATTGATGATCTGGTTCACAGCGTTACGTCCTCATTGCGTTTGGCATTAGATAGTGTAGCCCCCTTAAAAAAGAAAGTGGCTAACCATAGGAGGCTGACTCCTTGGTTCAACGCAGAGTTGCGTACTTTAAAGCAGAATACTAGGAAGTTGGAGAGAAAATGGCGCTCTACACACCTAGAGGATTCCTATTTAACCTGGAATAACAGTCTATTGCTGTATAAAAAGACCCTTCGACAAGCTAGAACAGCATATTTTTCATCATTAATAGAGGCGAATAAAAACAATCCTAGGTTTCTTTTTAGTACAGTTGCCAAACTTACACAGAGTCATAGCTGTGTTGAGCCAACTATTCCCCCAGCTCTTAGCATTGATGATTTTATGGGATTCTTCATAAATAAAATGAATTCTATTAAAAATAAAATCATTGGCATCCTCCCAAACATGATTACTTCTTCCTCAGTAAATGAGGCAGTATCGGAAAGAATTGTAGAACCTCAGTTGTGCTTAGGCTGTTTTGATTCAGTCGAGCTTTCGGAATTATCAAAGATATTAGCCTCATCTAAACCTTCAACTTGTATGTTGGACCCAATTCCAACCAAATTATTTAAAGAAGTGTTCCATTTGGTTCCTGGCCCCATTTTGGATATGATGAATCTATCCTTAGTAAACGGATACGTACCACAGGAATTTAAAATAGCCGTGATTTAACCTTTACTCAAGAAACCTTCCCTTGATCAAGATGACTTAGTGAATTACAGACCTATATCTAACCTTCCTTTCTTATCCAAAGTCCTTGAGGAAATTGTTGCTAATCAAGTCTGTTAGCATCTAAACAGTAACGAGCTGTTTGAAGAGTTTCAGTCAGGTTTTAGAGCTCATCATAGCACTGCAACAGCACTGGTGAAGGTTACTAATGATATTCTCATGGCCTCAGATAATGGACTTGTGTCTGTTCTGGTTTTGTTAGATCTCAGTGCTGCTTTTCACATAGTCGATCATAATATTCTCTTAGAAAGGCTTGAACAGGTTGCAGGGATCAAAGGAAGAGCACTAGGCTGGTTTAAATCATATTTGTCTGATAGATTCCAGTTTGTTCATCTAAATGATAAATCTTACTTGTGGAGTTCCACAGGGTTCTGTGCTTGGACCAATTCTGTTCACCATATATATGCTCCCAATTGGTAGAATCATTAGACAGCATGGGATAAATTTCCACAGCTATGCAGATGATGCACAACTATATTTATCCGTAAATCCTGATGAACCCAGTCAGTTAGGTAGATTACAGGCATGTCTGGATGACATAAAAACATGGATGACCCTAAACTTTTCTCTTTTAAATTCTGACAAAACAGAAGTTGCTGTCTTTGGACCAGAAGTTCTTAAACAGAAACTTATTAGTCAATCACTTCATCTGGATGGCATTAAATTGGCCCCCAGTAATAACATAAAGAACCTCGGCGTTATTTTTCACCGAGACTTGACATTTAAATCCCATATTAAACAGGTTTCTAGGTTTTCTTTCTTTCACCTCCGGAATATTGCTAAAATTACAAACATCCTGTCTAGGAGTGATGCTGAGAAACTAGTCCATGCATTTGTTACCTCAAGGCTGGACTACTGTAATTCTTTACTATCAGGTAGTCCACAAAATGCCATTAAAAGCCTTCAGTTGATCCAAAATGCGGCAGCAATAGTTCTGATGAATATTAAAAAGAGAGATCACATTTCTCCTGTTTTAGCCTCCCTTCATTGGCTCCCTGTTAAATCCAGAATAGAATCTAAGATCCTCTTCTTCCATATAAAGCCCTTAATAATCAAGCTCCATCATACATCAGATATCTAATTGTTCCATATGTTCATATAAGCTTATAGTTAGAGTGGCTAAGGTCATCCTGAGCTATCTCTGTAGTTATGCTGCTATAGGCTTAGACTGCTGGAGGACAGACTTACCAATTTTCTTTACTCTGCTACTTCCTTTTCTCCTACTACTCTCCAGTTGTATTACAGTATATTCTGTTTTTTCGACTGTTAACTTTGTTTTCTCTCAGTGTTTTTCATAGAAGATATACCTGGTCTGGTATCCTGCTTGGCTGCAATGCCCTGTTGGACGGGGGACATCGACTGGGATGATCCTCCCAGTAACTGAACATCCACTGTGTCCTGTTATCAACTTTTTACTTTCTGTAACATAGAAAGTTCTCTTATATCAGATCTTCTGTTCCTTCTGTGTCTCTGCTCTGTCTTCTCAAACCCCCAGACGGTCGTGGCAGATGGCCGCTCCTACTGAGCCTGGTTCTGTTGGAGGTTTCTTCCTGTTAAAGGGGAGTTTTTCCTCTCCACTGTCGCTACATGCTTGCTTAGTATGAGGGATTGCTGAAGGATTGCTGTGGTTGGAAAGTCTGCATCAACGGGGCCCAACCTCACGCCAATGACTGACGCAATCTGCTGGGATTCCTTAAATAGGAAACTTTTTAACTGATTGGAATGTTTGTATAAATGTATTGAAATGGTTTCTTGTTAAGTGCTTTGAGATGACATCTGTTGTGAATTGGCGCTATATAAATAAACTGAATTGAATTGAATTGAACAAACTGAATAAACAACCATGATTCAGTCAGAAGTTCAATTTGAATAGCTGCTGCAGATTCCTATTGCATCCTTGGCCTTTGTGTGTCATGTTTCAGTGGTGCTTTTAATATGATTTGTGTCCTTTATTATGGATATTCTTTTAGAGGAGATCAATCTCCCCACAAAAGACCATTATTATTAACGTCCATTCACATTATATAAAAAGCAACAATTAATATAAGAGCCTCTTAGATGGCATCGTAAAAGAATATTTATTGGCTTTACTTGTGCAAAACTGAGCTTTTTGCTCAAGATGAAGTTGATCTTTCATAACCATGACTGACACCAGCACCCCTAACAAACAGCTAAGAGTTGGTGAATTATGATGGTGTTTGTACAATCAATCAGAAACTGGACAACAATGTTTTTCCTGTAGCTGAATGGATGGTCAATACTGAAGTCATTTGATTTGATGAAACATTAATTTTCAATGACAACCAATATTCTTTTTGGGACCCGATTTTTTGAGCGTTTAGGGAATTATTTGTAGTATACTTTGGTCAAAATACAACAGTATTGCTGCACAAAAATGCCCCATGCATTACCTGTTTATTGAAAAATGTTCAGGGGATTAATTTAAAATCAAACAAATCATTTCCCCTTTTTTGTTGCTGTTCAGATGATTAAACATCCAGTTGTAGTGTTTTTTTTCTAATGTCGCCTCCCCACCATCATTTTAGTTTCTGGCTTTTGTTAGAAAACCTTGGCCTGCATGTGAGTACATTATGTTTCTTCTAAGCTTTCAGATATACATTTTAGAAAGTGGTTCTAACTGAGACGAACTTAAACTTTGCCAAAATAATCTCTGTTAAATTTGTAGAACAACAGAGTTCAACATCTGGATGTGAATTCAAAAATTACAATAATAAATCAGGTTTTAAAAATCCAAAGGAGTAATCACCACTGTCAGAAAACAATCTGTCAATTCAGTCAATCCTTTATCGTCATTGTTAATGTAGCATTAACATTCAAAAGTGTAATTCTGTTAGTATTAAAAACAAATTAATAAATAATACAGAGACACAAGCATACATAAGTCATTTTTGCACTGATCTCTTAAAACATTTAAAATGTCATGTTTTGGAAGCGTTCAGTTTGGCGACCAGAGGTAGAAAGTGTTCTTTAGTGCATTGTAACGTCTCCCTGATGGGAACAGCTCACAGAGTGGGTTTTCAGGGTGAGAGGTGTTCTTTATGCCCTTAAAGAGTTTCATGCCAGATTGTCATTTAGGGATCAGCGGCAGAACAATCAAGATGACGAGCAAAGAAGAATCATACACAGTAATTTGATAAGCAGATAAATACAAATTTCACTGCAATATGGAGCTGTCGGTAATTGAAAAAAGTAGCTTGAGAAATTTTTAGAGCAGACTTTTTTTTCGAATTTACTGCTAGGATTGTTAGCTCAACGTTAGCCTCTAGCCCGGTCAAATTACAAATGGCGGCGCAGTGTTTGTGTTGAAAACTTGGCAACCTTGCGGGCTCACATGTGATTGGCTCTAGAAGCAGGAAGTGTGGAGGTGGGACAGAATCTTAAAAATGACTCCGTCCCTCTATGTCCTTTTTAAAATGATAAAAACTCGAAACCACAGAAGGAAACCTATTTCCGTGTAAACTTCCCTCCAACATATTTGAGACATTAGACTGTTGTCTGGTTATTTCATTGTAAAATTCTTACACATTGCACCTTTAAAGAATGATAAAACTTTGATACATACATTTATTCTCCGGACAGCAGCTTTAACAAGCACACCTCATCTAATCTGCCTGAGCTATGGGGATTACTGGATACGCACAGGTGAACGTCTTTGTTGAATTATTTACACTTTTGGCAAATTCCCCAGACATTCTCTGGCTGTTTTACATTTTGTCCTACAGTGATAGACTTTGGAACTATAATGTGACCCAATGAGGTAAAATCTAAACAACCGGTGCACAGATAAATAATGCATAACAGAATATTCAAATCTGTTTCTACCCTTTTTTATTTTGAGGTCACTGTTCATTTGTGTTACAAGGGTCAAGATTGTAGTTTGGATATTTGTCTTTGTGTTCAGAGTTTTTAGACAATAAATGTGGTCAAACAATTGTCAGAAACTATTGTGTTCACTTTTTGACTTTCAACTTGGGTGGTTCACAATATGCATCAGAGCTGCATCATCATCCTTTATTGGATCAGAGTGTGTCTGGAATTTTACAAAAGACTAAAGATGAATGAACAAATTCACAGATGTGGAAATTTGGCTCATAAAAATTAGGTTTAGTATTTTAGCATTTGTAGAGACGTCTCCAATATAAGGAAAAGGATCAATGCAATGTGTACAGTGTGCTACCTCAGAACCCTACTGCAATTAAAAAATTAAACAGAAATATTGATGCAGTAACACAAAGCTAAAGCTAATATGTCTGTTTAAAAATTGTTGTAAATATACATGTAAAGATAACGTTCCTATTGTCATATAACTTGCTAAAATTTGAAGAACCTCATAATAGTAGCACTACTTGCACACTTGAGCAAACTATGAGTTCACCAACCACTGTATCTGCTACCATTAACACCATAGCACAGAAGACTGCCTTTGCCATAACTAGCAGGCTCAAATTATTGGTAATATATCATATTTAGTGACAAATCTTGAGTATGCATTGCCATTTAGGACTATGGTGAACATGAATGACAGCACCAAGGAAAAAAGAGCATATGTAATGCTTTTGCATGTGCTGTTCTCCTTATTGTGATTAACAAGCTGGATTAAAGACTACTCTTGAACCGCAGAAGGAATCCTTTCTCACCCTCGTTAAGAAATATTTCCATAATAGTGCTAAATGAATAGAGCAAACAAATGACACAGTGGCCGAAAGGTAGAGAAGACATTTGTTCCTAACTTCACTGTTTCTCACCAAACTGAGTGAGAAAAAACTCTTGCAACACATTCCTTTATCAATTTGTAGTTAAAACGTCGCAAAGGCCACAACTGCATCCGACTACAGCTTCTATGGAGTCAGCTTAAGATGTTGAAGTACATTCTTTTAGGTCTGACATTCTTAAAAGTTCATTTCTATGGATTTATGGGTAAGACCTGACTTGGAAAGGTAAAAATGGCCTGTCCAACCTTAAAAATGCTATAATTGATGTCCAACAAGCAGTGTTTCTCTGAATCACATTTACAGAAATTATTGACAAACCTTTGCCTCATTTCTCATGATTGATTATTATTTCAATTAAAATTCCCAGCTGAGATTATTTTGATTAATACTCTCTTATTTTTTTCCTTTGGAGGTTCCAAACCACCTGTGATGTCATGAAAATTAATAGGTGGGAACAACATTCTTGCAGAGACACCATCTAAGCAGGATTCTAGGTTGGAGAGTCACAGAGAGAGAGAGAGAGAGAAGAGGGGGTGTTGGGTAGAGGGGGGCAGTGTTTCCCATATTTCTGCTGCTGATTGACAAGGCTGACATATGGAATAGTTCACCTATTCCCCAGTGACAGGAAGATGGGGGAGAGCGCGGGAGAGGCGGGTAAACTTGCCTGTGAGGATGAGTGCTGTTTTTTCCCTAAGATTTAGTGCTTCTGATCAAAAGGACTCATATCTCTCTTACTAAATTTAGCACCAGTGGCAATTAGTGGCAGAGTCAAACAGCCACTCCAGGAGCAGCTGACAAATACTACTATAACAAGTATGAGATGTATGTCACAGTTTGATGGAGTTGTGTATTCACAGCTCAGGGAATCTGGGCAAGTGTTTTTCGTTCTCTGTACCTCGAATGTTTATGTGTAATTGTTGGGTGAGCGTCTTGGTCCTCCTCAGTTTGAATGGGGCAGCACAATAACCAATGTACATTGGCAGCATCCAGCATTGATCAAAAATAATTTTATATCAAATAACCCACACCGCCTGCATGGGTCTGGTCATTGGCCCCTGCACTGGGGTGCTGCGTCCCATTTAATCCTGTTCTTTTTAGAAGCATCAACACTTCTGCAAAAAAAAATATATATATCCAAGGCTGGAATAAAGTAACCTGTCATGTCTCAGCTCACTTTAGCACAATGTGTCTTATGTGTGGTAAAAAGCACCAATTGTCACTCTGTATTTGAAGAGAAACACAGTGGCAGCCCCGATACGCAGTCCCATTAAGAAGAAGAGTTATCTAAAAAGTAATTAGCAGACTCTCATTTTCTCTAAATACTTTAGGTTTCTTTGCCAAATTTTGATATCCTAAAACTTTAAGCCACTCCTTAGATTTTATGTGGGATCAACACCTGAAAACTGGCTAGATCACTCCATTTCAATGTACTGCTTCTTTTGACTCACCTTTGTGTGGATATTTGTTTGCAGTTAACTGATTTTTACAAGTAAATAATATTTTAATAAAATTTCAGGCCAGTTTTAAGCCAGTCCATAGTACAGAACCGGCACTACTCAGAGTGTTTGATGATATTCTTTTAGCTACTGGTTTGGCTGCTGGATGCTGAAGGAGGAGCAGCCTCTCCCAACCTCTCCTGATCTCTAGCCTTATTCTGTTTTCTTATTTTCTTTTCTTAGCTTTTCTTAGCTTTTTTTCTTAGTTACTTTATACACCCAGCCTCTGGAGTCACTGTATTAGACCGGATCTCTTTTTTTGGATTACTTTCTGAAGGACTGTGGATTACCAAAATGGCATTTTGCTCAGCTGAGGACTTTGAAAAACTGCTCCAGAGAATTTAAACAATAGAGACGAAGTTACATCATCTTCAGATTAATTTTGATCTAAACACTGGATATGGAAATGAGACAACTTTACCGATGACTACACACAGGGAGGAAACCCCTGGCAGCCAGGTGTTATCTCGCTCCAACAGTGTAGCACAGATGCCACAGAACAACACTACTCCTCCAGCCAAAAGGCGTTTAACGGGTAGAGCACCCCATTCCCAATCTGACAAAGACTGGCTTTAAAGCACACTGAATCTACACCTGCTTTCTCTGCTCCCAGGAAGAAGAAACAAAAGAACCCACAACCAAAAATAAGAGATATCACTTTCAAATTAAGTTAGCTTTATTAAATATTAGGTCTATAATGACAAAAGTCAGGTGAAGAGGCAGCTGGACAAACTGAACCAGAACAAGGCTGCAGGTCCAGATGGTGTCAGCCCCAGAGTCCTGAAGGCCTGTGCAGAGCAGCTCTGTGGGATTCTGCAGCACCTCTTCAACCTTAGCCTAACTCAGGAGAAGTTTCCAGTTTTGTGGAAGACATCATGCCTTGTTCCAGTAGCAAAGAGAACTTATCCATCAGTCATCAATGACTATAGACCCGTTGCCCTGACATCCCACATCATGAAGGTCCTGGAGAGACTTCTGTTGGCCCCCATGAATAAGCAAACAAGAACATACCAGGACCCGCTGCAGTTTGCTTATCGTTGTGGAGTTGGAGTTGAAGATGCCATCATCCACCTGCCTCAACCAACCCACTCTCATCTGGACAAAGCAGGCAGCACTGTGAGGATCATGTTCTTATGTGCACACTTTACAAGTCATCCGCTGCAAAGAAGTCAACATTATGTTTACAGAGGTAAGATCTTGTTTGGGCACTTGTCAGGGGTTTGACTTTTTTAGTCATTTGTGGAGTTACTGTTGGTGTCAGAGTTGTCCTGGGTCTCTTCTGTGTATTCGCACAATCCATTGCACTGCTTGCGAGTGTAGGCTAATTGCTGACTAGCGGTGGTGGCAGAGTGATCTAAAAATGTTTAACATGAACGCGCTTGATATCACATCCACAGACAGCGTGCAAAAAATCCGACCCAACAGAAAATAGGAAAAATTGGATACAGGCTTATAGGTGCACCCACTGTGAGCTGACAATGTATGCTCATTAGGAGATGTTTGAGTAAAAAATGGTCAAATTAAAAGACTATTGTTAAATTTATTTTGGTGAAAAACATCGCCTGGATCAACGACTACCTGACAAACAGACCACAATTTGTAAAACTGAAGAATTTTTTGTCAAACCAGGTGGTCAGCAGCACAGGAGCACCACAGGGTACCGTACTCTCACCATTCCTTTTCACTCTCTAAATCTCAGACTTCCAGTACAAATCAGAGACCTATCATATGCAGAAATAATCAGATGACTCTGCAATTGTCGGATGTATCAGAGATGGACGAGAAGCTGAATACAGAGAGCTGGTAGACCGCTTTGTGACTTGGTGTGGAAACAATCGTCTTACTTTGAATCTGAATAAAACAAAGGAGATGATTGTAGATTTCAGAAGAAACAGGAATACGTCAAACACTGTTTCCATCATTGGAGAAGAAGTGGAGGTGGTTGAGGAGTGTAAATACCTCGGAGTTCACCTTGACAACAGACTGGACTGGAGGCACAACAGTAAAACCGTCTACCAGAAGGGTCAGAGCAGACTGTATTTCTTGAGGAACCTTAGGTCCTTCACGGTTTGCAGCAAGATGCTGCAAATCTTCTACAAGTCTGTTGTGGAGAGTGTAATCTCTTCAGCCACCATCCGTTGGGGTAGCAGCATCAGAGCCAGGGATTTAAAAAGGCTCAACAACCTGATAAAGAAGGCTGATTCTGTTCTTGGGACTACTGTGGAACCACTGGAAATGATAATGCAAAGAAAGAGTTTTCATAAAATTTAAAAAAATCATGGACAACCCTGAGCATCCTCTTCATGAGACTGTCATACAACAACAGAGTGTCTTCAGTCGAAAGGTTCTTCAATTTCCCTGCAATACAGACCGCTACAGGAAATCCTTCCTGCCCACTGCCATCATTATCTACAAGAACTCCTTAAAGAATGAATTTTGTGAGCTACAACAACAAATAATTTCCCTCTGGGATCAATAAAGTATTTTTGAATTGAATTGAATTTTATCAGGAAAGTCACTCCTAATTAATGAATTCATCACTGAACATAAAATACATACCCTTTTTTATCAGACACCTGGCTAGACATAAATAATGAAACATCTGCATTGATAGATTCTACTCCTCCAAACTACAATTTCTTAACTGAGAGCAGGAAACATAGATGAGGTGGAGGCATAGCCACAATCTTTTATAACTCAATGAACTTTAAAAAGGTATCCCTGGGCATTTCTGACTCTTCTGAATACCTAGCTACCCAGATAAATGAGCCTAATAAAGCTCTATTTCTAAGTTTATATTAACCCCCAAAACTTAACTCTAACTTCTTTAATGATATCAGCTACCTTCTTTCCGTAATATGTATTGATTATGACCAATTAATCATTGTGGGGGACTTCAACATCCATACTGACAACCCCCAGGATAGACTAGCAAAAACATTAAGTGACACTGTTCAAAACTCTGGCCTGCAAAGGTTTAACTATATCCGACATCTGACCATTTCTGTGTTTTCTTTGAAAGTGCCATCTTTGCTAAAATATCAGGTAGAAAGAAGTCTCCGTGGACAAGTTCTGAAATCATTAACAGAAACATTAATAATGCATTGACTCTGTTTGCAACAGTGGAAAGACTAACTAATCCTCCAGTAACAGTAGCCCCTGAACTAAATTTGACCAGGGCCTGCAATGAATTTACAGCTTTTTCACAGAAAATATTCTAACAATTAGACGGTCGGTCTGTACCGCAGGACCGAACCGACTACCAATGCTATACCCAACTAACACCAATGTAGAAAAATTAAACCAAAAAAACCTCGAATAAATCATAACAATTAAGCTCCTCCTCCTGCTATCTTGATATCCTACCCACAGCTTTCCTTAAGAAAGTTTCCCCTTTCATTGGGTCTGATCTGATTCAAATAGTTAATTCATCCCTCCTGTCAAGTCTCTTCCCCCAGGCTTTAAAAACAGGAGTTATTAAACCACTGCTAAAAAACAATAATCTGAACAACATTTTAATGCAGAACTACAGGCCAATTTCTAATATTCTATTCATCAGTAAAATTATTGAAAAAGATGTTTCAGCAGGTAAATAGCTTCATAACAATGTCCAACTGCTTTGATGCTTTTCAGTCTGGTTTCCGTGCTCACCACATCACTGAGACTGCCCTCGTCAACGTTTTCAATGACATTTACATAAATACAAATTTATAGAACCACAGTGTTGGTTCTATTGGATCTCAGGGCAGCATTTAACACTGTTGATCATGATATACTATTGGAACGCCTGGGGAGTTGGGTCGGACTCTATGGTACTGTACTTGGCTGGTTCAAGTCCTACCTAAAGAACAGGGACTTTTTTGTTTCAATAGGAAACTACTGATCAGGCCTGAAATCTAGGTGTAGTTATGGATTCAGACCTGAACCTCCAGGGTCACATAAATGCAATAACAAGGTCAGCCTTCTATCACCTGCAGAACATTTCAAGGATTAAAGGACTGATGTTGGAACAGGACCTAGAAAAACTCATCCATGCGTTTATCTTTAGTCGGATTGATTACTGCAGCAGCATCTTCACAGGTCTGCCTGAAAAGTAAATCAGCTGATCCAGAACGCTGCTGCTTGTGTCCTCACTAGAACCAGGAAAGTAGAGCACATCACCCCAGTTCTAAAGTTCTTACACTGGCACCCTGTAGCTCAGAAAATAGACTTCTAAATACTTTTACTAGTTTAGAAATCATTGATTGGCTTAGCACCAAAGTATGTTTAAGATCTACTGTACTATACCAACCCCCCAGACCACTCAGGTCCTCTAATTCCAGTCTACTCAACATCCCTAGAATCAGAACCAAACATGGGGAAGCTATCATGTAAAGCACCTTGAATTACCTTTTTGTTGAAAGTGTGCTATACAAATAAAATTGCCTTGCCTTACTGATTCTGGAGACTTTGTAGTCCTAGTTGTATTAGATTTAACTAACTGTAAATGCTTGATGTCATATGTATGAAATGTGTTCATGCTCTCTTGCTTTTTTTGATCTTTCTCTTGCTTTATTGTGTATCATGTGTAATGTGTGTTTTTTTTATGTTTTTTTTTAAAGCACCAAATCATGTAAAGCATCTTGAATTACCCTGCTGTTGAAAGTGTGCTATACAAATAAAATTGCCTTGCCTTGCCTTGCCTTGACTTGCCTTAACTGCTGCATTTCACACCGTGGACCACAACCTTCTAATATCTCATCTAGAAATCCTCATTGGTGTTCGAGGCACTGCCTTGGACTGGTTCATTTCCTATCTCACTGAAAGATCGTTTTGTGTCACTCTAAAAAGTTTTACATTGTCTTTCTCTCCTCTCTCATGGGTGGATCCTCAAGGATCAGCTCTTGGCCCCTTGTTATTTTCATTGTATTTATTGCCACTCGCCTCAATTTTTAGGAAACATTCATGTTTTTTTTTTCATTTTTACACTGACGACACCCTGGTTTATACATCTCTTAAATTTGGGCAGTCTTGCTCTTTAAATTTACTTTTGGAATGTCTGGATGTCCTCTAATTTTTTTTTTTCTTTAACGACAAAAAGACGGAAGTAATGGTTTTCAGTCTTGTTTAATTGACCTTGGCTTGCTGGCTCCATACTTAAGGTCGAAGAAGAAGTCACATTTAGTTTTACAACATGGCTACTGTCGGTTCCCTCAGTGAGTTTGTTGAAACGGATGGCGACTGGATTGAATACGTGGAAAGACTGGAACATTTCTTCGTGGCGAACGACATTGATGCTGAGGAGAAGAAACGGTCAATTCTGCTGAGTGTGTGCGGCCCCAGGACGTACAAGCTGACTCAGAATCTAGCTATGCCGCGGAAGCCAGGTATAATGAAAGCTGAGCTGGTGACAATGGTACAAAATCACTACAACCCGAAGCCTTCCGTTATTATCCAACGTTTTAAGTTTTAAACGCATGCCCGCAAGCCAGAAGTATCAGTGGCTACTTTTGTGGCTGAACAGAGACAGCTATCAGAGCACTGCGAATTTGAAGCGTTGCTGGAGGACATGCTGTGGGACAGGTTAGTCTATGGCAGTAATGACGACGGCATGCAACGCCGTTTGTTAGGAGAAGCAAAACCCACGCTTAAGAAGGCGCTGGAAATCGCACAGGCCATGGAAACAGAGGCCAATAACTCTAAGGACGTTCAGTAAGCTAACGGTGGGACGCAGAGGGGTGTTTTTCACATGTCCAAAGGAAAGGCGGGACAGTCTGCTAAGGCAGTGGGAAGTTATTGGTGTGGGGGACCACATTTTGCAAATATGTGTGGTTTTAAAGACACTGTTTGCCACAACTGTCACAAGAAGGGACACATTGCAAAGAAATGCAGAGATTTTAAAAATAAGCAAAAGAAAGGAGGAGGACCAGCAAAGTCAAAGATGAACATGCATCACCTGCAGAGTGAGGACACTGTTATGGAAAAAAAAGTATCTCAGGGTTTCCATTATAAAGAAGACTTGAGTCCCAGAAGCGTTTAAGTATTTAATTCAAACATGTCTGGCCAGACCATGGAGGGGACAGAGTTACTCGTGCATCACCCTATCCAACCTTTCTAACTAACCGCTTAAATAGTATTCAGCAATCACTGTTTGTCTCTGTAGATGTCTTCTCCAACCTTCACGCCCCGCCTCTGGACAGCTGCTCCATGTGAGTCTCATATCAACGCATAAAACAGCTCATCCTAAGGCCAGACTGTTGTCTTACTGCCCCGGCGTCTGTCTCTCTGGTGACCTGACACATATATCTTTCTCATAACATTAAGCTGGAACAATAAGCTTGTCCTAACCTAATCACCCTAACCTTGTCCTCTGCCTTAGATACATTCACTAAACAGAAAATATACAATTAATTCCTAATTACATAACAAAATGGAGGAAGTTTCATTCCACATATTTAATTTGGAGGACCTTAGTGAGCCCAGAGCAGAGCCCATTTTTTGCAGATAGATGGGAAGCAGCAAAAAATGGAGGTGGACACTGGTGCCTCGGTCTCGGTGGTCAGTGAAGCCACATATGGAACACAGAGAGTTCTCAGATAGTCTATGGTTCCCTCGCTGGGCGCCCTTGGGGGCCGGTGCCTCAGCTGTTGCTGTTGATCTGCTGCTGCCGATGGCTCCCTTGATGGCATTTCCTTACCTGGCTCATCTGTGCTCGGCCCAATGTCCTTGTTTACTGTTGCTTTTAAGTGTGTGTATGCATGGCAGATGGGTTGGGGAGGGGGGGTGTGGGGTATAACTGTGATCATGTTTTTATTTTGGGAGGGTGGTTTATGTGGGGTCATTTGAATCTGTAAAACACTTTGAGATGCTATTTTGTGTGAAAAGTGCTTTATTAATAAAGTTTGATTTGATTTGAAGTTAATTTGTGGTTACATTTTTGACAGAAGGCTTCTAAGAGTTCCTGTTAACTCAAAGGGGGAGAGATGTGACAAGGTTGGATGTGAAAATGTTTAAGTATGAGTTTTGCATCTGGCCACGAACCTTTGTTTTCTCGTGGAGTTGTTCCCTCAGAAAAAGGTGTTGATCCTGATCAGGTGCGCTCAAGAATGAAGTCTGTCGACTCTGATGTATTCCAGTCTCTGTTCCAATTATCGAATTAAAAGAGCCTATATGTTAACTGAAGTTGTTTGGATCTTTAAACTTTGTAATCATCCAGGTTACTACACATTGTACCTCTGTTGTCTCCAATCAATGCAGAATGCATCTACACGTCTTTTGACCGGTACAAAGAAGCGACAACTCATCAACCCAGCTTTAGCCTCACTGCCTGTTCAATTTAAAGTGATTTTATTTGTTTTTAAATCTCTACATGGTCTTGCCCTGCACTATTTGTCAGAGCCTTTAAAAGTATATTCCCCCTCTCGGTCCCTGAGGTCAGCGGATCAGCTGCTCCTCGAGGTACCTGAACAAAACGTAAACTTAGAGGGGAAAGAGCTTTTTCAGTGGCAGATCTTAAGCTTTGGAACTCATTACCGCTACATATTAGGCAATCCTCCTCACTGGGCACTTTTAAAACTCTTTTAAAAACCCACTTTTTTTATTTTGGCGTTCAACTTAGCATGATAGCTTTTTAATTTGGGTTTCTTTGGTTTTTTTGTGGTTTTATTGTGTTTTGATATTTTATGATTTTATGAGCACTTTTAGTACTTCTAGCTTTATTTGTCATTTTATGCACTGGCATTGTACCGCAGTGAATCTCTGTATTTTTATTTATTTTATTTTTACTCTGTGTAAGGCACTTTGGTCGAGTTTTTATTGTTGTAAAGTGCTATATAAATAAAGTTGGCTTTGCTTGGCTTTGTTATGTTGGAAGAATTGCTTGAAGTCTTGAAGACTCATCTGCAGTGTTTTGGCTAATTAAAGAAGGTTATTGTCCAAGATTTTATGGTACTTGACACCGTTCATTTGCCCTTCATTAACTTATAACATTTTCATACTCAACAAGTCTCTTGATTTTGGTCTCATGTGACCATGGCTCAAACCATCTCTGAATTATTTAGCTGTTCTCTAAATTGAAAATCGAAGATTAACCTGTGCATGCACCTTCCATCTCCTACCAATGGTGTTCCTGGTAGCTGTGCTCCCAACTTGCTTCAGAACACTAATCTCCTCCAATGTGGTTGTGGACTGAGTCCTCACATTTCTCATGATCATTCTGACCCCATGATGAAAGATCTTACAATGAGCTTAGAACAACTGATGCTCATTGTAATGTGATCTAAGCTTCCTGCTTATGATATTGTGGCACATTCACCCTTCTCTAGATCTATTGTCTTCTTGTGAGGTCCTTTGATAGCTCTTTGGTATTGCCCATGGTAGTAGAGAGTTTAGAAAAAGTGATAGACGAGTTGATTCAGGAGTATTTGAAATGTAGTTATTAACCTGGTTGATATGGTGGGTTAGTGTGGCACGGGAGTAGGCACGAGTGGCACGAGTGTCCAGCTACAGTCGTTTAGGGTTGATGTCCTGCCAGTTTATGATGTATCTCTGCTCCAACACAGCGGATTCAAATGGTCAATCTACCTCCTCAGTATTCTTGAGAGTTAAATGAAGACAACTGGACTTTTCTTGTTGTCTTGAATTAGTGAGCCTTAACCTTAGACTTATAAATCTGATACTCCCAATCCAGTTTTCAGAACTGAAGAAGCCTCTTGGATGAGAGATGAAACGTATTCAAGACAACAAGAAAAGTTCAGTTGCCTTCATTTAGCTCTCAAGAATATCATGTCCTGGATGACTGAGAATCTACACCAACGTACCTCCTCAGTAGGTGGAACCTCAGCAGAGCCCTGCTAATGACCCATCATTTGATTCCGGTGTGTTGAGCAGGGGAAAGTACAAAACCATACTGGCCCTTGAGGACTGACTTTGGACACTACTGCCTTAAGGAAACTTATATAAGTGGACTGTTGATAGGGGGTACAAGACACATTTCAGTAAGAAATGCAAATGCATTAGTAACACTTATTTAATGTGTTTTCTCAGGTTTCATTTGATAGTTTGTGGTCTTGCTCTGCATGTTAAGGCTTTTCTCCTCTTTAAAGAGCAATTCACCCCCCCAACCAGAGTATTACTCCACCAACATTTCCTGTTTGAAAAGTGCAGCAAAAGCAGGTGTTGCCTGGCGGAACGAGGGCTGGGCGGCGTCAACACTCCCTTGCTACTCCAATTCAAACTCGCTATGGAGGCGTGGCTGTGACTGGGCTTGTTTTATATTTCACAGTGGCAGGATGGCTGTCATCAGTAATCCAAGCTGAGCAGGTAAAAATGCGTCATTCAAATTTGAGTGCAATGTATAGTTTTAACCTGAAGAGGGCACTCCACTAATGGTTTTTGGTACAAAATTATTATTTTTACAAAAATGTACTAAAATACCAAAAATAATGATCAGAGATGTAGACAGTACTATTAGACACTCAGTTATACAGTTTATCAGCAAAATAAAATTTATTTGGGGGTGAGTTGTACTTTAAAGTACTTTGTTTTGTGAGCAGAAGAATGCAAACAACCATGCACGCACACATTTATATCTAAGGGCAGTTTAGCAGATTCATGTTTTTGGACTGTGGGAGGAAGCCGGAGTACCTGGAGAGAACCCACACATGCACAGGGAGAACATGCAAACTCCATGCAGAAAGACCCCAGGCCGGGATTCAAACCCAGGACCTTGTTGCTGCAAGGCAGCAGTGCTACCAACTGCACCACTGTGCAGCCCTGTTCTTGCCACATCTTCTGTGAACAACTTGTTCTGAATTTTGAACTGGGCCTTGCTACCATGCTGATGTATGTTGTAGTGGCCACAACAAACTTTTTAAGCCACCTTGAGTAAATTACCCAATATACAGGCCTTAAGGTGGCTCAAAGTACAGCTTTTGTTCTCCTGTAACAATGAATGGAAATTAAAGAAGTAGCCTATTAATAGAACAGAAGTGTCTAACACTAAACTCTAGAAAGACAAGAGAAGAGGGCATGATAACCTGTTAGTGGAGACAGGTGGTTTCATCTGGAATGAGACAAAGGTGCTGAGATTAGCAGGAAACATCTGAGGACACTCACAAAACCAGAAAAACCCCACATCAAGTCCAAAATGAGAGTCACTTGTTCTTTGGAAACCTAGTTTCCATAATCTGAAACAGTTTTGTTACTAAATAAACTAGTAACATCTGCAGATGATTAGCAGTTTAAACAAGATAAAAGGTAGAAAAATCCCAAACAGTGTTAACTTCAATGTCAGAAGCAACGCTTGCTGCCATATACGTGACTAAAACCATGTAAAGCTGTAATAATAATTGCATTCTAGAATATACCTGAGCATTTGTTTCAGTCTGTCCTGCATGCCTAAGTTTATTAAAATGTGTTTATTTGTCGTTTGGTCAAGCTTTTCCAATATTTATGCAGTGTATTTGTCTTCCTCTGTTTCCACCATCCAATTCCATCTTTATCTCTCTTCCACTCTGGCAGCTCCTCTTTGCGTCCATCACTCGTACGTCTTCAGGAGTCCACCCTCCTATTCAGCCATCAACATGCAAACAGACAGTCGCACAATCTGTGGATGCCACTTCCTTTGATATGGTAAAGCAATATTCCACTTCATCTCTCTTTTCATTTGCCCATTTGCAGAGGAGATGCCATTAGCAGTGCATTATGCTCCTCTGGCGAGGAAAAAGTATCTCCAAAAGGAAAAGCCGGCGGCTTGGTGGCGTCCTGCAACGCCTCATTAGTGCACTGCCTTCGAACAAACGTATCAACAATGTTCTGAGCTAATAAGCTTTTATATTCCCCGGCTATGTGATGTAGAAAAAGGCAGAGCTGAAGGTCATGGGTGCATTTGAACGCAGCAAGTGGCTCAGTGAGGAAATGATTTATCTGGAGTTATTTCTGTGCTGTGCTCCAAAGGGTCGGCACATTGATGTGTGTGGTTCAAATGGCTTCTTTAAGAGCTTCAGTGGTGACACACATATCTTAACTCTCATCAGCCAGATCGAGGCTCTTCATTTTACTCAGTCTCATGCGCATACGCAGGAAAGTGCCCAGTAACCAAGGTATTTTAGGGTTGATTTGCCCACTAGGAAGCCTGAGCCCTGTTTCAAGCAGTAGGGTGCTCGTGCAAGAACTTTTCAGCCACATTAAGTGTCCTTGGGTACGTCCCTGAACCCTCAAATTTAACCCAAAAAGGTCACCAGTGGGAACGTTTAGAGAAAAATATATTTGAAAACTAAAAGAACCATCCAAGTCAGTCAATTTGTGTGTCCTGATTTCAAACTAAAGTAATATAGGTAAGTGAGTCAAACCGTGACTAAACTATTGTATTCCAATAAAAGACACCATAAAACATATTTTTTAATGTAAAATATTTTTACAATTGTAAAGTATACAATAATAATAATAATAATGGCTTGCATTTGTATAGCGCTTTTCGAGACCCTCAAAGCGCTTTACAACTCCATGATTCATTCACTCTCACATTCACACAATTGTACCTCATCTCATCACTGTCTCAGATCTGAGTAGGACCGTCCTTGTGAAATAAAGCCAGGATTGTCTCATGTTGTTATTCAGAATATTATGAAGCTTTTACATTTTAATCTGTGGGGCTGAACTTGTCGATGGTTCTGACCAAGTCTGAACTACACTTTATGGCAATAACACTGAAAAGAAAGCTTTCACCAAGAAGTGCCCAAACATACTGGAGATAAAATTGCATGCTGAACATAGACTATTTAACTTATTAACTGTAAGTTAAATAGTCTATGTTCATCATTAAATTTTTTATGAGCAGGTTGGATCAATCTCAGTAATGTAGATTTTAATCTAGGAAGAATAAGTATAAGGAATGTAGCCTTATGTATGTCAGAGACATCCAATGTGTCTCTTTTTGGCTTTTTGACCACTTTGGTCTCATATTTTCACCTATAATGAATGAATGATTGTTATTAATAGGAGAAAATATGACCAGTGTGGCAAAAACACAGCAAAAAAACATTATTTTCAACATGTACTGGTTGTGTTCTATATCTGACAAGAATATGCTGTTTATCTAGACTAAGAAGCAGGGTTTGAAATAAACAATTATTTTCTTCCAAATAAAACCTTTAGGCCTGCAAAAATCTCCGCAAACACTATTAGAGAATATATTACAATCTGATAAAAGTTAAAATGTACCTTTGGTTTAAAATTCCAAAGGATATTTTTGCATACAGCTAAAGAAGTTAAACCTTCAAATGTTTGCAAGAAAGCGGAAGATATTTTTTGTATTACAGTGATTCCAGTCATACACAGAAATGAACAAAATAATGATTGTAGCTGAGGAAAATACATGTTTTGAGCTGGCCTTTTTGACCAGAAATCTATGACCCCTTCATCACTCCAAGAAGGTGGTAAGACAATGTCTTCACAATCTGATAGATGTGTAGAACTTTATGTGAGGCAGTATGGGCAAAGATTACCCAGTCAAGAGCTGGGATGCTGGTGGACTTATAAGGATAAAGAAAGAAAATAAAGAGAGGCATGTTATATAGTACAAAATGGATGTTATATTAAACTGGGAAACAGTTTGGAAATTATTTCTCATGGATTCACTTTTTTAAGTCTTTGAAAACTGACATGACAACAGTGGTGTGTACAGTGTGACAGACAGAGAAATGGGATAAACAGATAGATTATTGCCGTGTTTATTTAGTATTAGTTTTGTTATCACAACACCAGAAGAGGTTCTTCTAATGCTTATCTGCTAACTGAGTGCAAGCTTTTGTGAATACAAGTGTGAGCCAATTACCTGGAATATGAATGTCTAAATGAAAGGAACCAGTGTGTGAAGGCAGCACCAACGGCATCCTCTCCTCCCCTCTGGATCATTAGAATCCTTATTAAAATGCAATAACTAGTGAGGTAACAAAGTAATTATCTCAATTAGCTTACTGTTCATGCAAGCCAGCTAAAATGCATTTGTTATATGTTTCCAAAGGCTTCCTCTTGGGACTGAAGTCAACCCACCTGTCAACACAGTGATGACCACTTTCTTGTAAAATCATCTGGTCAGGCATGATGATGGGATGAAGGGAGTTTTTTCCTGCTGTCTTAGAGATTCTTTGCTGGAGCTGTTTCTTGATGTACTGGTTTTCAGGTATTCTTCCTCCTCCTTATCCTTTTCGTTCTCAAACTCGTTTATTCTAGTGTTTGAACATCTCGTCCTGGTGGGATTGTGGGAGTCGGAGTACTGTCAGGTCTAATTGCCATGGTGGTGTTTTGTGCGGAGACGGGCCTGATTAGGGAGGAGGTGAGGGAAAACATCATGTCCCCGCTCTCTTCTCTCCCTGTCTCACCTGTTTTCTGTCTCTCCTATGTGAGTTTTTGATCCGTCCACTCTGACTCCACATTGCTACACAGAATAATGGCAGCCTTGCACTGCTCATTAACCGACAGACAGACAGACAGACAGACAGACAGACACTGATGAGAAAAAAAAGAGGCCAGCAAACATTCTTTTCTCACCTGGTGCCTTGTTGACTCCATCAACACATCTAGATGCTTGTTGAGGGCCACTGTAAGCTTCTAAATGGTTTTGTACTGTTAAAGAACTACAGTCTCAGGTATTAACCAAAGATACTGTATTTAATACTTTTAATGACAATGTTTGTTTATAATACCTTATATTACCACAACTATTTGTCTAGAAATGTCTAGAGAATAAGTCAAAATCGGTCATTTAAATGTTTGTTTTTGTCTTTTGGCACAAGAAATGCTTCTGAATCTTTTTAAAGCACCTTTGAAGGTTTTTTTACTGGGAAATCTAATGAATCTGATGAGTTTTCATCTACTTTAAGAAAAGCAGTGTCAAAAGAAAAGTATAAATCTGAAAATTGTCTTGTTTTAATGAGACAAAGTCGCTTCTTTCAGTGTGCTCCGGCTAGCTGTGGCTACAATGTAGCTTATCACCTTCAGTGTGTGAATCTGTGTGTGAATGTGAATGAAGTTTTGGGGTCCTAAGGACTAGTTAAAAGTGATATACAAGTAAAGGGCATTTAAAAAGTGGTCAACTAAATAACTTTCCCCAAAGAGAAAACCAAAAATAAATACACTTTAGCCTGGTTTATATTTTTCCATCAGCAAGTTTGCACCCTCACGTATTGACGGAGACGTTTTCCTTTTATACTTCTCCGTTGTTGCAAAGCAATTCCCCTCCAGGACAGCCGGGGGCGCAGACTTTTCCTGGCGGGTCTGCCTATTGTTGCAGTGACATTTTTGGTTGACGACAGTTTATTTACTTCAGCTTGTAAACGCACATCCACTCAAGGAGCGATGAAAGAGAGCGAGTTTAGATTGAGCTGGAAAGCTTTTTACTAGAAGTTCAGCTCATAGAATCCTATAAACTCATGGAAACAAACAAACCCAGCGTCTGGTTTGTTGTTCTCTAGACCTGCTGGTGTTCAACATCACCAAAACACCAGATTAGATAAACTGACCTTGTTATATAAAACATCTAGTGGCCAAAAGCTGCATGGACTACTGATTACATCGACTATAGAGCACCGTTCTGGTGAAATGATCTGGGGATGTTGGGCTGACCTATCACAGACGTGTGATCTCCATTGTGTTCGACGAATAGTTAACATATTGGGCTCTACTCCGTCCGTCGTTGCATGCCTGACGGAGAGCCCTTGCCGACAGATGATGGCGCTGCGTGTCTACGCACCTCCGCTGACGGAGGAGTATAAACTAGGCTTAAGAATGTCAATGATTACCTAGTATGGAAAACTCTTTGACAGCTAAGGGGCATTTCTTAGGAACCTATTCAATTCAATTCAGTTTATTTATATAGCGCCAATTCACAACAGATGTCATCTCAAGGCACTTAACAAGAAGTCATTTCAATACATACAAACATTCCAATCAGTTAAAAAGTTTCCTATTTAAGGAATCCCAGCAGATTGCGTCAGTCATTGGCATGAGGTTGGGCCTAGTGGGGTTATATTGGTGTTACACTTATCAAACTTTATGGCAGGTTGTGAACCCGTCAGTAGTGGTTTGCCATATTTACAGATAGATCACTGCACTTACCATATTCTACCACTGCCATATAACTGGCGCCCCTTAAACTACTATGTGCTAAGTTAAAAGCAAGCAAATGGGTTTTCAGTTCCCTACATGTGAGTATTCCCACTCTATCTTGCATTGCTTTGGTGTGGATAGTAGTTTACTTTTATGGATTTTCTGTTGTGCAACTTAAAACAATGCAATTCCTGTTTCGAAAGAGAGGAATGATAGTTTAGGACTCAAATGTTTAACTTTTGATTCCAAATAGCGCCTGCAGTGTGATGGCAAAAATCAATGCATTTTAACACTCCTAGTAGGTAACAAATATGTTACCCACTAGCTAACAAATTTGTTAAAGGTACATTTCAAAATGAATAAAAGTGTGCTTGATCTTAAATAACGGTTTAATGTCTGCATGGACCATTTGTACAGATGAACATGGCATGAAATAAGACAATTTTGGAATCTTTTATTTGCAAGTCTCCCTCCTAAGACTTTAGACTTGAGGATGAAGAATTCCACAAAGATGAAATGAGCATGCTTGTGAAATAATCATCACAAGATCTTTTTTTGCACAGAGTTACTGGATGAAGGTATAGAGAGAGTGGAGATGGGGGGAAACAGACAGAGAGCAAAGCTTCAGAGTCTGGGGGAGAAAGTGCTAGCCTTACATTCTCTCTATGGGTTCAAAGCGAGAGCAGAATTGAGTGTTGGACAATCTGTGCTGTAGCTTCAGGGGACTAACTGACTCATGGAGCGCTGGAAAAATCTGCCCTTTTGACTCACTGGCATCTGAATGGAGTCATTTTGGACCTGCCGGTCGTTTGATTTGTCATTTATTCTCCTTACAGGCATAGAAGAAATATCAACAACAGCATCACCATTAGAGTCTGAAAAGATATTTGGATTTCCAGATTTATTCCCTATCCCAATGATTACATTCAAAGCATGGCCTCTTCAGAAAAATCAGCTATAATTCAATTCAATTCAGTTTATTTATATAGCGCCAATTCACAACAGATGTCATCTCAAGGCACTTAACAAGAAGTCATTTCAATACATTTATACAAACATTCCAATCAGTTAAAAAGTTTCCTATTTAAGGAATCCCAGCAGATTGCGTCAGTCATTGGCGTGAGGTTGGGCTGATTTCCAACCACACCAATCCTTCAGCAATCCCTCATACTGAGCAAGCATGTAGCGACAGTGGAGAGGAAAAACTCCCCTTTAACAGGAAGAAACCTCCAACAGAACCAGGCTCAGTAGGAGCGGCCATCTGCCACGACCGTCTGGGGGTTTGAGAAGACAGAGCAGAACACAGAAGGAACAGAAGATCCGATATAAGAGAACTTTTAAGAGATGAGAGATATAAGAGATATATGAGAGAGATAAGAGAATGTTACAGAAAGTAAAAAGTTGATAACAGGACACAGTGGATGTTCAATTACTGAGAGGATCATCCCAGTCGATGACCCCCGTCCAACAGGGCATTGCAGCCAAGCAGGATACCAGACCAGGTGTATCTTCGATGGGGAGAAAAACACTGAGAGAAAACAAAGTTAACAGTCGAAATAACAGAATGTACTGTAATACAACTATATATTATACTATATATACTATACATTCCTTTGTAAACTCATTCGCTCTTAAGATTGGATAAAGAAAAGTATGACATTTGGTTATGAAAATATTTGAAATATTTAAATGATCTGAATCATCATCCAAATATTCTTCACTTGTCCGTCCGTCCGTCCGTCTTCTTATCTTCTCTATTATTCCATATTATATCCATACATACATTCACATCCAACCACTTGTCCATCATGTCCACCCACCCATTCTCCACCCATTTTCCATTCTCAATCTGTCCATCCTCAAACCATCTATCCATCCATGTGTCCACCAACCTGTCCACCCAGCTAATTATTGTTCCCGCTGTTGTCGTCCATCCATCCATCCATCCATCCATCCATCCATCCATCCATCCATCCATCCATCCATCCATCCATCCATCCATCCATCCATCCATCCATTTTTTGCAGGTTCCAACAAGTCTGAGAACTGTAGAAAAGTGTCAAAAACTAGGACTAAAAACTATAGGCGTTTGACATAAAAAGCCCCCATCAACTGAAGACCTCAGTCAGACTACTGTGTCCAGATCAACTGATTCCCCATGCAGTTATGTGGATGGTTGGAGCCCTTCAGGCTGATGCTGGTTGTTATTCGGCTCGAGTTTGGGAGAAAACACTTGAAACCCTATTAGGCCTGTAGTGGGTCTTGTGTGTGTGGCAGTTTGTAAGCCTCCTCTTGTCAATACGACTGTGGGATGAAAATAAGTGCATCTAAAGACAGAGTGGAGAATACACTGCAAGAAATACTAGTCACAATGTCTCAGTTTCAGAGCTCTTCATGGGTTGGGCGTTAAGAGTATTTCATCAATTCTTCAACTTTTACATATAAAGTACTGTGCAAAGGTTTTAAACAATCCTGAAGTCTAATGAAAACTTTTTAACGTCTCTAACTATTGATCAAGACCTAATTAGAAGCAAAATCTAAAGACATGGGGCACCACTTTATACTTTTGCAAAATGCTGCATGAAGCATGTGACTAAAAACACTGGTTCTGTGTTGGATCTCTGGTAGTGACGGCTACTTCTTGGAGCAGCGGGACAAGAGAAGAGATTACTTGTCAGGGCGCTGATTTCTCTCCATTCTCCACTGATGATAATAATAATAACCATTCGCAGGAGTGGTGGCAAATGGGGAGGGGGGGAGGTATGGGGAGGGGTGAGTGTAGTGACGTCTCCTTTAAAGAGAGGCGCATGCAGTCAGTTCTGCAATCAAAACAGAGATTTGGGAGCTGGAAACACACAAACTGTAGATTGCAGCACACATCCTGTTGTTTGACAGAGGATATCAGGCCGGTATTTGTTTGTGTACAGTAATCAGACGGGTCTTGATCGTACAGTTTCTAGAGAGAGACATCTGAGGAGAGATTGTCTGCTAATCAGACTTTGTGGTTTAAGGTGGGGGGGGGTAAAATCGTATAGCTCTGATTGTTGCTGTAATAGTGTTGTGAGGTTAACTGTTTGTACTACTTTAAGCAAAATATCTGAAATAATTTCCTGACCAAATTCCACTTTTTTTCTTCACCCAATTTTTGGAGTAAAGTTCTTTTAAGCATTGATTTAGAAAGTTTAAAATTAATTTATAGCAGATCTTTCTAAAGGTAGTATTACAGTTGACGTGGATGGATGGATGGATGGACAATCGAAATGTATTTCTTTACTCCATTTTACTCCATACTTACCTAGAACCAGGAAATACTTCTGTCGCATTCCATATTTTTTAACACTTCATCTAAATGCTGGTGAAAGCAGATACACCTCTGCAGGTTCCCACTCCTGGTCCATATGTCACTGATGGTGGTTGTGTCTGCAAAAGGGAAATAACCTTCTGTAATTACCCGTCAGGCAGGAAAGTGTTGGTTTATGTGCTCAGCTATGTATCTTCCCATCCAGGATCGGCATCTTTACATCTCTACACTACAACCTGCATTTCCCAGAGATCCCTCTCATTTTTCCAGCCCTCTCTAGATTTTTTTCTGTCTTTCGTCTACCATCTTGTCATATGCGTGATCACTCCCTCCTCCTCACTTTGCATTCCTCTCCTCCCACTATTCCCCCTCGACGCTTTTAATCTTGGGTTGATGATACTTGGTGGAAGCACTTAAGTTTCTGTGCCAGGTGTCTCCCCCCGATGCTTAACATCACAGGCTTAACTCCTCATTCTGTTGCTCCTCAGCTCTGAGCACATGAGCATGCATGCAAAGTTGTAGAATGTATTAATTTTTGCAGATATTTGCATACTGTGAGCCAAAAACATTTTGTTTTTTCATGTTCTTTAAAATATATCAATTCTAATGCAATGGTAACTTGAGTTGTCCTTTTTATCCCAAATAATACTAAATATTTCACAGAAATGAAGCCTAACAATGCCACTATATTTTTCCTGTTTTTAATACTATACAAACATTTCTCAAAATAAGGGTGTAAAGGTATACATCTCTTCAGAAGTAATAAGAAAATCAGATGGATACAGTTAACCCCCACATATTTGTGGATTTTTCTGTGGAACATAACTTCATGGAAGGAGACAAGACCAGTTAAATACACATGAGGTAAGGAGGAAGATCAGGTGAGCCAATCAGGGGCTGAGCGCTCCACTCCAGGCAGAACAGAGACGATGCCAATGGTGGAATAGGGGTAGATGTACACTACCGTTCAAAAGTTTGGGGTCACATTGAAATGTCCTTATTTTTGAAGGAAAAGCACTGTACCTTTCAATGAAGATAACTTTAAACTAGTCTTAACTTTAAAGAAATACACTCTATACATTGCTAATGTGGTAAATGACTATTCTAGCTGCAAATGTCTGGTTTTTGGTGCAATATCTACATAGGTTTATAGAGGCCCATTTCCAGCAACTATCACTCCAGTGTTCTAATGGTACAATGTGTTTGCTCATTGGCTCAGAAGGCTAATTGATGATTAAAAAAACCCTTGTGCAATCATGTTCACACATCTGAAAACAGTTTAGCTCGGTACAGAAGCTACAAAACTGACCTTCCTTTGAGCAGATTGAGTTTCTGGAGCATCACATTTGTGGGGTCAGTTAAACGCTCAAAATGGCCAGAAATAGAGAACTTTCATCTGAAACTCGACAGTCTATTCTTGTTCTTAAAAATGAAGGCTATTCCATGGGAGAAATTGCTAAGAAATTGAAGATTTCCTACAACGGTGTGTACTACTCCCTTCAGAGGACAGCACAAACAGGCTCTAACCAGAGTAGAAAAAGAAGTGGGAGGCCGCGTTGCACAACTGAGCAAGAAGATAAGTACATTAGAGTCTCTAGTTTGAGAAACATACGCCTCACAGGTCCCCAACTGGCATCTTCATTAAATAGTAACCGCAAAACACCAGTGTCAACATCTACAGTGAAGAGGCGGCTGCGGGATTCTGGTCTTCATGGCAGAGTGGCAAAGAAAAAGCCATATCTGAGACTGGCCAATAAAAGAAAAAGATTAAGATGGGCAAAAGAACACAGACATTGGACAGAGGAAGACTGGAAAAAAGTGTTGTGGACGGATGAATCCAAGTTTGAGGTGTTTGGATCACAAAGAAGAACGTTTGTGAGACGCAGAACAACTGAAAAGATGCTGGAAGAATGCCTGACGCCATCTGTTAAGCATGGTGGAGGTAATGTGATGGTCTGGGGTTGCTTTGGTGCTGGTAAGGTGGGAGATTTGTACAGGGTAAAAGGGATTCTGAATAAGGAAGGCTATCACTCCATTTTGCAACGCCATGCCATACCCAGTGGACAGCGCTTGATTGGAGCCAATTTCATCCTACAACAGGACAATGACCCAAAACACACCTCCAAATTGTGCAAGAACTATTTAGAGAAGAAGCAGGCAGCTGGTATTCTATCGGTAATGGAGTGGCCAGCGCAGTCACCAGATTTGAACCCCATTGAGCTGTTGTGGGAGCAGCTTGACCATATGGTACGCAAGAAGTGCCCATCCAACCAATCCAAATTGTGGGAGCTGCTTCTAGAGGCGTGGGGTGCAATTTCTCCAGATTACCTCAACAAATTAACAGCTAGAATGCCAAAGGTCTGCAATGCTGTAATTGCTGCAAATGGAGGATTCTTTGACGAAAGCAAGGTTTGATGTAAAAAAAATCTTCTTTCAAATACAAATCATTATTTCTAACCTTGTCAATGTCTTGACTCTATTTTCTATTCATTTCACAACGTATGGTGGTGAATAAGTGTGACTTTTCATGGAAAACACAAAATTGTTTGGGTGACCCCAAACTTTTGAACGGTAGTGTACATGGTTGGGTCTGGGTCGGCTCGCTCCTCTTCATCCTCAGGCTCCGACCAGCAAGGGAGGCCCGAGAAGCACAGCCAGGGAAGAACCGGTGAGGACTGGCTCGGCTGGGAAGGCCACCCCTCTGACAGCTGGAGGAGCGGACCGCCTCCCATCCGAAGACATCTGCTCCTCCGTTGCTTCCTCCAGCTTGTCCAAGTCGAGCGGATCTAGGAGGGCGATGAAACGAGGAAGGGTCTCCAAGTAGAATGCATCCACTCGGGGGCGGCTGTAGTTCAGTGGTAGAGTTGTCAGCCTGCGACCCAGAAATCGTAGGTCGATTCCTGCTTCCACCTGCTACATGTCGTTGTGTCCTTGGGCAAGACACTTCACCTATCCGCCTACTGGTGTTGGCCAGAAGGGGGCGATATGGCAGCCTGGCTTCTGTAAGTCTGCCCGAGGGCAGCTGTGGCTACAATCATGGCTTCCTTCCACCAGTGTGTGAATGTGAGAGTGAATGAATAATGGAGTAGTAAAGCGCTTTGAGGGTCTCGAAAAACGCTATATAAATGCAAGCCGTCATTATTATTATTATTATTATTATTATTATTAATGCAAGCTGAGGGGGAAGTGAAGATGGAGATCTTGAACAGCCGGCTCCAGAGGGCATCCAGGAGGAAATTGGGCAAGTCTGCTGAGTCCATTTTAACTGGTCATATCATTCTGTCAGGTTCAGTCAGGTTTTGTGTCTCAGAATGAAGGAAGGACCCAGGCGCAGACATCGTTAAAAGGGTGTGAAGAGCACATTTATGGGACATAAATATTTGTTGCAATATATTTATTGATATCAACCCTTGAAACCCTTTCATTGTACATACAAAACTTAGTAAAACTGTGGTGGCAGCATTATGGTTTGGGGATTTTCAGTTGATTAACTGTTCTGAATCTGACTTAATTAACAATTTTTGCCAAGGTTGTATTAAATAAATAATATACTAGACTTCATAAAGATGTCCAAGTTGAGTCCCACAGCTCCACTTGTTGAATCATATAGATTCTATTTGGCATTGACTGTACAAAATGTTGTTAACAGATAGCATTATTACTGATATTTAGACAATGTGTGATGAATCTGTACACAGAGAATTTGTTCTGCGTTGCTTTGTTCTTTACACAGGAGACAAAGACGGGGAATGAAACTGAGAAATAGGAAAGGCAAAAAGAGGGAAGCAGAAAGATGAAGAGAAAGATAGTTCTCATGTGTTTATGATATGTTTGTTTGTGTCGCCGCAGGGTCCTCTTTTTTTCACCTCCCCCTGTTCTTTCTCCCTCGTCTTCTGCTTTAGTTACCACTGATTTTTTGGTGGTGTTTTTCCATCTTGTGTTTGCTGTCTGTCCAGAAAGCGCTCTGTGTTTCACTCTCGTCTGATGTCTCAATTAAAATTAATGGGTTCAGTGTGTTCACATAAAGAAGAGAAAAGGATTAAAAAAAGGCCTTTCCAGGAACAATACATTCCCATTGTTTATCACACCATCCACTAACTGATTGATAGTTCTGATAGTTCCGTCTAGCAGGTACCACACTGATTTCAGCTGTTTTAGTTTCATCAACGTTATCAGCCTCATCAGAGCTTGTGTGTTCTTTTCCTCCTTTTCCCTTTCCATGTTTCTCCGTCCTTGAGACGTCTTCCTCTCCATGCTTGGCGGTGGCGCCCCTCGGCCTCTTCATCGGGACAGAACGCTGGTGTCAGCACTCCCCTCTCCCTTCCCCACCCTCCACCACCTTTGCCTTTATCTGTCGCTTCTTCCAAAGATGCTCTTTCCATCTCCTGTACCCCAGGGGTCAAGCTGGTCGAGGGGGAGGAAAAACCGGAGAGAGCGAACGCGCAAGTACCTGACTCGAAGGCAGAAAGATAATTTCGTCCAGGCGGCTCTGTTTAAGGTTAAAGCCTTATTTGCATTTCAAAAGCAGCGGCCGGTCGTGTTGCCACCCCAGGGACGCCATCGACCAACCAGCGTGTCATTTAATGTCAGCAGACACCAGGGCCTTGATGAAATTAATAGAGCAGCCTATGATTGATAACTGCAGTGCTTGTCAGCGCCCGTCTCTCCTTCGAGATCAGGTGTCCACATCGTCTCAGGGTGCCGGCTGTTGAAGCCCTTTCACTCAAATATCAACCTCAACTGAATATTGCCTGTATCTATTAGGAAATCTGCTGTTTGGAGTAAAGATGTTAGAAAAGATCCAGGTGATTTTAAGCAGGTGTAGGTGCTAGATTCATCTCTGGAGATGAAGTACTAAAATGATAACTACAATAACCTCTAAAACTCTTGTTTTGCATGGAAAATAAACGTACAGTTCCAACTTAAACCACATTGACAAAGTATTTTCCAGATACTGACAATAATAAAATGAGACAACCATCCATCCTTTTATCCATAACTAGAAAGAGAATAAGATTTAATTGAAGTAAGGTTCAGATTTGCTTAAGTATGAAAAAAGGAGGTAGGGTATGGAAAATATGTGTTTCCACACTTTGCTGTTCCATCCACCCGGAAATGTTGTAGGGTTGATTGCCTTCAAAGTGTCAATGTGAAGACGTTTTGGAAAAAAGGCTCTGCAGATGCTGCTTCAGTTGAACAGCAGAGGGATTTATTTCAAACCAAGCCAACTAACTAACATACCAATCTGTGCATGAATCAGGAGGAATCTTTGCTGAACCATAACATAATTCCTGTTCATCTTTAAATACAGCCTCTTTAACAGACCTCCAGACTGCACATATATATTACTGTATTTGGTGTTCCCTAGCATAAAGCTCTAACTTAAAGCACAGTCTTTCTCTACAGCCACACACAGTACATGTTCAGTATCCGTCAGCCTGTGGCGTTGACCGTCTTTAGGTGGTTCAGGCATTCATACCTTACCGTTTTTGTTCACTCTCAGTATAAAGCTATATGGCGGAGTCAGTGAAACAGCAGCGAACAAAAGAAAAACTGTTCAAAAGTTTTTTATAATAATAATAATAATAATAATAATAATAATAATAATAATAATAAAAATGTCCAACAACCAAAATCTGTATCTAAAGTGAATCAGGTCATTTGAACAGATTGTTTTGATCTGTGATTTAAATAAAGGAAGAAAGTTAATATTTCTGATGTTAGGATGAAGTGAGGAACAGAACGACTGAAAGCTCTGCTCCTCATGATGAGAAGCCGGGCAAATGGAACAACAAGATGAGTAGCTGATGAAGATCTGAGAGAACAGGAAGGAGTGGAGATGTGAAGCAGGAGGGGTGGGGCTATGGAGGCACTTAAACGCCACAATTAGAGTTTTAAAGTCGATCATGGATTCTATGGCAACCAGTGAAACTGCTGAAGAACTGGGGTAATGTGTTTTAGAGGGAGTCCTAGTTATGATCCCAGCTGCAGAGTTCTGGAGGAGTTTATGAAGGGATATATTGGGGAGACCAGAAAGAAGAGAGCTGCAATAGTCGATCTGGGAGGTGATGAGGCTATGGACAAATCAAATCAAACCTTACTTATAAAGCACTTTTCATAAAAACATTGCAGCTCAAATTGCTTTACAGATTAAACTGACCCCACATAAACCATGTTCTCATCTCTCCCCCATAGCTTTGAAAGCATGATCACATTTATACCCCTCCTCCCCCCAACCCAAACCCCATGCGCACACACACTCAAGTGCAACAATAAAAGGGCATTGGGCAGAGTACAGATGAGCCAGGTAATGTAAGGAAACGCCATCAGAGGAGCCATCTGCACCGGTAGCAGTACATCAACAGCAGCAGCCGAGGCACCGACACAGGGCACCCAGCAGAGGCAAGGCTGAGACCCCCACCTCCACCCAAGCTCCACCTGGAGAGCACCCAGGCAGCTACAGCTGACAACCACTCCCGAGGCTCCCATAGAAGAAACACTGGAAGGAAGATAATAGGATAAATGTGATAAGACTAAAGGTCTTTGCACACCGGGTCCGTTTATTTCGTGCGATTAATTCGCACCACAGTATTTTCTGTTGAATCAATGTCAAGTCAATGGGGACGTAAACACCACTGAAGAAATACCATCCTGCGTTTTCGCGAGTTTTATTTTTTCGGATTGAGGTCAATTTTTTAAAAAGTCGTATCCGACAGACAAACTCTTGACCAATCAGAGAAGGTGTGGTGATGGCGTCATGAGAGCCGAGAGTCGCAAACTGAAGTGTCACTTTTATTGAAGTAACACATTTTTTCTTCACCATGGCTGAGCGTCTGATCCTTTTTGTGTCCCAGCACCCCTGTCTCTTTAATAAAAAAGAGAAAAACTACAAGGACAACGATTATAAGGATAGTGTTCTTCCATTGACCAAGAACTTGGATATGAAGATGGTAAGTAAATCAATGTGTACAAAACAGCTGTGTACTCTCCAAACTCTCCTCTCTTCTCCAGAATAGGATGTACCCAATGCGCTCTTTTCTTCTTTTCTTTCTCCATCATTATCAACACAATGTCGTCCTCACTTGATGTTGAATCCATTTTTAGTTTTGCTGCCGTACATTTTTTTAATAGAATCTTCATAATTTAATCGCAATTTCGCAGCGTGTCTGGTGTGCATACACGTCAATTATTGGCCTCCGATTTTTTGCAATTTCGTGTCATTTATTCACATCGAACCCAGTGTGCAAAGACCTTTAGTAGTGAAACACTTGTAAAATATAAACAAGTAAAACATACAGACCAATTAAACAGACTATAATAAATAATAATCAGTTAAAAACTATATTAAAAAGGTGAGTCTTGAGCGTGCTCTTAAAAACATGGACATTTTCTGAGGTTCTCCAGCAGCCTGTTCCAGAGGTGAGGGCCATAATAATGGAAAGTCGCCTCACCATGAGTGTGTGTCCTGACTTTAGGGATGACAAGGAGACGGCTGCCAGAGGAGCGCAAATCAAACTTTATTTTATTTATTTATTTATAATTTATAATCTTTATTTATAAAGCGCTTTTCAAACCACAACAAAGCTTCTCAAAGTACCTTATTAACTAGTACTAGATCATAAATGACCCCCCCCCGACCCCCCCCCCAAAGTAAAGAACATCACCACAGCTCTATACTCCCCCCTCCCATCTCCCATGCACGCACAAACATAAAAGCAACTATAAACAAAACGGGCTGAGTACAGATGAGCCAGGAAACGTCATCATGGGAGCCATCTACATCGGCAGCAGCAGATCAACAGCAGCAGCCAAGGCACTGACCCAGGGAGCCCAGAGGAGGGAGGGCTGGTACTCTCACCTCCACCCAAGCACCACCTGGAGAGCACCAAGGCAGCCACAGCCGACCACCACCCCCGAGGCAGAGGGCTCCCACAGAGGAAACACTAGAAGGAAAACTATAATAAGTTAAAATATGAAAATTAAAACAATTATAAGATATGATCAAATAAAAATGCAAAGCAGATAAACAATAATTGATAGATAGCCAGCTAAAAGCTAAACAAAAAACAATGAATACATTTTTTTTATCAAACTAAACATGCAGAGCAATTAAACAGATTCTAATAAATAATAATCAGTTAAAAACTATATTAGAAAGGTGAGTCTTGAGCCTGCTCTTAAAAACATGAACGTTCTCTGAGGTTCTCCAGTATCCTGTTCCAGAGTTGAGGGCCATAATAATGGAAAGACGCCTCACGATGAGTGTGTGTCCTTACTTTGGGGGTGACAAGGAGACGGGTGCCAGAGGAGCGCAGAGACCGCCAAGGTTCATATGGTAAAAGAAATTCCGAAAGATAAGAAGGCCCAAGACCATTAAGACACTTAAAAATTATTAAAAAAACCTTAAAATCGATCCTAAAACATACGGGGAGCCAATGCAATGATTTTAAGACAGGTGTGATGTGCTCCTGCCTCCCGGTCTTCGTCAGGACACGTGCTGTTGAATTTTGTAGTAGTTGTAAACCTGAGATATTCTTTTTGGGAAGACCAGAAAGCAGGGCATTACAATAATCAATCCCACTGGTGATAAAAGCATCAGTGTCTCCATGTTGGCCCGAGAGAGAATGGGGCAGACCCTGGCAATGTTCTTTAAGTGATAAAAAACCTATTTTAGTAATATTTTTTATGTGAGGAATAAAAGTCAGCTCAGAGTCAAAAATCATACCCAAGTTCTTCACGTGTAGAGAAGGATTAAAAGACAGTGATTGTAGTTTTGGTAAAAGTTTCTCTCTCTGAGCCTCAGGACTGATAACTAAAACTTCAGTTTTGTCCTGGTTGAGCTGGAGAAAGTTTTCTGCCATCCAGGATTTAATGTCTAAAATGCAGTTAAAAAGTGCATCCATTGGCCGTGTGTCATCAGGAGACATGGAGATGTACAGCTGTGTATCATCAGAATAAACTGTGAAAGTTAACTCCATGTCTTCTGATGACGCTGCCAAGAGGGAGCATATACAGGTTAAAAAGCACTGGGCCTAAAACTGAACCCTGGTACCAGGCCGTGGGTCATGTAGTACCGGGCCGCGGGCCACACAGAAAGAGTAAATAGCTTCCAGTATTTCTATTTTATTTACTATGAATGCGAGCGCTGTTTTATTTTGAAAAATGACCGGATATCCCCGTTACATAGCTCAGTCTTGACCTCTTGACCACAGACTGTATATAAATGGACGAAGCCTCTGTGACGTCACCCATATGTTTCTGAAGAGCAAAAATGAAGCCAACTGGGTGGTTCCCACTGCCGCCATCTATGCTGCATCACGCGTCTCGTCACGGCCAGAAAATAAATGGGCAAAGAGGTGGAGCTGAGAGTGGAGCTGAGAGTGGCCCTGTGAGGGCGGGAGTGGATGATTGACACTCTGAGCCGATGTAGCCATGAGCTAGTCCTGGAGCTAACTGAAGCTAACGGAGGTTAGTGGGCGCCTTTAGCCTCAAAAAAGCGCTAGAACAACTCTGCTACCCTCTTCCATCCAGGCTGTAAATACAATATTAAATCGGTAAGTTAACATTTAAATTGAAATCATTTATTTAAATGAAATTATCATTAACTTAATGGAAGTTTTCAATCATATTTTTAAATTTGTTATTAATAGTGTATGAGATCTATTTAGTCTATGCATGAGTTATATGATGCAATTCCGTTTTTGTAATAAAATCAGTCTACATTTTAATTTTTTAAGAAGGATGGAGGTTTGTTCCCAAAAATGAACTCCAACCATTTCTGACAAATAGCCTCATCTTTAGGAAGACTAAAAATAGGGCAGTCGTCCTGGCATCCAAATATAAATGTTTTCCATGAAGGGTTAGGGTAGCCTAACCCTACCACAGCAAGCCATCTTTGTCCAATAAGTGCACGATTTATATCTAAACATTAAAGGTTTGTGGACACAACTGATGTTCAAGTTCAGAGAAAGGAAATTACCAAAGTCTTAACGTGAGTCCCAGGCTGAACGCCTTCCTCGGAGCAAGCAGGGGGGGTAAGCAGTCTATGGCGGCAAGCTGCTAGCCACCGTTAGCCACTAGCTGCTAGCGCTCAGGCATCCGAGACCTGTCAATCAAAAGGACACGCCCCTAATTATTCATCATTTCAAGATTCAATTATTTCTAAACAGATGAGTTAGAAAAAAATTCACCCCCCTCAGAGTTGTCATGACGATAAAACTGACCTATTAAACCTAAAAAAAAATTTGAACCAGGCTGTAAACAGGTTTATTTCTGCTGTGAAGTTGGCTTTTTTAACATGGGAGTCAATGGGAAATTGCTCCTTTCTGGAGCCAGCCCCCAGCGGATGAGGGGTGAACTGCAATTTTTGATACTTCCGGGTTGGCCTCGAGTCTGAGCGGCAAAGTTTGCCCCTTTGGTCTTGACACGTCAAGAGGCTTGTATTGGTCATGTGATAGTTACCGCTAAAATCAATCTCACAAGTTAGCAAGATGGATAAAAAAATAAATGTCTCTCTGTCATTTCTTTGGAAAGGGGAAAAGGCCCAAGGCTCTCACTGATTCAGCGTTGTGGTGAGTTAGATTTTTCATGCACTTTGTATTTGTTTTTGTGGTAAATGTTGAATTATTAAAGGTACGTTTAAATGTTACCATGGCGACCAGAGAGCATTAGGGCGCTGAGTGTATGTTACTCGTGTTATGTTGTCTGCTCGATGTTAGGAGGACACTGTTAATAAAGCTGGGAATTGTTGAGAAGGTGTTTTCACTCTAATTTAAAGCCTATTTTAAAGGAACAGACACACATTTAATTTATGACCCTGGGCTCTCTCTGAGCTCTCATTTCACCTTCCCGCGTGCTCGTTCATTTCTGTAAAAAGGGGCAATAAGAACAACAAACAACAATTATATATTTTAACAGTGAGACGTTGTTCACTGGACTCAGTTTTAGTAACTGAGCACAGCTTTATCTCAGCATAAGGTTTTTATTTGAAACAAGAGTTAAAAAGGAAACTCCTCCCACATAGATCTTCCTTCACAGAATGGTCACAGCTTCTTCACAAAAGGCACACAGGATGTGCCACATTCCTCTTGATTGTTCACGGTTTCTAACTGTTTCCACAACACTACAAAATTAAACCCTCATACAACATTAACAGAATTTATATCTCTTCATGTCCCTCTCTTGATCTCTTATTTTTAAGAGATCACCATATATAAGGAAAAATGTCAGGCAAAGAATCATATCAATTTTGAGTCCATCTTCTCTGGAACTTTTCGGATCAGTAGTCAAGTCATCTTGTTCTGGCTGGGAATTGTGGTCGTCCGGCTCGCTCTTCTATGACCTAAGGTGAGAGGTTACCAGCACATCACCTATATGCAGCTAAAGTGTATCTTTTCAGTAGCCTTGAGTTTGAAAACTCTAAGGACTGCACGCAGACCAGAGGATCGTTCAGCCCCTTTTGGCAGGGGTCTAAGCTTCTTTTCCTTCAAACCCTGCTGCCCCAGCTGGGCAGCTCTGTGCTCCAAGCCGCCCTGCCACCTGATGGTGCAGGTGTGCTGAAGTTGGAAACCTCTCAGCAGAGGGTTCAAGTAGGTTGTGTGGTCTGCTCATTGCTGTTCTTCTCCTGCTCTGGCTTGCTGCTCCTGGATGTCCTCTCAGGTTCGTCCTGACTCCTCAGTGGGAGTGCATTGGCTCCAGCCTTTTTCTTTAGTATGATTACTTGAGAGATTGTGGTCTGGTTGGCTGCTGGACTCTCACCTGTTCAACAAAGCCTAAAAGAAGAGCTTGCAACTAATTTGCTTTTTTCTGTTTGCTTTATCCATAATTGTATCTGTTTTGAGATTCATTTCTTATGGATTTGTCCTCTTTTTTTTTTTTTTATCCCTCACTCACCTCATAGTTTTAAGTAGTGCCGCACTGATCGGCCGCACTAACACAAAATCAAACTATTATCCAGACTGCTTACAAACTAGGTCTATCTGTAGAAAAAGCTAATACTTTTGCTGTATGTAAATCACAAAAATCATCATTGATGCAAAGTGCACTCTAAAAATCCTGTATCAAAAATGAGCAACACTGGAACAACCTAGACCATAAAGAATATTTCTTCAAAATATATAGTAGACATTATAATGTAAATGAAAACTTCCAAACAAAGACTAAATGCATAAACATGCCACAAGGTAAGATGAATGGGTTGTGTGCTAAAACAACCAACCGCACAAAGGTGCCAAAACAGGATGGAAAACAGGAGACATTTGGTTTTTGGATTGTGGAAATGGCATCATGAACATGACAGACCGCTCAAAAGAAAAATGTGCTGCTTTAAAGCTCAACCCGCAGAAAACGATCAGTTTAATGTTATTCATTTACACTGCTAACAGCCTAAGTTCATTAAACCTATAGTCTTATAAGATTTCAGCACATCACCGACTATTGTTATTCATCTTGTTACTTGACATTTAAATCCCATATTAAACAGGTTTCTAGAATTTCTTTCTTTCACCTCCGGAAAATTGCTAAAATTAGAAACATCCTGTCCAGGAGTGATGCTGAGAAACTAGTCCATGTATTTGTTACCTCAAGGCTGGACTACTGTAATTTTTTACTATCAGGAAGTCCACAAAATGCCATTAAAAGCCTTCAGTTGATCCAAAATGCGGCAGCAAGAGTTCTGATGAATATTAAAAAGAGAGATCACATTTCTCATGTTTTAGCTTCCCTTCATTGGCTCCCTGTTAAATCCAGAATAGAATTTAAGATCCTTCTTCTTACATACAAAGCCCTTAATAATCAAGCTCCATCATACATCAGAGATCTAATTGTTCCATATGTTCCTAAAAGAGCACTTCGCTCTCAGACTGCAGGTTTACTTGTAGTTCCTAGGATCTCTAAAAGTAGAATGGGAGGCAGATCTTTTAGTTATCAGGCTCCTCTCCTGTGGAACCAGCTCCCAGCTTTAGTCCGTGAGGCAGACACTCTGTTTACTTTTAAGGCCAGGCTTAAAACTTTCCTTTTTGATAAAGCTTATAGTTAGAGTTACTTAGGTCATCCTGAGCTATCTCTGTAGTTATGCTGCTATAGGCTTAGACTGCTGGAGGACAGACTTACCAATTTTCTTCACTCTGCTACTTCCTTTTCTCCTACGACTCTCCAGTTGTATTACAGTACATTCTGTTATTTCTACTGTTAACTTTGTTTTCTCTCAGTGTTTTTCTCCCCATAGAAGATATACCTGGTCTGGTATCCTGCTTGGCTGCAATGCCCTGTTGGACGGGGGGCATCGACTGGGATGATCCTCTCAGTAACTGAACATCCGCTGTGTCCTGTTATCAACTTTTTACTTTCTGTAACATAGAAATTACTCTTATACCAGATCTTCTGTTCCTTCTGTTCCTTCCCCCAGACGGTCGTGGCAGATGGCCGCTCCTACTGAGCCTGGTTCTGTTGGAGGTTTCTTCCTGTTAAAGGGGAGTTTTTCCTCTCCACTGTCGCTACATGCTTGCTCAGTATGAGGGATTGCTGAAGGATTGCTGTGGTTGGAAATCTGCCCAACCTCACGCCAATGACTGACGCAATCTGCTGGGATTCCTTAAATAGGAAACTTTTTAACTGATTGGAATGTTTGTATAATTGTATTGAAATAACTTCTTGTTAAGTGCCTTGAGATGACATCTGTTGTGAATTGGCGCTATATAAATAAACTGAATTGAATTGAATTGAATTGAAAATCTTTTGAGCTGATGAAGCCCAATACTTATAAAAGAAAACTATAATTTCAACCTATTTAACCAAAAAACTGTTGAACCCTAATCAAATGCTGTTTTTTTATTTTGTTTTTCATTTATCTGAAATGCTTTTAAAGCAACAAATTGAAAGCCTTTGTTTTGTAAAAAATAATTGAAATTTAAGTTCCCCTTGTGCCCAAGGATCTCCTCCCTTTTTCTGAAACAGAACTGTTTCAGAAACATCCAATTATTTAAGTCTCCTGTTAATCAGGTGTGACTAGAGCTGCAGCTTGTTATGGAAAGATGTTATAGTTCAATAAACACCTGTATTGTAGATCAATCTCCATGTATACAGCATTTAAGCTCAATTCCTAGATCTCAGCTGCTATACCTTTCTGCCAGGGAAGAATTAACAAAACCACTGAATCTATAATTTAATGTGTCCAATCATAACATGACCTTACCCACCTCGGTCCATGGGAAAAAAGATAACAGAACCTTATTTCAACCACTCCATAATTTGTTTTCAGGGGGCATATCGGAGCCCAGATGGGACCATGAGGGGCTGAAATATAACGCCTCCTCCTTCTGCTGTGTCGGATCTCCTCTGCAAATACAAGAAAAGAATGCTCTTTAAGTCTCAACAGAAGCACATCCACCGTTCTCATTTTGAGGGTAATTGTGTCAGAGCCAAAATCCGCAGAGAATCAGGAGGTCGTCCATAGAAAAGTTCCCATCACATTCACGATATGGAGCACATACTATATACTGTTTTCCCATGTACCCAGATTGGTATGAAAGTGTGGTCAGACTTTTATCATTTTCAAAACAAATAAATCTTTGGTCAGGTTTTAAGTGTACTGGTCCAGCTTTAACTATTTAGATTAATCCCATGTCGTCCCAGTCTCCAATTTACCCTTACTTTTGTAATGGAAGTATACACATTTTTACCCATATAACCTCCTGTTCGTTCATGTACTGCACGCTCAGAATTTGTCCAAATCCTGGAGAGGAGTGTAACATCTGGAAACAGATCATTAAGATTAGTGAAAGCTTCTACATATCTGGGTAAATGTCCTACAGAATATGGCATCTGAGAACAAACAAAACAGTTAATGTTTTATTTATTTGCTAGACATCTTGCATATTGTCGCCATACACTAGTTTCAAATGGGTTTCTGTGTGTCCTTCTCTGAGTGAACCAAGAAAATAAATCAGCATTCTCATGAGCTATATGTCATTTTTCAGTGAGTCCTGACGTTCCTATGGAATAACACCACCAAAAAGCTGTAAAAAATAAAAGTACTAATTAGCAGAAAAAACAGAAAAACCTTCATAGTTACTATCTCTCCCTTCAAACAGTCTCTATAGAAAAGTGGATCTCCTGGTTCTCTTCACTGAGGTTGAGACAAGTAGAACCTAATGTATCTACCTCCCTTTGGAATCAGTCTTTAACCCCACTTTTCTTAGACTGCTTTCCCTATATCTAGTAATGGTCTCTGCTTTTTATAATGGATTAAGTGTATCCAACTCAGTCTCTACAGCCATTGATGTCGTCAAAAACACCTGGAATGGCCCCTTCCACCTGGGTGATGACCAATTTTCTGTTAACAGCTTTTAATCAGGATCCAGTCACCTACTTTCAGCTCACTTCTTCCTAAAGGAATATAGGATCATCTGGCATATGATTAGTTTGCATTTATAACTCATGTAATTATCAATATTTTGATCATGAAAACTCCCAGATCTTAATCAAATTGTTTTTTTAGAAGATAGTAAACCAATCTAAGGAATTCTATATCTACGGCCATAGATTATTTAAAATATAATTAGGCCAATATTCAAATTTTGAATTATATGCATTTATAATTTACCAAATCAAGACTATCCAATTTTGTCCCGTTTCTTCCATTGCTTTTTTTTTTCAATTTGCAACATTTTATCATAAAGTCATAAATCAGTTTGTAATTGTTCCTCTTATTTTAATATACCAAACTGTAGGAAGGTATAAGGTCTTGTCAAATTCGTTCAATTACTTGGTGTTATATTCATATATAACTTTATCATAACCAAACAGTATCTCCAATTCTGTTTAGTCTTATCCATGGCCTTTCTTAATCTGCTTTTGGAATCCAATTGTCTCTTAAAAATTATCTCTAATCTTTGTCCTATTATGTCAATTATTTCATTCACAAAATGTGTTCCGTTACCACAATAGATCATTTGTGGATATCAAATCTAGGCATTATTTCTCCAAACAACATTTCTGCAACAGTTAGTGTATCTAAATGTTTCACTGTTAACATTACAAATCCATTTGGAGAAATTATCTTTTCTTACTAAATAGAGCTTCTTCAATACAACCTTCGTTTGCTCAAAGCTGTTTCTTAATTTTATATGAGAAGCTTTTCTTTTTTTCCATGTCTGACACACTTCTTGTCCATGAAATAATCAGTTTGAGAATTGAATTGTCCGTAAAAAATGCTTTTAATTAGTTCGCCACTAGAGGTCGCCATACCCCTGTTCCCCATTGTTGGCCAAATGCCAAAAACATGTTAAGTTCAATTTGAATCTTCTGTTAGTAATAATATGATTATTTATCTTCATCTGATTACAAACTTCACTTAAAACTTTAATTTTTCTTTTTCCAAGTAAAACAATTCTTTGGTAGCTTTCCCGTTTCAAGAATTTTATGAAAATCTAAAATTTGGATTATTAATTTATCCCCTACAGAGAACATGCCCAACTTCAAGTGAAATAGGAAATCTCTTCCTAACAAATTAGAAAATAATCTCTAGATTTTATGATGATCACAACAGGTTTTTCCTGTAGCAAAATCTATTATTTTTATTTCATTTTTCTAACAACTCAATCTCATTTTTAGTGGAAAACAAAATTCCTAATTTTATTTATTTATTTTTTTCATCTGGCTTCACTAACTTCCTACCATTTTGTCAATGAGATAATCAGCAACTGATATTTCCATAACAAAACATCACATCTATTGGGGCGAGGGCCGGCATCCTCTCCCAATCTCAGGTGTAGGTCCAGACATCTTTCTTGCTTAATCAGACCCTTAATTTTGTCCCATTAGCAACAACTCCATTGAGTGTAAATATTGAAGTGCGCTTAAACTCAGTGTGCTACGGTAACTAAAGTTGAATTTTGGAGTGCGTTACTACGTTCCTTACTACGGTAATCCCGTAACGAACATTTCTTCTCTTTTTTGCAGTCTCTAACCCAGCGCATTACAAGATTGTTTCCTTTCAACATGTATCTTATCTGTCATTAAAATGTTAGAAGCAAACATCTGAAGCTGCCGCTTGTTACAAAGAATAAATTCACATAGCCACCCAGCTGCTACCCCACAGGTCCTGTAGACATCCGCCTGTATTTCAAAATAAAATCACTCTGCTCATAATCCGTCATTTTTAAACCATTTCTTTTATACTATATGAGAGATCTCACAGACATTCCATGAATATCATTAAAAATATTAGCAAAGTTTTTTTATTATTATTATTATTATAGAGTAAAAGTTGCTGCTGCACTTAAGAAATCCCAACCTTTTGTATTGAGCTGCACGCAGCTAAAACATCCCCCTCATTATCAGCTAGCGGGGGGAGGTGTGTTCCTTCCTTTCTGCCTTCCGGCAGTTGGATAACCTTTAACAATTTTGAAACGCATGATCAATTTGGTTTCAAACAAGTCTTTCTCAGGAAGTCCATTTTATCGGTTTCTGTCACAACCCATCACAGTTGGTTTGTTTATTAAGAGAACAACTAACGACCCATTGTTGAGGGACAGAGGGGGAGGGGGTCTTGTTTATTATCAGAACGGTCCTTCCTTGAAGGGAAGGGGGGAAGGGGGTCCCTTGTTTAAGATAATTCATTTAGATCACAGTAAAGTTGACCTTACTCTTCATAGGATTTTTTAAAATATGGAAGTGTGTTTTCTCTTTTATTTAATTTTTCTTTCGACGGAACTTTAGGAGAAAACAAAGTTTAAAACGTTTTTTATCCTCCCGGTGCTAAAAAACACATCTGCTTCACGCATTAACCCCTCCTTTTTCCCCTCTTCCTCCTTCAAGAAGAGTTTAAAACGCCAAATGTCTAATTCCTCAATTTTGATATTTTTAGTTTTATTTTAGATCTCAACTATCAAGAAGTGCGCGAAATTACTCAGTCAATCGTCCTTCAAATTCAGAATCTTTATTTTAAAGAAATGTATTGTCTTTTCTCTTACATTAATTTTGCATCTCCTTTAAATCTTCTTTGCTATTTTTTCCCTATATTTCGATAAGTTGCATTTTACTGTTTTTATTTTTCATTTTTAAATATTCATCATTCTCATGTTAATGAAGTAAATTCAGCTTTTATTTCTCTGTTATCTGATCTATTTATCTTATCGCAGTGTTATTTACTTAATTTTCAAACCATGAGACTGCTTTCAGCCTACAGCTGTTTCACCATAGAAATCTCCATTCACACACACAGTCACACAACCGGTTTATCACACATTAATATAATTATGTATTTATTATCATGCTTTCTTCATTACTAGTATTATTATTTAGATATTATTTATCATTAGGCCTATTTCTAATTGAGATCCCAGACCTCTGCGCGCTTTTGGAGTCCAACTCCTTTAACATGAATATTCATTGTGAGATCCCGGATCATCACGCAAAGATCCCCGATCTTTATTTGCAAAAACACAAACTCGTATTGAAAAGGTCCCGGACCTAGTTATTTTTTCTCTCTTATTTTTTATTCTTTCACGCATCAAATTTTTACTCACTGGCTGTTGTCCCTGTGAAGGAAACCCCATCCAACTGTTGCTCCGGGAGAAACCCCGGATCTGCCGGCCTTTTTTTTTTTTTTTTTTTCTTTACCTAACGGTGGGGTGGAGGACTTTGATACTGGTTCCAAACCAGGTTATGCAGGGACTCTCAGCAGCCTGCGGTTCCTCCCGGAGATCCAGTCCGATCTGAGATCCTGGTCAAAGGAACATGAAATGCCAGGGTTAATATCGCTCTCTGATCTCTGAGTTTTCTTTTTTTAGACTTTCTGTGGTTTCTCAATCCACAAGCTGATCCCACTCAGACTTCTTGGTGTCCAACACGCAAGCTTTCAGTAAGAAGCGTCCTAGCTTACCTAAGGCCCTGCCACACCCTGAGTTTACCGATCCGGTCGGCGTCTATTTAACTCAGCAGAAACAGATAACATTTACTGGAGAAAAACAGACAGAACATACTTTTAGATTAGTCAATTTTGCACCTCGTGTGTCAGCGCTTACCAAATAACTTCAGGCCTGGGTCACTTCCGTCCTCCAATCTCCAGTATCTGTTAATCACAACAATTTCCAAACTCACGTTTTCCTTTGCTCCTTTAGAAATCACGTCGGGGTCACCATATTGTTGAGAAGGTGTTTTCACTCTAATTTAAAGCCTATTTTAAAGGAACAGACACACATTTAATTTATGACCCTGGGCTCTCTGAGCTCTCATTTCACCTGCTCATTCATTTCTGTAAAAAGGAGCAATAGGAACAACAAACAACAATTATATATTTTAACAGTGAGACGTCGTTCACTGGACTCATTTCTAGTAACTGAGCACAGCTTTATCTCAGCATAAGGTTTTTATTTGAAACAAGAGTTAAAAAGGAAACTCCTCCCACATAGATCTTCCTTCACAGAATGGTCACAGCTTCTTCACAAAAGTCACACAGGATGTGCCACATTCCTCTTGATTGTTTACGGTTTCTAAGTGTTTCCACATGCACTATAAAATTAAACCCTCATACAACATTAACAGAATTTATATCTCTTCAGAATACACACTGGATTTACGTTTATTATTATAAATTAAAAAATATAACAATAGACCCCATTATAATACCGTCCTTTATCCGCCACACCTTAAAGGCTGGTCTATGAAAATATTGTCTAATATCAAACCAGTCCGTGACGAAAAAAAGGTTGGGGACCACTGCCTTATAGGAGCAGGTATCTAAACCTACCATAAAAGTCCTGTCTGTGAGATAGGATGTGAACCATTGGTGAACAGCACCAGAGAGGCCAATCTGTTTTAAACGGGTTAAAACAATAGTGTGCTCCACTGTATCAAAGGCAGTGCTTAGATCCATTAGAACCAACACTGTCATCTTCTGTGCATCATAGTTTAATTTAAAATAATAAAAAATCTTTAAAAGGGTCTTGGTTCTGTGGTTCACCCTAAAACCAGGCTAATATTTCTCTGGGACATTATGTACAATAATAAAATCACTAAGTTGAATTAAAACAAGCTTTTCTAAAATTTTCCTCAACAACGGTAAGTTAGATACCAAAGTTGTTAAAGAGTAACTAAACCCCAAAACAACTTTGTTTTGCTTCTAAACTGTATAAATGGGTATTTACCAATGCAATCTTTCAGTTTCTGGGATTTTTTTTACATTTTGGTGTAAACTTGTTTAATTCTACACGTTTTGGTCTAAAAACGTCTTAGTGCTGCACTCTTAGGATTGAAGAGTGGCTACTGCATTTGAATTTTGTGATTGGTTGAGAGCGGTACATCTTTACGTCACAGGCATTGACTGTGTCACTGGCATGGTCTCACAGACATACCCCTCCGTTCTTCCTGGCACCGCCCACTTTGTAGAATTTTCAAATGTTGTCGGGGGGCGGGGTTATGATTTTTCAGAGGGTTCAGTTACACTTTAAAGACCCACTCCGATCATCTTTTTGCGCTATTTTAAAGTGTTCGCAGTGGTTTTTAAATTATGATTATGCCGTTTTATAGCCAAAATCACAAAACCTGTGCCGTTTCTACGACATAGCTTTAGAAGGTTACTGGTGCACTGGGGTAGTGTTGGTTGGTACTCTGTGACGGGGTAAGCCGTATTGCATCATTTCCTGTTGTCACTGTTGTGCTCCGTGGAGCTGTTGTTCAGACTCTCTTGAATTGATCTTGTTTTCTCTGTGCTGAGGCCTCTCTAAGTTATTTTAACACACAAGTACACTAAAACACACGTTTTGTGGTGGTGTACTTTACGTTTTGGGAACTCCTTGTGTTTCACACAGCTTTTCTTGGGGTGGTAAGGTCTCGCTAGCTCAGTTGCTAATCAAGTCTGTGAGCATCTAAACAGTAACGAGCTGTTTGAAGAGTTTCAGTCAGGTTTTAGAGCTCATCATAGCAGTGAAATTTCACCACTGGTGAAGGTTACTAATGATATTCTCATGGCCTCAGATAATGGACTTGTGTCTGTTCTGGTTTTGTTAGATCTCAGTGCTGCTTTTGACACAGTCGATCATAATATTCTCTTAGAAAGGCTTAAACATGTTGCAGGGACCGGAACAGCACTAGGCTGGTTTAAATCATATTTGTCTGACAGATTCCAGTTTGTTCATCTAAATGATAAATCTTCTTCACTCTCAAGGGTTACTTGTGGAGTTCCACAGGGTTCTGTGCTTGGACCAATTCTTTTCACCATATATATGCTTCCAATTGGTAGAATCATTAGACAGCATGGGATAAATTTCCACAGCTATGCTGATGATACACAACAATATTTATCCATAAATCCTGATGAACCCAGTCAGTTAGGTAGATTACAGGCATGTCTGGAAGACATAAAAACATGGATGAATCTAAACTTTTTGCTTTTAAATTCTGACAAGACAGAAGTTGCTGTCTTTGGACCAGAAGTTCTAAAAAAAAAAACTGATTAGTCAATCACTTCATCTGGATGGCATTAAATTGGCCCCCAGTAATAACGTAAAGAACCTCGGCGTTATTTTTGACCAAGACTTGAAATTTAATTCCCATATTAAACAGGTTTTTAGGATTTCCTTCTTTCACCTCCGGAATATTGCTAAAATTAGAAACATCCTGTCCAGGAGTGATGCTGAGAAACTAGTCCATGCATTTGTTACCTCAAGGCTGGACTACTGTAATTCCACAAAATGCCATTAAAAGCCTTCAGTTGATCCAAAATGCGGCAGCAAGAGTTCTGATGAATATTAAAAAGAGAGATCACATTTCTCATGTTTTAGCTTCCCTTCATTGGCTCCCTGTTAAATCCAGAATAGAATTTAAGATCCTTCTTCTTCCATACAAAGCCCTTAATAATCAAGCTCCATCATCCATCAGAGATCTAATTGTTCCATATGTTCCTAACAGAGCACTTTGCTCTCAGACTGCAGGCTTACTTGTAGTTCCTAGGATTTCTAAAAGTACAATGAGAGGCGGATCTTTTAGTTATCAGGCTCCTTTCCTGTGGAACCAGCTCCCAGCTTTAGTCCGTGAGGCAGACACTCTGTTTACTTTTAAGGCCAGGCTTAAAACTTTCCTTTTTGATAAAGCTTATAGTTAGAGTGGCTAAGGTCATCCTGAGCTATCTCTGTAGTTATGCTGCTATAGGCTTAGACTGCTGGAGGACAGACTTACCAATTTTCTTCACTCTGCTACTTCCTTTTCTACTACTACTCTCCAGTTGTATTACAGTACATTCTGCTATTTCGACTGTTAACTTTGTTTTCTCTCAGTGTTTTTCTCTCCATAGAAGATATACCTGGTCTGGTATCCTGCTTGACTGCAATGCCCTGTTGGACGGGGGGCATCGACTGGGATGATGCTCCCAGTAACTGAACATCCACTGTGTCCTGTTATCAACTTTTTACTTTCTGTAACATAGAAAGTTCTCTTATATCAGATCTTCTGTTCCTTCTGTGTTTCTGCTCTGTCTTCTCAAACCCCCAGACGGTCGTGGCAGATGGCCGCTCCTACTGAGCCTGGTTCTGTTGGAGGTTTCTTCCTGTTAAAAGGGAGTTTTTCCTCTCCACCATCGCTACATGCTTGCTCAGTATGAGGGATTGCTGAAGGATTGCTGTGGTTGGAAAGTCTGCATCAACGGGGCCCAACCTCACACCAATGACTGACGCAATCTGCTGGGATTTCTTAAATAGGAAACTTTTTAACTGATTGGAATGTTTGTATAAATGTATTGAAATGACTTCTTGTTAAGTGCCTTGAGATGACATCTGTTGTGAATTGGCGCTCTATAAATAAACTGAATTGAACTGAATTGAAAACTGAATTGAATAGAAGAGCGGCAGTAGCTCATTAGCAATGCGCCTCTGTGTTTTGTGCAGAACCGTTGGCGCAGAGGACCCCCCAGCAATGGCTTCTGTGTGTGCATCTGACCCTTCTTTTGTATAAAATTAAACAGAAATAAATAAAAAGGTTTAGTAAAAGATCCTGAAAACACATAACTTTATATAATAATCTACATCGCTATAGCACAGCAGCATGCAGCACTTGCTGTTGACCCATAATTGGGGAGCCTAAGTCACGCCCTTCTACTTGAATGAGAGTCAACGGAGCGATACAATTATTTTCTCATCCTGTTTGAAATGCACCATGGATTGAACATATGATGTCCATGAATTTTAAAGAGACATTTTGATGCAGAAAAAACGCTAATTTTCGGTGGCAAAAGGTACTTAAGGTTTTGTGTTAAGGTTTTGTGTAAAAACACTTAATGGACTACAACTGAAGAAGAAGAAGTAGAAAAATGGTGGTGAGATTAGCCGGCTTCACCTTCTTCCTCCTGTATGAAGGAAGGAGCATTAAATGTGGAGAAAACCACCATAAATGTGGAAAGTGGCAGCTATGAAACAATCGGTTGAGTGAGAGCCAGCATGCAGCTCCACAAGGTCTCAGTGAGTATTGCTAGTGCTAGCTAGCGTTAGCTCCGTAATGTCATATCTTCTGGGGACACTTCATGTCTTCTGATTTGTAGGCATTTTAATTGCGAATTTTTACAGTCAAATAAATCTCAAATCACTTGACAAACAAAGTTGAAGTGCACATCATTAGTTGTCATTTAAATTGAGGTACATCATATGTGTGATTCAGTCCGTAAGACAAAGCGGACCAAAAAATAACTTTTATCCCTCCATTGACTTCCACTCATTTTGTTTTCGGCCAGAGGACCCATGGGCAGACAGGAAGGGGAGGAGACTTATGGCTGGTTCACACCGGCCATGGAAGCGCTGCGTAGCGGCACGCTCACGAAAATCACGCGCTATCCGCTGCCCCCCTGTTCACACCAGACGTGTATTTCTCTGCCACGGTCGATAATCGCTTCTGCTCAGCTGTTGTTTTTTCATAGATATTTCTTTCATCATGGGTAAGTAGCCTAAAAAGCCTTATAAAGTGTATCTGAGTGTGTGTTTGTTTATTTTCATCTCTATAGTCTGTTCAGATTCACAAATGATTGCATTTGTCAGTCGCTGTTTTTAATTTTGTTAAATTGCTTTTATTTTGAAACTGGATGACCGGATTGTCTCGTGTGTCTTGGTGTGACTTCCCGCCAGAATTGATGCGGACCAGATGCTGAAACGAGCGCTTCACTCCACAAGCCGCTCGCGGAGCATCGTGGTGCTTCGCGTCTGGTTTGAACTGCATCATAGGTTAACAAGGGCGCCGAATGGAAGCGGTCTCCGTTCCGTGCCGCTTCCGCGTCCGGTGTGAACCAGGTTTTAGGCTCCCCATAGCTGACGCTATGCTAGCAAACAAGTGGATGGTTGAATTAGCTCCCGACAGAAAAAAAATAAACTTATCGGTAAAGATCCAGGCTGTCCATTTGATGGAAGGCACTGCACCCAGCTTCAAAACTAGTTTACCAGTGAAGCCCATTTTTTCCCCTGCCAGTTGGTTAAACAGTCTTCTTTGAAATGTTGACTGCAAACCGATGTGTGGTTTTTAATCTTGCTGTGACCAAGAAATGTAATCAATTTCTCTCTCACTGCAGATGGTTTTGGTAAAGTGTGAAAGCTAATCATATCATTGTTTTTAGCATTGCAACCCGCTACAGCACACAGCTGTTGATCCGCCATCTTCTTCTCTACTCCTCAGAACCTGAGTGGGCGGGGCAGAGCGGAGCAGGAGGAGGAGCTTGTAGCCCGCCCACTGAGGTTGCTACGTCACAAACACAGTCTGTTTTAGACTGTCTTTTAGTGTCTGCTTCTGATTCACAGCGATTTGAAAGCGGAAAATACTCAGAAATTATATTTTGAGCATAAGTTTCTTAAGATATGTCCTCTGGCATCGGAAAAATGCCACAAGAACATGTTCACAACACGAAAAACCGGATTTTCATTGGAGTGGGTCTTTAAATTAACTGAAATCTAAATTGCTGTTTTTTACCAGGGGCCTCACCACCGCCTGTTTAAAGGCGGCAGGAAAGACCCCTGTCTGAAGTGAGAAATTCATCTGGGTTAAATTCTCATCTCTGTGTAAGCTTCTTGCTGTTTTTATATTATATGCTTTGTAATGCATTGACTGCTGTTTCTACTTTAAATGCTTTGTCTGTGTTTTACTGCTATTTTTATTTTACCTCTTAATCGTCTAAAGCACCTTGGATCACCTTGTTGTCGAAAGTGTGCTATACTAATAAAATTGCCTTGCCTTGCCTAAAAGATCCATGAAATGACTTGAAAAATGAAGTGAGAATCGGGTCCAAAACACATGTGGTGGGCCTCACACTTTCTCTTTTGTTTTTTGAGGTCTTCATTTCTCCACGGCAATGTAAGTTTTGAGTGTGAACTTAGAACTTTTAGTGGAGCAAGCAGGTCAAGAGTGGACTGAAGCCTACTGGTAAAATAGCTGACGATAAAATCACAGGGTCCAGGTAAAGCAATAGGAGGATTCTTTTCAAAAACTTCCAGAAAACCTGCAGCAACTACAGGGATTAGATGATGCTTCCTGACAGATCTCATAGAGGTCTCCTGCTGGATAAAACTGGTGATGTTAAAAAACACACAGTAGTGGTCAGAGACAGCCAAGTCAACAACTGAGGACACACGGGTGGACAGGCCATATGTGATGACCAAGTCCAGGGTGTGTCCTCTGTTGTGAGTCAGCTGTGTGACATGTTGAATCCATAAAATCCATGAAATTCACAATATTAAAAAAATCTGTTGAAAAAGGGTCTAAAAGGTTATCCATATGTAGATTAAAATCACCAGCTAAAATGATCTTTTCATAAGAGCTGTGCAGTGCTGGGACCAGATTCGGATTTAATGGACTGAATTCTTACACCTTCCCGCTGGAGGACAGCGGCATTCTTGGATGTAATGGACAATGAACCTGGTTCTAGCTCCAAAGACTAAGCATTCTTTGGAACTAAAAGGGGGATGTTGAGGCTATGACCTTTACTGAACGAACTGGATCTCCCAGCATCCTTCCACTGAACGAACTGCATCTCCCAGCACCCATTGCGCTGCCCTCAACCCATTCTCATTGGTCTGTGGCCAGTGATGACATCACAGAGTTGATAAAGGCAGCGCGAAGATTGAAATCTTCGTCTTTTGGTCCCCAAGCGGTGCCGTAAGGAGACGCTTTAATCCATTGCTAGCTTTTTCCCTTTTTCCGTTCAAACCTGCTGGACCAGGAAGAACTTCCCTTTTTAAACTTCGAAGTGAATCGGCCGAGCAAACAGACTTTCCTGTACCAGGTAGTCCGCTGGCCATCTGAGCTCTATTGAAGTCAGCCCTGAGTCCCTCAGCGCCTAAAGTCGGCCATCCGCTTTTCTGACCTCGGTTTTGCGCAAACCGCTCTCCTTTAAACTGGACACTTTCAAGACGTTTCGTCATGGACTGTGGAGAGAATCATCACCCAGTAGGAAAACCTGGTTTATTTCTTTTGGTCTGGGTAGAGAATTAGGTCTTGGATATATATATATCCATTTTTCTGTGGCTAAAATAAGTCTGTCAACTTGTTATCCACTGTTATTCTTGGTCGTCTGTTGCTGTACACCGACCCTGAATGTGCATGCTTTTTGTGTTTATTATTTGACTTTGGTTGCAACCAGAAGCAGTATACAGGTCCTTCTCAAAAAATTAGCATATTGTGATAAAGTTAATTATTTTCCATAATGTAATGATAAAAATTTAACTTTCATATATTTTAGATTCATTGCACACCAACTGAAATATTTCAGTTGGTGTGCAATTTCTTATCACAATATGCTAATTTTTTGAGAAGGACCTGTATTATATTGTATTATTTCCTGGCTTGTTTATGGTCCGCTGCGGACGGCGCGTGTCTGTTAAGACAGGTCGCGTGGACTCAGTAGATCTCCTTTCTCCGTCGCCCCGTTTCCTTTGTCCAAACCACCATTGCTAATGAAACTAGCCTTTGTTGAATTGCCACGCGGTCTTCCTTTGTCTTCCTTTGTGAACCGATCGTGCCAATTGATAAGGCTTGAGTTATTTATCACATTGAGGATTAAGCTGAACCCCCCTCTCATTCGCTCGCTGTCTCCCACACACACACACACACACACACAGCCGCACACACACGCCCCCTTTCCTCGACGTTAACTTTGTTCTATATTTTTGCATGCGTTAGAATAGATGGAAATTATGAATGAAATGTAATCTGTAAGGTTGACCAATTTCATTAATAAATTCCCTTAAGTAACGAGAAGTTTCCTGTGCTATTTCAGTGTGTGCTGTGAAGTTTGTTTTAACCCCGTGGACGAACTCTACGCCTTTTCAGAGAGACTGACAGTCTCGTTTAATTAAAATGATCTCATTTATGAGATTGGTGCCCCTATATCTTTAATAAACAGGTTAAACTCGAACGTCATCAATAATTATATTAATATGAAATTATTGATTATAATTATTGATGCTCAGAAAACCAGACAACAGCTTTTATTATTAATAGTTACAACAGCAGAATTGATAAAAACACTGAAGATTCTTGGTTAAAAAGTGTTCTCATTTTGGAGGCCTATAAACTGTGACACATAAAATCTGAGGAGTGCTAAAAACAGTTACAGTATTTTCAAATGTCCTATAATTATCAAATAAAACCGATTTTGCAGAAAGCGTTGACAAACTTATAAAAGCAGTACTGCCTCCCCTTTTGCTACACCATACGGAATAAGTGAAGTTAAAATTTGTTGGGGAGGCCTCTGTAAGAACAACAGGGGAATCTGCCCTCAGCCATATTTCCGTTAAAAATTAGCAATCAAGATTATGGTCTGAAACCAGATCGTTGATAATAAAAGTTATGTTCAGCAAAGAGCAAACATTTAAAAGAGCCATATTGATGGTGACTGGAGATTTAGTGACTGTATGATTTAGCGAAAGTGGGACTTTTGGTAACTTTTTGAGATCATTGGGGTTGCATTTGTTCGGTTTATGATTTTTAGTCCGCTCTCTGTTGATAATGACAGGTATGAATGATGTAGGGCAAGATCCAAGTCCAAAATGTGAGTTACCGTTAAAATCAGGGGTGAGTTCGTAGGAGGCAGGACCAGTTGGACATCAGGATGTGGTGAAGTAGTCAGAGAGGGCAGGGGCAGTTGGGGCCGCTGTGGTAGACAGGGGATGCAATGTCCATCACGGTGGTTCCCGGGAAAGACAGTGAGGGCTTCTCTCATCCTCACATTCCTTATGATGGAGTCGCCAATGATGAGTGTGGTTGGGGGCAGGTCTGTACATTGTTGACTCTGGCCAGAACTTTGTTCACTATCTCGGACTTGCTGCATGCCAGGCTGAGAAGCATGCCCAGGACTGCAGTGATGTGTATTCAGTGCCATGGGCTCATTCTGTGGGTTCAGGGTAATGTGGAGCACTTCTCTGCAATTTCCAGCTGCGGTCGGGTGTATGGTGTGACGCGGAGGGCTGCAGGAGTCCGACTGCTGCACTATCTGCTCTGAGGGATTGAGCGGTGAGCCTGCGGAGCGATGGGGGCCAGGGGCTGTCAGAGGAGGAAAGTCCGGGTCCAGGGGACCGTATTTGTTCATTAACAATAGGCACGTGGATGGAGAGCGGTGGTGACTGCCCCGTGGGCCAGGTACCCCGCAGGACCGGAGTGAAACTGATCGGGGCTTTTGGCTTTGCCCCCTGCTGAAACCAAAGTTAACAGTCGAAATAACAGAATATACTGTAATACAACTGGAGAGTCGTAGGAGAAAAGGAAGTAGCAGAGTGAAGAAAATTGGTAAATCTGTCCTCCAGCAGTCTAAGCCTATAGCAGCATAACTACAGAGATAGCTCAGGATGATCTTAGCCACTAAGCTTTATCAAAAAGGAAAGTTTTAAGCCTGGCCTTAAAAGTAAACAGATGAGAATGGAGAGGAGACCAGAATCCGCTGCTATCAGAAGGTCATTGGTGATCTTTACCAGAGCTGTTTCTGTACTATGGTCAGAGTGGAAACCAAACTGAAACTGTCATTATATATATTGATGAATGACTCTTGACTTTTAGTCTGAAAAATGTGGAAATATAGTAGCATATGGTAACTTTACATGCAGTGACACTTGAATGTTGATTTCTTTCGATTACTACTTCTAAAATGCAGTCTTGTCAGAACAAACTGTAGCTACTATGAATACTTCTTCAGTTGTTACTTCTTCCCTCATATTTTCTTTCCAAGTAGTTAGACTTTCTTCTTATGTATTAGAATGACTTGCTTCAGTTCATTTAAAAAGGGACACCGTGTGGTTTTAACATGATACCAGATATGGCTTTAAGCTAATTCAAATCTGCAACCTGCCAGGTCAAAATACCCACAAAGCTTGATAACAGGTATGAATAAAAATAAGGTATGGCACTCATGTGAATGCTAACATACTCAACCAACCACACATCCAAAGATTCATGTAAGAACAATCTAAGCAGTGACTACAACACTGAATGGATTAGGTTGATGAAAAGAAAAAAATGGAGGAAAAGTAAAACCACAATAAACCATCAAATATACACAGATCTCAAATTATACAACAATGCAGTAAGAAATTCAAGAAATTCATACTTCTCCAAAATCATCTCGGAACATAAAAATAATTTCAAAATCCTTTTTTCCACCATTGATAAACTTTTTAACAGAGCTACTACTGCATTTCCTAAAACCCCTTCAAACACTGTTTGTGAGGAGTTCGCAAACCACTTCAGAGTGAAGGTAAACACCATCAGATGTAAGATTTTATCTTCTCAGAGTAACATGGTTTTAGACAAATCTGAGTGTGTGTCTCTATCAGAGGAAACACTGGACAGTTTTGTCCTGGTAGAAGCTGGGACTCTTGATAAAGTTTTCTCCTCAGTGAGGCCCACCACATATGTTTTGGACCCGACTCCCACTTCCTTTTTTAAGCAATTTTATGGATCTTTTAGAGATGAGATTTTAACCATGATTAATTGCTCCCTTCAGACGGGGGTCTTTCCTGTCGCCTTTAAAGGGGCAGTAGTGAGGCCCCTGTTGAAGAAGAGCATTTTAGATTTTAAGGATTTTAACAATTTTTGACCGGTATCTAACTTGCCTTTTTTAAGCAAACTTTTAGAAAAAATTGTTTTAATTCAACTTGATGATTTTATTAACGAGCACAATGTCCTGGAGAAATTTCAGTCTGGTTTTAGGGTGAACCACAGCACAGAGACGGCCCTTCTAAAGATTTTAAATGATTTTAGATTAAACTATAATGCACAGAGGGTGACAGTGTTGGTTCTACTTTTTCTAAGCGCTGCCTTCGGTACAGTAGACCACACTATTTTTTAAACCCGTTTAAAACAGTTTGGCCTAAGGGTGCTGTTCACTAATGGTTCACATCCTATCTCAAAGACAGGACTTTTATGGTAAGTTTGGATACCTGCTCCTCTAGGGTCCATAGGATTACATGTGGTGTGCCACAGGGTTCGATTTTAGGCCCAGTGCTTTTTAACCTGTATATGCTCCCTCTTGGCAGCGTCATCAGAAGACATGGAGTCAACTTTCACAGTTATGCTGATGATACACAGTTGTACATCTCCATGTCTCCCGATGACACACGGCCAATGCACTTTTTAACTGCATTTTAGACATCAAATCCTGGATGGCAGAAAACTTTCTCCAGCTCAACCAGGACAAAACTGAAGTTTTAGTCATCAGTCCTGAGGCTCAGAGAGAGAAACTTTTACCAAAACTGCAATCACTGTCTTTTAATCCTTCTTTACAAGTGAAGAACCTGGGCGTGATTTTTGACTCTGAGCTGACTTTTATCCCTCACATAAAAACTATTACTAAAATAGGTTTTTATCAACTAAAGAACATTGCCAGACTCCGACCCATTCTCTCTTGGGCCAACACGGAGACACTGATGCTTTTATCTCCAATAGGATTGATTACTGTATTGCCCCAAAAATCAGGACACAAACGCATGGCGAGGTGTCTTTCCAGTTTTATGGCCCTCACCTCTGGAACAGGCTGCTGGAGAACCTCAGGGCCGCAGAGAACGTTCATGTTTTTAAGAGCAGGCTCAAGACTCACCTTTTTAGCCTAGCTTTTAACTGATTATTATTTATTACTGTTTGTTTAATTGCTCTGCATGTTTTATATGATTATATTTGTATCAGTGTTTTACTATTTAATCTTAGCACATTAATTTACTGTTTATTTTTATACTTTAATTTATCTTAATCCCCGTTCCAGTGTTTCCTCTGTGGGAGCCCTCTGCCCCGGGAGCTGTGGTCGGCTGTGGCTGCCTGGGTGCTCTCCAGGTGGAGCTTGGGTGGAGGTGGGGGTCTTGGCCTTGCCTCCACTGGGTGCCCTGTGTCGGTGCCTCGGCTGCTGCTGTTAATCTACCACTGCCGGGGCAGATGGCTCCTCTGATGGCGTTTCCTTGCATGGTTCATCTGCACTCGGCCCAATGTCATTTTTTACTTTTTCTTTTAACTGTGTGTGTGCATGGGAGTTGTGTTGGGGAGAGGGGGGTATAACTATGATCATGCTTTTAAATATGTGAGGGAGGGAAGGGAAGGTGGTTTTATGTGGGGTCATTTTAATCTGTAAAGCACTTTGTGATGCAACTTCTTGTATGAAAAGCGCTTTATAAATAAAGTTTGATTTGATTTGAAGAAGCCGATATATCACATCATCAGGCATCTTCCATTGATTTGTAGCTGATATAGAAAAACTAAATGGTGTTGTATAATGATGATAATCGTAAGAGCTAACGGAGTTCAGTAAGTACGGACAAATCACATAAAGGAGGAGGGGACAGACTGGCATAAATTTTAGAACCAAAAATTTGAAAACAACCAAAACATTTTCAACTTCAGCAACTTGTGTTCATTTAGTAATCTGTAACAATGACATTGGCTTTTAAGAGCCCCACACCAAATCATACAGGGAGCCCATCCATCAATCCACCAATGGATGGACTGGGGGGGGCTGGTCCCTATCTCCAGCTGTCATGGGGCAAGAGGCGGGGTAAACCCTGGACAGGTCGCCAGTCTATCGCAGCATACAGGGAGCTTTCCGGTTTATTATCTGGACTATTTGACATGCATTGTTTTGGGGCTGCACTGTTTATCCCATCCAAGAATTTAGATGATTTCATTGGTTGGGGTTCAGCAGAGTGTTCAGGAAAATCACAAATACAAGAAAAATAGTAAGGTCCAAATATTGATGCTTGTAAAATACCAATAGTACATTTTTCAGTACTTGGTTCCACATTTTCTACTGTAACACATTTTAACTGGTTGGACAAATTCATGCAGAGAAGAGCTATTTATCAAGTGTTTTACAGTGGTGAATTGAATTGAATTGAATTGAAATTGGTGGCCATGTATTCAATTCAATTGAATTCAATTCAGTTTATTTATATAGCGCCAATTCACAACAGATGTCATCTCAAGGCACTTAACAAGAAGTCATTTCAATACATTTATACAAACATTCCAATCAGTTAAAAAGATTCCTATTTAAGGAATCCCAGCAGATTGCGTCAGTCATTGGCGTGAGGTTGGGCCCCGTTGATGCAGACTTTCCAACCACAGCAATCCTTCAGCAATCCCTCATATTGAGCAAGCATGTAGCGACGGTGGAGAGGAAAAACTCCCCTTTAACAGGAAGAAACCTCCAACAGAACCAGGCTCAGTAGGAGCGGCCATCTGCCACGACCGTCTGGGGGTTTGAGAAGACAGAGCAGAACACAGAAGGAACAGAAGATCTGATATAAGAGAACTTTCTATGTTACAGAAAGTAAAAAGTTAATAACAGGACACAGTGGATGTTCAGTTACTGGGAGGATCATCCCAGTCGATGCCCCCCGTCCAACAGGGCATTGCAGCCAAGCAGGATACCAGACCAGGTATATCTTCTATGGAGAGAAAAACACTGAGAGAAAACAAAGTTAACAGTCGAAATAACAGAATGTACTGTAATACAACTGGAGAGTCGTAGGAGAAAAGGAAGTAGCAGAGTGAAGAAAACTGGTAAGTCTGTCCTCCAGCAGTCTAAGCCTATAGCAGCATAACTACAGAGATAGCTCAGGATGACCTTAGCCACTCTAACTATAAGCTTTATCAAAAAGAAAAGTTTTAAGCCTGGCCTTAAAAGTAAACAGAGTGTCTGCCTCACGGACTAAAGCTGGGAGCTGGTTCCACAGGAGAGGAGCCTGATAACTAAAAGATCTGCCTCCCATTCTACTTTTAGAAATCCTAGGAACTACAAGTAAACCTGCAGTCTGAGAGCGAAGGGCTCTGTTAGGAACATATGGAACAATTAGATCTCTGATGTATGATGGAGCTTGATTATTAAGGGCTTTGTATGTAAGAAGAAGGATCTTAAATTCTATTCTGGATTTAACAGGGAGCCAATGAAGGGAAGCTAAAACAGGAGAAATGTGATCTCTCTTTTTAATATTCATCAGAACTCTTGCTGCCGCATTTTGGATCAACTGAAGGCTTTTAATGGCATTTTGTGGACTACCTGATAGTAAAGAATTACAGTAGTCCAGCCTTGAGGTAAAAAATGCATGGACTAGTTTCTCAGCATCACTCCTGGACAGGATGTTTCTAATTTTAGCAATATTCCGGAGGTGAAAGAAAGAAATTAGCTTTTTGTCCAGAAGTATTAGTTTGTTTCTACTCAGTTTGTCTAATCATTGTTTCACCAACCATTGCTGTGGTTGTGGTTGAAACAAAGATCCCTTCTACAGTGGCAATAACAATAAAAAACTGAGGTTCAGAAAGAAACAAGGGAATGTCTGAGTGTAGAAGGCCCAGTGGGAGGTCTCAGTGCTGGGGAGGGACAAAGCCGTTAGCCTCTGCTAATGGATGTCCCGATCCTGCAGGTTGGTGGTCAATAAGGTCAGCCTCTGCACACATTCCACCTGCAGGACAAACCTCCAAGGCCTCTTTGAAGACAGACAAATCAAGAAGGGAATCGGGGTGGGGGCTGTTTTCAGGAAGAGAGGCTCTGGGAATGAGATGAGAGTGAGAGATCGGGCAATCCTGCAATGACTTGATGTGTTCTTGTCAGTCTTAATCTCTGGGTGTTGTGGAGGAGAAGGGGGAGAAAGGAGAAGGGAGGGGATGAAGCGCGCACTAATCTTCCCGAGCAACGGACAGTTTCCCAGCCTGCATTCAATTCCAATCCACTTCATAGAAGCCTGGTGTTTTGCACACATCTCGCCTTTAAATCAGCAGCGTGAGAAGACAAAACAAGAGGTGTAGAGGGAAAGGTGATTCACATCCTCCTTCCTCCAGCTCGCTCATTTACATCTGCTATTATCTGCGTATATTGAAAGCTCTGAGATAAAAAGAAAAGGAGGAGAAAAAAACAAGTGGCAGGCAGAAAAAAAAGAACAATAAGAGGAGGCAGAGGAGGCGCAGCCCTGTTTGAATCAATTACATCCTAAAGAATCTTCCATTTGCATCCGTATCTGTTGAAAACCTGAACAAATGCCAGATGCCTTTGTGCGTCCAGTTATTTATAGTGGGAGGTTTTCTTTTTTTTCTTTCCTTTCCATAATTGTGCAGGAAATATCAAATTTGCATAGAGTGATTATTGTTGATTGTTTATCTAGCCGTCAGAACGTCTCAATATCTGAAGGCTGACAGGTTGTCAAGTACTTAAAACTCATTTATTTGGGGGGAAATTTGCATGTAATTTGGCGGTAATGAGGGGGATGGCTGTGGTCATGGATTAGATGCTGCGGGGGAAAACCAACAAAAAAGTCCAACTGGAAACACAGGATTTATCCTCAGCTCTGCTAATGATACCTGGTGCTGCTTGATCAAAACAACAGAGGATCGTGTGCAAAACGTCTGGGCAGGAGCAGGAGCAGGAGCAGGAGCAGGAGCAGGAGCAGGAGCAGGAGCAGGAGCAGGAGCAGGAGCAGGAGCAGGAGCAGGAGCAGGCCAAGAAAACTACATGGCAAGAATTATGTTTGGCACAGGTTCTGGATCACCCCAGAAACTCTTTGTTCGTACACCCATAAGGAAAAACTACTAATAACAGAGTGTCATAATGAGCAGTTAGTAATGTAATGGTCCAAAAAGCCAAGGTAAATGTGCATTTTTAATGTTTACTGTATTGTCAATCAGTTAGTTCATTTGTATAATATGATCAAAAATATGATCAATTTTAACATTTCCAGTGATCCAGATCATCCCCAAAATCTAATCATCTCATATATCCTAAACAAACAAAAACAATAAAAATCAAGTAATTAAGTATACAATCATTCTATGTTTTTTTTTTAACTAGGTTTTTTGTTTATGTTATTAGAAATTTAAAAAACTTGGGCCCCACCCACACAGAACTGTATCCAGAAATGCTTTAATACACATGGAAACACAAAGAATAGGTTTTTACTCCTCCAGACCTGTAAATGGCGCTAAACTCGGCCCCCTTGAACTTTTCCACATTTTCTCACATTACAGCCACAAACATGAATCAATTTTATTGGAATTCCACGTGAAAGACCAAAACAAAGTGGTGTACACGTGAGAAGTGGAACGAAAATCATACATGATTCCAAATTTTTTTTACAAATAAATAACTGAAAAGTGGGATATGTGTAACTATTCAGCCCCCTGAGTCAATACTTTGTAGAACCACCTTTTGCTGCAATTCCAGGTGCCAGTCTTTTAGGGTATGTCTCTACCAGCTTTGCACATTTAGAGACTGAAATTCTTGCCCATTCTTCTTTGGAAAACAGCTCCAGCTCAGTCAGATTAGATGGACAGCGTTTGTAAACAGCAGCTTTCAGATCTTGCCACAGATTCTGGATTGGATTTAGATCTGGACTTTGACTGGGCCATTCTAACACATGGATATGTTTTGTTTTAAACCATTCCATTGTTGCCCTGGCTTTATGTTTAGGGTCGTTGTCCTGCTGGAAGGTGAACCTCCGCCCCAGTCTCAAGTCTTTTGCAGACTCCAAGAGGTTTTCTTCCAAGATTGCCCTGGATTTGGCTCCATCCATCTTCCCATCAACTCTGACCAGCTTCCCTGTCCCTGCTGAAGAGAAGCACCCCCAGAGCATGATGCTGCCACCACCATATTTGACAGTGGGGATGGTGTGTTCAGAGTGATGTGCAGTGTTAGTTTTGCATTTTGGTCTCATCTGACCAGAGCACCTTCTTCCACATGTTTGCTGTGTCCCCCACATGGCTTGTGGCAAACTGCAAACGGGACTTCTTATGGTTTTCTTTTAACAATGGCTTTCTTCTTGCCACTCTTCCATAAAGGCCAACGCACACCTCACTTTTCAGTTATTTATTTGTTAAAAATGTTTGGAATCATGTATGATTTTCGTTCCACTTCTCACGTGTACACCACTTTGTATTGGCCTTTCACGTGGAATTCCAATAAAATTGATTCATGTTTGTGGCTGTAATGTTACAAAATGTGGAAAAGTTCAGGGGGGCCGAATACTTTTGCGAGCCATTGTACTGTCAGGTTCTGTGGATTTTTGTTTGTTTTCTTTCCTTTGCATATCCTTCCCCTCTGTACCCCAAACTGCTCTCTTGTTTTGTCCCCCCTGTTGGGTTTAACTTAGTTCTTTTCCTCATCTAGTATTTTTCATGTTAGATTATTCCTTGTCTTTATTAGTTTATTCTGTTTCTTCTTCTTGCTCTTAGATATTTTCACCTTTTGTTTGTGTCTTCATTTGTTTCCTTAGGTTCTTCCCTCTAGATAGTTTACTATTTATTTCTTCCTTCTGTTTTCCAGTGTTTCCTTTAGATTCCCTTCCAGACTTATCATCTTCAGTTTCTTAAGAGTCTTCTGTCTCCCAGCCTTTTTACCTCCTATCCCAGTTAATTATCTTCACCTGCTCACTCCCTCAGCTGCAACCGCTTCCCTTAATCCGTCCTCAGCTCTTTCTGCTCACATCCTCACACTCCCCTCAGTATAAATACAGTCCACACTCAGTCACAACTCGCTGGTTCGTTGTCTTTCCTCCCTTCCTGGTTCCCTGTTCATTCCTGGTCTGTTTTCCCGCGTTCCCTGGTCTCCAAGCTCTCTGGTTTCCCTGTGAATTTTGTAAGTTTTGTAAATTATTATTTTATTAAACCTGATTTATTTAACGTTCTGCACTTTGGGTCCTACTTCAACACGCTACCTGACACTGTACATAAAGCCTCCAAATGAGGTTAGTGGTGAACACAACAAGTTAACATAAATGGTGAACAACAAAATGCAAGTAGAGACTTGCTGTTATTTGTAGAATTCTGCAGCTGCTGCAGCACCACCTGTAACCTGCCACTGTTGTTGTCATGTATGACACATATTGGGGGTTATAGGTCATGTTAGAGGTTGGGCTAATATGTCAGCATTTTCACAAAAGATGATGTCCACATGAATAAACGGGGGCAGAACTTTAGAACTTTAAAGATCCATAAATTAAAATAAACAACCACTTAGGGTACCCTGAAATAACACTCCTTGTGGACGTGGGGCACAGACGTTCCAATGTGGACTGGGCCTAACCCGTGCTTTCTGCGTAGGTGGTGCGCAATGTCTGTGAAGCGTAATACGCACATGATAGCCGCCATTATTGTCAATGGGACCGTTTCCACCGGGCACGAAGCAGAGCGAATTGGACTAAAATGTGTCAATCTCAGCAGTTTAGATCTGGCCAGACAGGAAATCAGGCATGGAAGCAGTGTAAAACATGCGGCAAATTTCAAAATAAAAGACACGTACAGATTTCTGATTGCTTAACTATTAAAAAAGCTAAACAAAACATGACTACCTGTTAAACATCACTGGAATATGCTCAACAGCGGTTTTTTTGCACATTTTCCTATTTTGATGACGGAACACCTTTTCTTGGAGGTACAGTATGTCCTGCCAATGCAAAACAACATTGATTCAAAGCAGACTTGCCCCTCTTTTTTTAAGAGTCAGTAACTGCCAACACTAAAGGTTGTGACTCAATATTGTCAGAAATTTTAATTTAAAAGTAGGGATGCACCAAAATGAAGATTTGGGCCGATACCGATGTCCGATATTAATCCCACTGTTATGGCCGATAACCGATACGCACCGATATGTTATACAGTATATTTCCCTTCACTTTCGACACCGTGGAAAATCAACCACACCATCTACATCGCTTCTCTGCTTGAGTTAAACTCCCCCACATTCCTGCGCCGCATCACTATCGCTGTCACATGACCAAACAAACACCACATGGATAACACCCCCCCCGAAACACAGACAGAAACGTCAAAAAGATGGAAATAAATAAACATCGGTTGTCAATATCGGCCCTCTGTTACTTATCGGACCGATGCCGATATGTTAAAAAATGCCTAACATCGGCCAATACCGATGTTGATGCCGATATATCGTGCATCCCTATTTAAAATGTATCTACCACTAAATATTCTACTTGCATTTGCGATGTAGTTTGCAGTCTCTCACCGCCTGGACAGATACGTCTCCCACCTACCAAGCTCCATTTGAAAGTCTGAATCATTTTATTTTTAATTCCAACCAGAGAACAGACACCAAGCAAACAAAGAAACAAAGAAACAAAAGAATTAGTCACATGTTTGTCCTCTTAAATATTAAAATAAAAATGTTCACCCATTGCACGTCAGTTCCGACCTTAAGAGGACCGGTTCGAATGAGGGATGAGCCCAGGCTTCATGCTGCACATGGCAGAGCATGAAACTTTGAGCATCTGTTAAAACATTCAGTGTGTTTTACCTTGAGCGCAAGGTCATCTTCAAAAAGTCGAGCTGGCAAAGCAAAGCCTCAGTTCTCAGCTCCCAATCTGACTGACAGAACCTGAGAAAATGATGCAGAGAAAGCTCACTGAAACCAACACCTCTGACTTGCTCAAAGTCTCCTCAACTCCAGGGTTAAACGCTTTTCCGCTATTTTTATAGGGGTGTCCGAAGTCCGAGCTGTAACCTCCATGAAAATGAGCCACTTGGTGAATGAATCTACTCTGTGTTTCTGTGCCACTCTCATCCTCTGAGAGGATTTCTGACTTTTTCCTATAAGGGTGAGTGTGGATAATCAGCCCGGAGCGCAGCAGACTAAAAGGGCGGGTCAGAGTTTTAAAGAGATGTGATGCATTTCGCGACCCTGCATAACGACAATGAAGTGGGCCCTCGTGACTCAACCTGAGAGCATGAAAAAAGGCCTCAAAGGGGACAAGCCATCGCCGGCCCTCTCTTTATTGTCCTAACGGCTGCCTGCACTATGACAGAGTGAGGAGTGGAGAGCTGAAGAGCTCTCACAGCTTTACCTACCCCGGCAGCTACTCTCCACCATGAAAGCCCAGGTAATGCCCCCTGATCAGCATGATAACATAACACTGAGATCACCACAGCTACCAATGCTCTACATGTATTAACTCTGATTTACCACCAGCTGGTACATCTAATAGGTGTTGTTACCAAATATTCAATAAACCTTTCTCAATGAGAACATGTCCTCATATACAATACAGATCTTCAAACTGTATTCTGAGTTGTTCCAAAATGTTTGCAACTGGACTTAAATAGGGAAGGCCTAAGCTTTTAGTGAAATATTCTCAAAACAAAGAAAAAAACGTAGCTGCTTTTAAGTGTGTGCATGCTTGGGAGATGTGTTGGGAGGAGGGAGGGTATAACTGTGATCATGTTTTTGTTCTGGATGGGGGGGTTATGTGGGGTCATTTTAATTTGTAAAGCACTTTAAAATGCTATTTTGTATGAAAACCGCTTTATAAATAAAGTTTGGTTTGATTTTGATTAGAGTCAACCACTAGGCTGCCAGGACAAAGTCCTTTTGGACAGACGAGACAAAGTAAAGAGGTTCTGCCTAAATTTTCTAATCAATCTTTTTGCACAGTTTGGTTCATTTACCCAAAATCTTAAAACTTTAGCAAATACAGTAATTTGAGAACTAAATATTAGTACAAATCCACAAGTTTGGTTTAGCTTAGGGTTTTATTTTAATTCAGCTTTACCTTGGATAACTGCAGTTTATTTAGCTGATTTAGCTTCATTTTGCTGAGTTCCCCTTGGTTTAACATGGTTTTCAGCCCAACCACTCTTCGCTTAGCTTAGTTTATCTTACCATAACTTAGCTAAGTTTAGCTTAGCTAACCTTAGTATACCTTAAATCACTTTTGCTAAGTTTAGCTTAGCTCAGCTTTTTAACTTCAGTTTGCTTATTTTAGTTAAGTTTAGCTTAGCCTATCTCATCTTTACTTACCTATTATGTTTTATGATAATGTATTATTATTATTATTATTTCCTTAGCCTACCTTAAATTACTTTACGTTTTTCCTTTGCTGGCTTAGTTCGGTCAACTTTCTAACACCACAGGGCTGTGTGTTTAGTCCATTCCTGTTCTGTTACCCACTCTCCACAAACAGCAGGATTAGTCCACCAACCAGCACAAACACCATAAAAAAATTGGACTACACAGATATTCTTTGCCCTCTTCAAACACAATAAGTTTCTCACTCAATGCGTTTACATGCACATCTAATTTAGCTTTTGGTAAAAATCGAGCTAATATCTCAACCAGAATGGAAGGCTTTATCCCAGTTTACATGTCACTCAGAAAGTTGAATTATTGAATGAAGCGTGTTTTACTCCACATGAAACTGCCAACATGAAAAGGTGGCGATATGCACCTTTTCATGTTGGCATTCTTCTGGTTGGCCTAGAACAGTTGTTCTCAATTATTTTCTGTCATGCCCCCCTCAGGGAACATAAATTTCTTCACGTCTCCCTGAATTGAAGTACTATTCAGAACCTGATAATATTTAATTATTTATCTGTACAAACCTCTGGCATCAGCATTCTGTATAGAATCTCTTGATTATTAAAACAGATTAATAAAATGAGCTGCAACAACTTCAATTTATTTCATTTTGTTGTTTTAAGTCTTGATACCATTTCCAAGTTCAGTTTATTAACTCAATTCAATTCAGTTTATTTATATAGCGCCAATTCACAACAGATGTCATCTCAAGGCACTTAACAAGAAGTCATTTCAATACATTTATACAAACATTCCAATCAGTTAAAAAGTTTCCTATTTAAGGAATCCCAGCAGATTGCGTCAGTCATTGGCGTGAGGTTGGGCCCCGTTGATGCAGACTTTCCAACCACAGCAATCCTTCAGCAATCCCTCACAATTAGTGACATTTAATCAAGACTCTTCAGTCTGTGATTATCAGAAGTGAAAAGGTACAAATTATTCACTGGGATGTGCATTTTTAGACTAAACAGTAACATTCAAAACTTTTTTAAATTAAACATTGGTTCACTGTCAGCTTCATCAGCTTATTCCTTTTCAAAAAAAAAGTATTTATCATTATTATTAAACCCCTTTCATTATTTTCCCAATGCTGTTTAATTTTTTCCAAAATACCACTTTTTCAATTCCCATTCTGACCATATTTATTAAACAAAAAGTGAATAGTTATGTAGTGAATGACAATAATTTAAGAAATCAATAGCCAAAGAGACTCTGTTTGTCCGAGACTCTACTGAACTACATTTCAGTGTGTTTGTATCTAGCTCTCATGTTGCTGCAGACCTTTGTTGGGACACAAACAGCCATTGGGTGGTGCTAACCCACATTCTAGCTCCAACAGGAGATGAAGAAGAGAATCAGAGGTTTTATAAGGCCCCCCCCGCCAGCTTACTCGCTCTCTTCCGTTTGGGCTTTCGGCCAGACAGTGACAGAGACCCCATCCTTCCTTCACTGGCGAGGGGAAAGGACGGGAGTTCTGGGAGAAACTTACTCCAAGGACGACAAAGACTGCTGATCAATCCAGTGAATCGCAAACCCAGTATGTTTTCAGACAAACCCCACTGTTCTGCCCTGAGCCCTGCAGAAACGATCTGAACAGATGCTGCCGTGTGGAAGGGCCCGCTAACAAGCTGCTGCATGCAAGAGCCGCGTCCAGACTGGAGCATTACCCCACCGCGACAAAGCCTGGGACGAATGCTTTGGTGGAAAGCTGCAGAAAACTAGAAAAAGTACTGTCAGTGAAGGAAGGTGGAGCTTATCGCTGTTTAGCCCCAGCTAAAGGCTGCTACCCGCGATCCAACAGCCGTAAGGCCTCCTACTGCTAACGTTGTTTTAGCTTTCCCAATCATCCACGGAGCAACCTGGAGAACTTTAACTGTTTAATAAGGTCTGTCTGGGCAGAGGCGAGGTTAGTTTAGGATAAACAAGATTTAAGGATTGTTTATTTTCACTGTGATTTGTTACTTTGTGTAAGATTTTATTTATTGTTTGGGTACAAACAGACCGGTCGGCTTGGAGGTTTAAACAGTGATTTTTGAGGTTTCCGATGGAAAGCCGTTTTATATCCTGCAACCTGAGTTACTCAATCCGACAGTTTTCCTTTGTTTGGTGTTTAATAAATGAACCAGAGCGGCTTTAAGCAGCGCCACGTGAGTTAGCTGTAGGCTACATGCTCTAGCGAACCACGTGGGCCCGCCTTTGACGGCTCATGAACAATAGACTGCCATTAATGCTATTCAAAATAGAGATAGACTTTAAAACAGATAGTTTAAACACTAAAACTAATCTTTTAAGTCATTTTTGAGACCGCCTTCTTGGTAAGTCGAAATACTAAATTAGATCAACATAATTGGTGCAGCCGTTAAGGTCAACACAAAGTCTAAATATTAAATTAGATCAATCACTGCAGTGACCGATCCATAAAACATAATCAATTCTCCATGAAGTTATTGATTTCTAATTCAGTAAATGGTTTAATGAAACATTACTTCTTCCAAAGAATGTTTTTCTTCACTTCTGCTTTGCATTGTGAATTGGTGGTTTGAAAACAAACCAGAAGGCGCTGATTAGTCTTAAACTGACCACAATTAGTTTAAAACTAATTTAGCTTCATTCCCAAAACTAGTGGTTTAGTTGTGTGCTACTAGTTTGGTGAGTTTGTTGAGCATGTTAGCTGAAAGTTGAATTATTTTTGTAACAAACTTATATTTTGGAAAACAGTTGTTGTTATTTCCCTTACATGTGTAGTAACTTGCTGTTCAAAGAACGCCAAGAACTTATTCATTCATCTATTAATTATCTCATTCGTATCAGGCAGGTAATCATAAACATAAACTGAGACGGAATAATTTGGCTATTGATTTTCTTGGAATCCAGGTGGTGCCCCCAAACTTGGTAATTTTTACATAAAATTATTAATCCTATTAAGAATTGCCCTAAGAAATTATTCATAATTATTCATAGCCAAAACCTACCTATCTGTGGCACAACACCTTGTAGGCCGTGAGCTGACACGGCCTGCAAGGTAGGGTAGTAGGGTTGTTCTCCTGACTCATAAACATCATTAGCCCTGACGCTTGCACTAAGCTTGGTGTTTGTTTTTTTTTATTAGGAAGACGTCGGTGTTTCAGTGAGTTTTTCGCCATGGCTGTCCGGTTTATTCTGTCTGTGTGGAGAGGAGGGCCGACCCATTGCCCACCTAACCAGGTAACAACAGGTATAGGAGTTGCAGATACCAAAACACTACAGGTACAGCGCTTTATTGTGTACTCCATTTTGTTTGTTAAATTACGCAATTCCACCCGCCTTTCCCACATCGCGAACTCTATAGAGCCCTGCTACCCTGTCGGCCTGTGTCTGTGTAGACTGCTTCTGCTAGGTAGAACAGGCAGCCTGTTGATTAGTGTTAGCTCTGCTGCCACCCAGTGACTTTAGGCTTGTTTATTGTTCTAGCATGAATAAAAACAAAAGTCTTTATTCCATCTTTTTTTGTTGTTATTTTGACTGTTAAAGGGGAGTTTTTCCTCCACTGTTGCTACATGCTTGCCCAGTATAAGGGATTGCTGAGGGATTGCTGTGGTTGGAGTCTGCATCAACTGCCACTCAATGACTTGATGCAATCTCCTGGGATCCCTTAAATAGAAAACTAGCTAAAACTTTAAACTGATTGGAATGTTTGTATTGAAATGACTTTTCTTGTAAAGTGCCTTGAGATGACATCTGTTGTGAATCGGCGCTATATAAAGAGAATGAATTGAAATGAAGTCCTCTTGCCTCTCGCAGAAAGATTTCAGCTCACTAACCACATTATCTAGGTGTGTTTGCTCAATTAATACTAGGCCAGTTCGGTTCAACTCCATCCAGACTAACATTTCAGTTGGACTAAGGCAATATTTCTCTTACTGCATGTAAACGCAGAGATTGACTAATAAATTAAAGTAGTAAGACAAAGGAACTGCTTTCCAATGCCTCCAGCATTCCATTGCCCTCCATAACAGATTAATCGGTGGACAACTTCCAACACCTGAGAGAAACATTAGACAGCCCTCATAGTTCCCATCAGCAAGTCCTGGGCATGGACAGAAAAGCAGCCACACAAAAGGCGTTAAGTCGTCACTTAATGACTTAGATTCCATTTGGATATGATAAGTTTTGTACCAGGATAATTGAAAATCTAACTAGCTGCTTAACTGCTTTTTGAATTTACTCAGGTTGTCTGATGTTAAAATTGGTTTGATTTCTAACATTTAATTGTGACAAAAAAGCAGAAAACAGAAGAAATATATAAAGGGGAACATCCCTAAATATTTCTTCTACATTATATATGTAAGCAAATTTTTCTTGTTTGGATCTGCACCTGTCATGCAGACTATGACAATATCAGCCAGGTGTGGAACGCTTCACGACGTACATCAGTTCCTGTGTGACGTCTTGGAAGCTCAGTAAAAAGGCCAGTTCCCATTTAGCAGATCCCATCCCAGACTTCAATCTCAAACTCCAGACAGCAACTCCAAAGGAAGGCTATCATCAGAGCCCACAGCAAGCTGCGACACAAAAAGTCACTGGTCTGTCATTCAGAAGAAAAAGCTGCTAATGATTATGTTTTTTCTTCAAGTGCACAAACATCAGGTCCGGAGAGATTTACCAGCTTGACAGAAACGTCTTCTCGCATTACACTTGTGCAGCGGGAAGATTTAATAATTTCCCTTGAAAAGTGGGGCTAGATGCACGCTTCCTAATGATGGGATCTTTTGATGTTTAAATTAGGATATCACACACGAGGAGCTGTCCTCTGAGGGCCGCACCATCTTATGACAAGATTAGCAGCAAAGCAAAGTAAAGCCATTACTCTGGTTTGTTTCCATGCCAGCCAACTTCTCAGACTCAAAAAGAGGAAGAGAGATCGAGACACTTCCTGGTTGAAGGGAGGAGGAGAAAGAGGTGTGGAATAGAGGGGACAGTTATTGGGGTACACTATCTTTACAGATCCAATTCCTGCCACTTATTTATAGATCAGACTGTCAATGTCAGCCATGTCAACTTTTACATGTTTAGCTGTCTGCGCTATCATTGCACTGTACAACAATAAAAATCAATAAAGCTGTAATCCTGACAGGCATCAAGACGGAGTGGAAGCCACATTTACTGACCGGCTTGGTCCCTAGAGAACCCGGACAGACTGGGGACGTCCAGCGTCTCCTGACGTTACTTCCACTTTAGAGATTTTACATGACTAATAAAGATGTTTCAAATTGCAGTTTGTTGCTGAAATTTACAGAACGGTGCAAAAGTGTTTTATCATTCAGATAATTTGATCGTTTTCCACCCAGCAGCCACATCTTGTCATCCTTTTAAGGTTTTTTTTTTATGGTCTTATAATTGTATTTTTAACCAACCATGCCTGTATACTGTGCACTGTTTGTTTCAATGAATGAGGAGAAATTAAAAACCAAATAACAACCAAAAACACAGAAACCGATCTAAAATGATTGTTTTTAACTAACAGCTTGGTGAAAAATTGCTCTTTGTAAAACAGTTTTCCTGGGAGCAGATTCTTTAGGTTAAACAGAATATTTTAAGCCCAAGAGAACTTCTTTGCTCTTGATTAACAGAATCAACTCAGGCAAAACCAATAAACTTAATAATGACACATAATTCAGCCAATCTACTTCAACACGGAGTAAGCCAGTCTGTGTCCTAGACCTTGAGAACAGTAGACTAGATGCTTGCTCAGTGGATGTGTTAAGCCCTGCTCTACTGAAATCCTGATGCGATGATGTGATGACCACATTAGTAGCACGGAGCACCATGCTGTCCTTGGTGTTGCAACAGCTGGTTATGAGTGTTTTGCTCTGCTGAGGAGGAATTTTGGTCCACTCTTCTCTGCAGAACTGTTGTAATTCAGCCAGATTGGAGGCTTGTTTAAGGTGACAGCAAGTCCAGACAGTCACACCACCACCTCCATGTCATCCATAGATGGTGGTTAGATGAATAAACATAGCAACAGAATCAGTCTGTGTTCATTCCACTTTCATATAGCCACATTGAGACCTTGAGTATTATTTCCCAGAACTGATCTCATGCTATGCCAACACTTGAAGGAGTGCACACAGACTCTGTGTTTCTGTCTCCAGTGGCCCTATGATATCAGAAATCAGCTGTTAATTTGAGACATTACAGGAGGAAGACTGGCACTTTGAATCAAAGTGTGAAGTTGGTTAATAGGCTCTGCAAGTGTTTGGCTCCTGTAAATCAAGTGCTCACTGGGGACAACGACTGCTTGCATGTGATCTGCTGCTTCACAGCTCAAATTATTAGCTCCACTGATGATGGATTTAAGAGCAAATCAAGAAATGGCATGTTCCATAAGAGAGCGGCATCAGAAGACCAAAGAGGTGTTTGCTCTTTCTGTTTCCCTTTTAACTCACTCTCTCTGCGTCTTTGTCTCCCCTCCACACCGAGGCTCTCTCTCTTGAGGAACTGGTTTCAGGGTACCGGCGTATGATTTATTCATTGTTGTATTTCTCTCTTCTCCTTGAACATTCCGTGGAAGAGGACGGGAAACTTTCAAGCAGAGTACAAAGCATTGCATATTTGGGTCGCACATTTTTCCTGTTCTTCTGCAAAGCTGTGTGTTTGTGAGTGTGTGTAATTCCTCCTCCTCCTCCTCTCTTAACTGAGAGGCTGTCTGGTGGCTGAGGTCGAGTCCTCTCTTCACTGCCACGTTCGTCCTTGAAGCGAGAACCAGCGGGGCGCCCCACCAATCCGAGGGGGAGGCCGGGCAGAGAGGTTGGAAGCTAAAAAATGGAAGATTTCTTATTGGAATGAAAGAAGGAAGCGTATCATTACCTGGGTGCAGAATGCTTAATCCTGAACTCAGCAGGAGCAGGACACTGGCGTCAGCTTCATCACCCTAAAATCATATCAGTCAAGGAAAAAACATTTCTGGGGTGCTCTCCCTGTTTATTAGCTCTCAGCATAAGAAATGCTACAACTAGAAGATGCAAAATTGTTATTTTTATCCATCAAAGTCTCTAAAAAACTATCAAGACCCTAAAAATGGAGCACAAAAATAATCTAAAAGAATCCAAAAATAATAATACATTTCATTTATAAGCACCTTTCAAGACACACAACGAGACTTGTGTGTCATAGTTTTTCATAAAGCATGTCAAGAAAATGCAGTTTGGGAAGCTGAAATACTTTATTACAATCCTGCTTGACACCCTATTGGCTGGTGTTTGCAAAGCAGCCAATCCAGGAGCTGCATTTAATCTCATCAGTGCTGATTGGCCGAGAGCGGAGATAAGAAAGACAGTAGATGTTAGGTTCTGTGGTCGTGCTGAGATGGTTTCTACTGTGTATATTAGGGGTGTAACTGTACACTACAAGTCCTGCTTCGGTACATACCTTGGTTTTACTTTCACGGTTCGGTTCATTTTCGGTACCGTCAGGGAACAAAGTGGAAAAAAAGTATTTTTTGTGTACTGTCATAAAATGTTCTCAGATAACATAAAAGTGTTTGTTATACCATATAAAATTATTAAATAACACGGTGAGGGACATTAGTACTTGAACACCTGAGAAAATCAGAGTTAACATTTGGTACAGAAGCCTTTGTTTGCTATTACAAAGGTCAAACGTTTCCTGTAGTTCTTGACCAGGTTTGCACACACTGCAACAGGGATTTTGGCCCACTCCTCCACACAGATCTTCTCTAGATCTGTCAAGTTGCAGGGCTGTTTCTGAGCAACACAGAGATTCAGCTCCCTCCAAAGATGTTCTATTTGATTGAGGTCTGGAGACTGACAAGGCCACTCCAGAACCTTTATATGCTTTTTACGGAGCCACTCCTTGGTTATCGCCAATCGGAGGTCACTAAAATTAGTGTTGCTTCGGTGTGTAAGTTTGCCAAAACAATGTCAGACTCTGTAATCTTTTCTGGTCCCCTGCCTGATCGGACCAGTGACGACATGTTTAGCCGCATGCTGTCATTCCATCAATGGTTGTCTAGGTGGTGTCCTGCAAATGATGTGGGCTACATTGATAACTGGAGAACATTTTGGGGAAAACCTGGTCTGATCCGGAGAGACGGCATCCATCCCACTTTGGATGGAGCAGCTCTTCTTTCTAGGAATATGGCCGAATTTATTAGTCCTCCAAAACACTGACCACCCAGGGTCCAGACCAGGAAGCAGAGTTGTAGTTTAACCCACCTCTCTGCTGCTTCTGTACTGTTACCCCCCCATTACTCTATAGAAACAGTGTCTTGCCCACAGCCAAAATTAAATGGATTAAAAGTTAAGCCAACAAAAGCAAATTATGGAAGTCTCATAAAAATAAATACAACTTTGACTGAACAGAAAAATAAATCTATTAAATGTGGTTTATTAAACATAAGATCTCTCTCCTCAAAGACTTTGTTAGTAAATGACTTGATTTGTGATAATCACATTGATTTCCTTTGTCTCACAGAAACCTGGTTGCAGCAGGAGGATTATGTCAGTATAAATGAGTCAACTCCTTCCAGTCATTTAAATTATAACATTCCTAGAAATACTGGGCGAGGAGGAGGAGTTGCAACCATTTTTCGTTCTGATTTACTAATTAGTCCCAGACCAATTGATAGCTACAGTTCTTTTGAACATCTAACCCTTAATTTTCCTCATCCAAGTTGTAAAACATTAAGACCATTTTTGTTTGTGGTTTTGTATCGTCCACCAGCCCCTTACTCTCAATTCTTGGATCAGATCTCACATTTTTTATCTGATTTAGTATTAAATACTGATAGGGTTATTATAGTGGGGGACTTTAATATTCATGTGGATACTGAAAGTGATAGCCTAAATGCAGCCTTTAATGCTATTTTAGACTCAATTGGCTTTACTCAAAAAGTACGGGGATCGACCCACTCGGGCAAACACACTTTGGACCTTGTACTGACATACGGTATTGAGTGTGAGGAAATAACAGTCCACCCACATAACCCGGTCCTGTCTGACCACTTCTTGATAACTTTTGAATTTACTTTAACTGACCATCTTAAATCTGAAAGAAAATTTCATTATAGTAGAGCTTTATCAAACAATGCTGTAACAACTTTTAAAGAATCTGTTCCATTCTTACTTTCCTTAGTGTCTCAGGGTAACACAGTGGATGGCAGCAATTCTATCTCTAACCCTTCAGAAATTGATGATCTGGTTCACAGCGTTTCGTCCTCATTGCGTTTGGCATTAGATAGTGTAGCCCCCTTAAAAATAAAGTGGCTAGCCATAGGAGGCTGACTCCTTGGTTCAACGCAGAGTTGCGTACTTTAAAGCAGAATACTAGGAAGTTGGAGAGAAAATGGCGCTCTACACACCTAGAGGATTCCTATTTAACCTGGAATAACAGTCTATTGCTGTATAAAAAGACCCTTCGACAAGCTAGAACAGCATATTTTTCATCATTAATAGAGGCGAATAAAAACTTTCCTAGGTTTCTTTTTAGTACAGTTGCCAAACTTACACAGGGTCATAGCTCTGTTGAGCCAACTATTCGCCCAGCTCTTAGCAGTGATGATTTTATGGGATTCTTCATAAATAAAATTAATTCTATTAAAAATAAAATCATTGGCATCCTCCCAAACACGATTACTTCTTCCTCAGTAAATGAGGCAGTATCGGAAAGAACTGTAGATCCTCAGTTGTGCTTAGGCTGTTTTGATTCAGTCGAGCTTTCGGAATTATCAAAAATATTAGCCTCATCTAAACCTTAAACTTGTATGTTGGACCCAATTCCAACCAAATTATTTAAAGAAGTGTTCCATTTGGTTCCTGGTCCCATTTTGGATATGATGAATCTATCCTTAGTAAACGGATACGTACCACAGGAATTTAAAATAGCTGTAATTAAACCTTTACTCAAGAAACCTTCCCTTGATCAAGATGACTTAGTGAATTACAGACCTATATCTAACCTTCCTTTCTTATCCAAAGTCCTTGAGAAAATTGTTGCTAATCAAGTCTGTGAGCATTTAAACAATAACGAGCTGTTTGAAGAGTTTCAGTCAGGTTTTAGAGCTCATCATAGCACTGAAACAGCACTGGTGAAGGTTACTAATGATATTCTCATGGCCTCAGATAATGGACTTGTGTCTGTTCTGGTTTTGTTAGAACTCAGTGCTGCTTTTGACACAGTCGATCATAATATTCTCTTAGAAAGGCTTGAACATGTTGCAGGGATCAAAGGAACAGCACTAGGCTGGTTTAAATCATATTTGTCTGATAGATTCCAGTTTGTTCATCTAAATGATAAATCTTACTTGTGGAGTTCCACAGGGTTCTGTGCTTGGACCAATTCTGTTCACCATATATATGCTCCCAATTGGTAGAATCATTAGACAGCATGGGATAAATTTCCACAGCTATGCAGATGATGCACAACTATATTTATCCGTAAATCCTGATGAACCCAGTCAGTTAGGTAGATTACAGGCATGTCTGGATGACATAAAAACATGGATGACCCTAAACTTTTCTCTTTTAAATTCTGACAAAACAGAAGTTGCCTTCTTTGGACCAGAAGTTCTTAAACAGAAACTGATTAGTCAATCACTTCATCTGGATGGCATTAAATTGGCCCCCAGTAATAACATAAAGAACCTCGGCGTAATGTTTCACCAAGACTTGACATTTAAATCCCATATTAAACAGGTTTCTAGGTTTTCTTTCTTTCACCTCCGGAATATTGCTAAAATTACAAACATCCTGTCTAGGAGTGATGCTGAAAAACTAGTCCATGCATTTGTTACCTCAAGGCTGGACTACTGTAATTCTTTAATATCAGGTAGTCCACAAAATGCCATTAAAAGCCTTCAGTTGATCCAAAATGCGGCAGCAATAGTTCTGATGAATATTAAAAAGAGAGATCACATTTCTCCTGTTTTAGCCTCCCTTCATTGGCTCCCTATTAAATCCAGAATAGAATCTAAGATCCTCTTCTTCCATATAAAGCCCTTAATAATCAAGCTCCATCATACATCAGATATCTAATTGTTCCATATGTTCCTAACAGAGCACTTCGCTCTCAGACTGCAGGTTTACTTATAGTTCCTAGGATTTCTAAAAGTAGAATGGGAGGCAGATCTTTTAGTTATCAGGCTCCTCTCCTGTGGAACCAGCTCCCAGCTTTAGTCCGTGAGGCAGACACTCTGTTTACTTTTAAGGCCAGGCTTAAAACTTTTCTTTTTGATAAAGCTTATAGTTAGAGTGGCTAAGGTCATCCTGAGCTATCTCTGTAGTTATGCTGCTATAGGCTTAGACTGCTGGAGGACAGCCTTCCAATTTTCTTTACTCTGCTACTTCCTTTTCTCCTACGACTCTCCAGTTGTATTACAGTACATTCTGTTATTTCCACTGTTAACTTTGTTTTCTCTCAGTGTTTTTCTCTCCATAGAAGATATACCTGGTCTGGTATCCTGCTTGGCTGCAATGCCCTGTTGGACGGGGGGCATCCACTGGGATGATCCTCCCAGTAACTGAACATCCACTGTGTCCTGTTATTAACTTTTTACTTTCTGTAACATAGAAAGTTCTCTTATATCAGATCTTCTGTTCCTTCTGTGTTTCTGCTCTGTCTTCTGAAACCCCCAGACGGTTGTGGCAGATGGCCGCTCCTACTGAGCCTGGTTCTGTTGGAGGTTTCTTCCTGTTAAAGGGGAGTTTTTCCTCTCCACCGTCGCTACATGCTTGCTCAGTATGAGGGATTGCTGAAGGATTGCTGTGGTTGGTAAGTCTGCATCAACGGGGCACAACCTCACGCCAATGACTGACGCAATCTGCTGGGATTCCTTAAATAGGAAACTTATTAACTGATTGGAATGTTTGTATAAATGTATTGAAATGACTTCTTGTTAAGTGCCTTGAGATGACATCTGTTGTGAATTGGCGCTATATAAATAAACTGAATTGAATTGAATTGAATTATCATAGCTGTGTGTTTTTTCTTCAATTCTCTGACTGAGGGAAGGAGGTTGTTACATGGCATTTAGAACTGTTACAGTCCTGTTTCAATCCTGGATCAATTTTGGGTTTGGTTGAATTGTGGTTTAGTCCTGGTGTCTAGATACAGCCCTAGTTCTATTGTGCCTTATTGCTTAATTAATAATCTAATGTTAATGTCTCGCATGTATGTAATATAATTTGTTTTCTTATATAATGTTATGCTTGTTGAACACAAATGAAAACACCCACCACATGCATAACAACCCTTTAGGGCTAAACCCCTGGTGTATATAATGTCTGGCTCCGCCTTTGGTCCACCACCCACACTGTTTACAGTGGGGATGGTGTGCTTCTGACTTCGTCGTGCGACGTTTTGGGTCAGTGGATGGAATACTTCAAAGACCTCTACAATCCTTCTGGCATGCCTTCCATTCTGGAAGTAGAGTCTGGGGACTTTGGGTCGGGCTGTCCAATCTCTGGTGGTAAAGTCAACGAGGTGGTTAAAAAGCTCCTCGGTGGCAAGGCTCCGGGGGTGGATGAGATTCGCCCAGAGTTCATCTTGGCTGGATGTTGTGGGGCTGTGTTGGTTAAAGCAGCTCTGCAATATTGCGTAGACATCGGGGGCAGTTTCCTTGGATTAGTTGGTGGTCCCCCTATTTAAAAAAGGGGACCACAGAGTGTGTTCCAACTATAGGGGATCACACATCTGAGGCTCTCTGGTAAGGTCTATTCAGGGGTTCTAAAGAGGAGGGTCTGACGGATAGTCAAACCTCGGATTCAGGAGGAACAATGCGGTTTTCGTCCTGGCTGTGGAACACTGGACCAGCTCTACACCCTTATCAGGGTCCTGGAGGGTGTATGGGAGTTTGCCCAAGCGATCTAATTCTCCTTTGTGGACTTGAAGAAGGCATTCAACCGTGTCCCTCGGGGAGTCCTGTAGGGTTACTCCGGGAGTATGGGGTACCAGGCTGTACAATGGGTGTCAGAGTTTGGTTTGCATTGCCGAAAAGATGTCAAGCTTGTTTCCAGTGATAGTTGGACTCCGTCAAGGTTGCCCTTTGTCTCCAATTCTGTTCATAACATTTATAGACAGGATTTCTAGGCGCAGCTAAGGTGATTAGGGGATCCGCTTCGGTGGTCTCAGGCTTGGATCTCTGCTTTTTGCAGATGATGTGGTCCTTTTCAGCACTTCCAAATCCAAGACCATGGTCTTGAGCTGGAAAAGCATTGAGTGCCTTGACGTCCTTCCCCAAGTGAAGGAGGTTAAGTATCTGGGGGTCTTGTTCACAAATGGGGGAAAAATGGAATGGGAGATCGTTAGGCAGGTTGGTAAGGCGTCTGCAGTGATGCTGGAGCAGTACCGGTCTGGTGTGGTGAAGAAAGAGCTAAGCTGAAAGGCTAGGCTTTTAATTTAGCGGTCGGTCTACATTCCTAGCCTTATCTATGGTCATGAGCTCTGGGTAGTGACCGAAAGAACGACATCACGGATACAAGTGGCTGAAATGAGTTTCCTCCGGGCTCTCCCTTAGAGATAGGGTTAGAAGCTCAGTCATCTGGGAGGGGCTAAGAGTAGAGCCGCTGCTCCTCCACATTGAGAGGAGTCAGTTGAGGTGGCTCGGGCATCTAGTCAGGATGCCTCCTGGACGCCTTCCTGGCGAGGTGTTCCAGGCACGTCCCACCGGGAGGAGATCCAGAGGAAGACCCACAACACGATGGAGGGACGATGTTTCTTGGCTGGCCTGGTGACGCCTTGGGATTCCTCCCGAGGAGCTGGCCCAAGTGGCTGGGGAGACGGAAGTCTCGGTGTCTCTGCTTAAGCTGCTGTCCCCTCAACCCGACCCCAGATAAGCGGAAGAAGATGGATTGATGGATAGATGGATGGATATCACATATCCAGTCATTTACTAACGAAGTCTTTGAGGAGGCGAGGCAAGGCAATTTAATTTGTACAGCACACTTTTAACAACAAGTTAAAGGTTGAATTTGGAACATGAACACTATAGTGACATCTAGTGGGTCTAAGTTGTAGCTACAACAACAGAAAAAATAATTCCAGCTGTTGGGTTGTCTGGTTCGCTGCCGATACGCCCAGTGACCAGCCTGAACTGTGTCCAGTGAGGAATGTATTTTAGAGCAGTTTAACTGACATCTAAAGTTAGCAAGTGACTTAGCTTACCGATCCAGGAGGAAAGTTGTCGTTTCCACGTGTGTTTGACGCCGTGGACATGTTTTATGTGGGTCCATCTAGTGTAGGCTTCCCCTAAAACTACTCTAGTTTCTGTTCTTCTCCGGTCACCCCTCTCCTGAGACGGATAACGATATCTCCTCCAGGGCTCTGAAGTGGCTGCTTGACTTGCAGACTCAGCCATTTTTCCCAATACCAGGCGAGTTGTACCGACCACATAGTTGGATCATAGAGACCATATCTGGCACCCCGCGGCTGCTACTGGCTGGTAGGTGTAAAAATTACGTCATTGTTGTGCCCGTTAGAATTTATATTTTAATTCAAATGATTTTTCAAGGAAAGTTGTACTTTCATTTTGCACCATTTGAAACACCCGTTGAGGTATTATAATTATTTCTTTTTAAATAGCTTTTTATGAAATTGTTCCATATTCAACCTTTAATTCAAGGTGCTTTACATGATTAAGGGGTAAAATAAAAATAGCAGTAAAACAGCAATAAAGCAAGAAGCACACACACAACATATGACACATGAAATAATTATTCAAAGGCAGATCTAAACAGATAAGTTTTTAGTTGTGATTTAAAAAAACTCAGTGTTTCAGCAGCTTTGCAGTTGTCTGGAAGTTTGTTCCAGATTAGGGGAGCATGGAAACAGAAAGCTGCTTCTCCATGTTTTGGTCTAATTCTAGGGATGTTGAGTAGACTGCAATCCAAGGACCTGAGTTGTCCGAGGGGTTGGTATAGTAACAGGAGATCTTCAACATTAAAGATCTTAAAGAGATCTTCTTTTCAATAAACCACATTTAATAGTTTTGTTTTTCTGTTTAGTCAAAGTCGTATTTATCTTTATGAGACTTTCATGATTTGCTCTTTTTAGGTTAACTGTTATACCATTTGATTTTGGCTGTGGGCAAGACACATTCTCAATGGGGTAATGGGTGGGTAACAGTACAGAAGTTCCAGAGAGGTGGGTTAAACTATGACTCTCCTTTCTGGTCTAGACCCTATGTTGTCAGTGTTTTGGAGGACTAATAAATTTGGCCAAATTCCTTGAATGAAGAGCTTCTCCATCCAAGGTGGGATGGATACCTTCTCTCCGGATCAGACCAGGTTTTCCCCAAAATGTTTGCCAGTTATCAATGTAGCCCACCACATTTGCAGGACACCACCCAGACAACCATTGATGGAATAATAGCATGCAGCTAAACATGTGGTCACTGGTCCGATTGGGCAGGGGACCAGAAAAGATCACAGAGTCCGACAATGTTTTGGCAAACTTACACACCGAAGCAACACAAATTTTAGTTACCTCTGATTGGCGTAACCAGGTGTCATTACCGCGAGTGGGAATAACAATCTTACTGTATATTTGCTTATCATTAGCCAGCAGTTTAATGTAGGATATGATGTCGCCCGTTCTGGCCCCTGGCAAGCTTTTGACTGGGTTCAGTGGTGTCTCTAATGCCACGTTTCTGATTATGGAGCTATTGATTACCAGGGTAAGCTTAGCAGGTGTGTTGCTGAGCGGGGAAAATCCGTTAAAAAACAAGGATGGGTTGGTGGTGACCCATGGGCTGGGTTCTGGGACTATGTTTCTTACATACCGTCAACCAGCCGGCCTGAGGTCCTGGCTGTGCGGGGTCTACTGCAGGACGGTTAGGGGGTTCTGTCCTTGTTGGCTCTACGCTGGCTAATGAGCCTCGGCTATCTGCTGGTTTTTCAACAACGTGGAGCTGGGCCTCTAATTCCAATACCGTCGCCGCCAAAGCAAAAAAAATGTTACATTTATTACGGTTACCATTATCAATAAAAGAGGCAGGGTAGTAACTAAACATCTGACACAGAAAGCATGAGAGAGAGGAGAAGATTTAGGCAGATATTGAGAGAAGGAAAGAGAAGAGGAGTAGCCATTGCCACAAGCTAAGCTAACTAAGCTAGCGACACCTTACCACGCCAAGAAAAACTGTGTGAAACAGGAGTTCACAAAATGTAAAGTGCACAAACAGAAAATGTGTTTTAGTAGGCTTGTGTGTTAAAAAAGCCCTCAGCACAGAGAAATCTAGATCAATTCAAGAGAGTCTGAACACCAAACAGCTCCACGGAGTGCAACAGCGACAACAGGAAATGACGCAATATGGTTTACCCAATCAGGCTTACCAATTAAAGACTTTAATCCAAGAGTTAAAAGTGTCACTGTCTATAACATTTGCTAGCATCTGCTTGCATTTGTTTACAGAGTCGCATGTGTAAAGTGTAATGTAGTTATGCTTCAGTGTGGAAACTTGGTATGCGTCTGTGCCGTACCAAACATTCTGAATGCTGATACATGTAAGGTTACACCCCTAGTACATATTAAAGTATATTTGGTATATATATATATATATATATATATATATATATATATATATATATATATATATATATATATATATATATATATATTATTTGGTGGTGCCTATTTAGATAGGCACCACCTATACGCTGGTAGCTGTGGTCCCTAACCCCTTCCAACTGTACACTGTTAATTTTGCAGCAATCCCTCTTTGCATATGGCGACAGTGGAAAGGAACAACTCCCTTCTTAACTGAAAGAAACCCTGGGCAGAATCTGGCTCAGACAGAGGAAAATGCTTTGGAATTAAACAATATTTGCTAAATATTTCAAAATTTCCATTGAAAGTGAAAGACACAAGAAAGGAAGAGCTATCAGATAACCCTAAAATAGATATAATGACTCATAAATCCAATTCAAAATGGCACTGAATGGATCTAAGAGGCTAAAATGTTACAAAATCCCCAGGAAACTCAAATATATGAGAAGGGACTAAAATTAGGAGTTTAAATCTTAATTTAAAAAAACTGTGAAAGTAAACTATCAAACTGTGAAAGTAAACTATCAAATAAAAGACTGAATGATCCAAGATGATCAGATACAAATAAACCAGAGTCTCAAATGACCTGAAAACAAATGGAAAGATTAGTGAAGACAGAAAACCCAAACAAAAAAGGTAATAAAAAAAACGTAAAGTTAACACTTTTCTGAAGAAACTAAATGATATAATGTGTTGAACAACCTTAAAAGTAAGGCAGATTCAAGCTTTAGTTGGGTTCACACTGAATGACTAATCAGTCATTAGTTTCCCAGTTTGGTCCCCTCTTTTCAAACTGGTAAAGTATGAGCTGGTGCTGAACCTGCGTCACAGTTTCCTCTACACCTTACCTACTTTTCAAACTTGATTACACCTGAGGAGCTCATCTCTGCAATGAAAGATGAAAAAAAATGATTTTAAAGCTCGAAGTTGGGACTCTTGATGAATTCTCGTTCTTTTTACCCCACATTGTGAGTCGTGACTGTATAACCAAGCTGATCGTCACAAAACCAAATCAGGCTAATGATGTATGCTGTAATTACAGTAGGGAAAGTTTGCAGACCGCCCCAGTGTTGGGATGTATTAGGCAGGCATATGACTATGATAATTAATCCCAGGACTACAGAGAAACAAATGAACACACGCAAAACAAACAGCAGGGACCGGACGAGGATTGCAGGCTTGGATACGATTTGTATCTTTACCTCAGAAAACACACAAAAAAACCCAAATGCAAATGACCAAAAGAAGTGTCTGCACAAAGGAGAAGAAACTTTTGTTCTCTTTGGAGACGCTGCTTTACTGAGTCTCAAACATGAAGCACTCAGCATTGACGTCTTTATCCCCGTTTTTGTTTCCCACAATGTAACAAAAGACCCTCATCTTCTTACAGGCCCTAAAATAAACAGCCGGCCGTCTGTACAGGCTTAGAGACGACTGCAGATGATTCCCGTGTAAGACTGTGGAAGAAAAGATTCCGGCCCTTCCAGGATTGAAAGTTAAAGCGAGGGTGCACTGGATAATAATTCCCCCCTCTTTCTGCTCCCCTTTGGGAAGACAGCAGGGTGGGGTGCTGGGGGCGGGAGTAGCTAGACTAGGGAGGCAGAATTGTGAATGCTCTCCATCTTGTTGCTAGATAATGTTGTCTTAGGAAAATCAACAAAGGGAGAGAGATGTATGTAAAGCATTCCCAGTCCAAACAAAGATGTCAATTTCTTCTGCTCACCTTCTATTTTGAGATGTTTAAACCTCAAGCTTCGATGTAATTTACTATTATAAAAGGAGACAGTAGAGTGTGCCACAACAAGCTACAAATTCTGGTTTGTTTGAGGCGAGGTTTTGACTGATTGCCAAACCCCGGATTTGAAGGAAAGCGTTGTGGCTCCTCAGTCATAGGAGTTTAGTTGTTGTGGTGGGAATATTTCAAGGTAATGTGAATTAATTGATTAATTATATGTTAGGAAATGCATCTAGTGAATATGTCCTGTAGAAGATCATCAGCGTGTTTGAACAGACTTCACTGAGGAGCAGATTTGATTAGGAGGCCCTCTAACCTCATTCCCTTTGGCTCTGCAGTGTGAAGTGTTTTGTTAACCTTGAGAGACCAGACATGAAGACGATGTCAGAAGGAATGAGGAGCATAATATTATTTTACTTTATTCTAGAATGTTTTTAGTAATGAGAGGGTGCAGAAGAGTTCGAGCGTTGCACAGCTCTGGGGCCCTGTGCAATGATTCTGGCCAATCTGCCTATGGGACTGCAGCCTAATCCTTGTTTAAAGGAAGGCGATATTTTCTTCCAAGACAGTTGTCTAGTCCACTGTTATTTAGGGTTTAAAAAGATAGTAGAATACATTTTTCTCATCTACTACTTAAAGTTGCACTAAGCTATGCTTAGTTTTGCCTTGGTGTGTACAAGAGGCCGAAAGAACAGTTTGTATTTAGAGGTGTTGTGTGACAATAGGTCTGTTTTGGCAATAAATTACCGCTTAGGGCAATTATTAAATAAATTAATATTTTTTTTGCGTTTTTCGAACAGCAAGTTGCTACACATGTATGTGAAATAATATCAATGACTTTCCAAAATACAAGAGTTTATTAACAAGTTGAATTAAACTTTCATCAGCTACAGTTCTTTTGAACATCTAACCCTTATTTTTCCTCATCCAAGTTGTAAAACATTAAGACCATTTTTGTTTGTGGTTTTGTATTGTCCATCAGCCCCTTACTCTCAATTCTTGGATCAGATCTCACATTTTTTATCTGATTTAGTATTAAATACTGATAGGGTTATTATAGTGGGGGACTTCAATATTCATGTGGATACTGAAAGTGATAGCCTAAATGCAGCCTTTAATGCTATTTTAGACTCAATTGGCTTTACTCAAAAAGTACTGGCATCGACCCACTCGGGTAAACACACTTTGGACCTTGTACTGACATACGGTATTGAGTGTGAGGAAGTAACTGTTCTCCCACATAACCCCGGTTCTGTCTGACCAATTTTTTAAAACTATTGAATTTACTTTAACTGACCATCTTAAATGTGAAAAAAATGTCATTATAGTAGAGCTCTATCAGACAATGCTGTAACAATTTTTAAAGAATCTGTTCCATTCTTACTTTTCTCAGTGTCTCAGAGTAACACAGTGGATGGCAGCAATTCCATCTCTAACCCTTCAGAAATTGATGGTCTGGTTCACAGCGTTACGTCCTCATTGTCTTTGGCATTAGATAGTGTAGCCCCCTTAAAAAAGAAAGTGGCTAGCCATAGGAGGCTGACTCCTTGGTTTAACGCAGAGTTGCGTACTTTAAAGCAGAATACTAGGAAGTTGGAGAGAAAATGGCGCTCTACACATCTAGAGGATTCCTATTTAACCTGGAATAACAGTCTACTGCTGAATAAAAAGACCCTTCGACAAGCTAGAACAGCATATTTTTCGTCATTAATAGAGGCAAATAAAAACATTCCTAGGTTTCCCCCAGCTCTTAGCAGTGTTGATTTTATGGGATTCTTCATAAATAAAATAAATTCTATTAAAAATAAAATCATTGGCATCCTCCCAAACATGATTACTTCTTCCTCAGTAAATTAAGCAGCATCGGAAAGAACTGTAGAACCTCATTTGAGCTTAGGCTGTTTTGATTCAGTGGAGCTTTCAGAATAATCAAAAAGATTAGCCTCATCTAATCCTTCACCTTGTAAACTCAGCAAAAAAAGAAACGTCCCTTTTTCAGGACTGTGTATTTCAACAGTAATGTTGTAAAAATCCAAATAACTTTACAGATCTTCATTGTAAAGGGTTTAAACAATGTTTTCCATGCATGTTCAATTAACCATAATCAATTAATTAACATGTACCTGTGGAATAGTCGTTAAGACCTTAACAGCTTACATAAAGTAGGCATTTAAGGTCACAGTTCTAAAAACGCAGGACACTAAAGAGACTTGTCTACCGACTGTGAAAAATACCCAAAGAAAGATGCCCAGGGTCCCTGCTCATCTGCATGAACGTGCATTAGGCATGCTGCAGGGAGGCCTGAGGACTGCTGATGTGGCTAGGGCAATAAATTGCCATGTCCCCACTGTGAGACGCCTAAGACAGTGCTACAGGAAGACAGGAAGAACAGCTGATCATCCTCGCAGTGGAAGACCACGTGTAACAACACCTGCACAGGATCAGTACATCCGAATATCACACCTGCGTGACAGGTACAGGATGGCCACAACAAATGCCCGAGTCACACCAGGAACACACAATCCCTCCATCAGTGCTCAGACTGTCCGCAATAGACTGAGAGAGTCTGGACTGAGGGCTTGTAGGCCTGTTGTAAGGCAGGTCCTTACCAGACATCACCAGCAACAACGCCGCCTATGGGCACAAACCCACCTTCGCTGGACCAGACAGGAGTGGCAAAAAGTGCTCTTCACTGATGAGTCACGGTTTTGTCTCACTAGGGGTGATGGACGGATTCGTGTTTATCGTAGAAGGAATGAGCGTTACACCGAGGCCTGTACCCTGGAGCGGGATCGATTTGGAGGTGGGGGGTCCGTCATGGTCTGGGGCGGTATATCACATCACCATCGGACTGAGCTTGTTGTCATTGCAGGCAATCTCAATGCCTTGCGGTACAGGGAAGACATCCTCCTCCCTCATGTGGTACCCTTTATGCATGCTCATCCGGACATGATCCTCCAGCAGGACAATGCCACCAGCCATACTGCTCGTTCTGTGCGTGAGTTTCTGCATGACAGCAATGTCAGTTTTCAAGTGGCCAGCGAAGAGCCCGGATTTCAATCCCATTGAGCACGTCTGGGACCTGTTGGATCGCAGGGTGAGGGCTAGGGCCATTCCCCCCAGAAATGTCCAGGAACTTGCAAGTGCCTTGGTGGAAGAGTGGGGTAACATCTCACAGCAAGAACTGACAAATCTGGTCCAGTCTATGAGGAGACTGGACACTGCAGTACTTCAAGCAGCTGGTGGCCACACCAGATACTGACTGGTACTTTTTATTTTGAGCCTCCCTTCATTCAAGGACACATTATTCTATTTCTGTTAGTCACATTTCTGTGAAACATTTTTAGTTTGTCTTATAGTGTTGACTCTTTTAGTGTTCATACAAATATTTACACACATAAAGTTTACTGAAATTAAGAACTGTTGAAAGTCAGAGGACGTTTCTTTTTTTGCTGAGTTTTTTTGTTGGACCCAATCCCAACCAAATTATTTAAGGAAGTGTTCCATTGGGTTTCTGACCCCATTTTAGATATGATGAATCTATCCTTAGTAAACGGATACGTACCACAGGAATTTAAAATAGCTGTAATTAAACCTTTACTCAAGAAACCTTCCCTTGATCAAGATGACTTAGTGAATTACAGACCTATATCTAACCTTCCTTTCTTATCCAAAGTCCTTGAGAAAATTGTTGCTAATCAAGTGTGTGAGCATCTAAACAGTAACGAGCTGTTTGAAGAGTTTCAGTCAGGTTTTAGACCTCATCATAGCACTGAAACAGCACTGGTGAATGCTACTAATGATATTCTCATGGCCTCAGATAATGGACTTGTGTCTGTTCTGGTTTTGTTAGATCTCAGTGCTGCTTTTGACACAGTCGATCATAATATTCTCTTAGAAAGGCTTGAACATGTTGCAGGGATCAAAGGAACAGAACTAGGCTGGTTTAAATCATATTTGTCTGATAGATTCCAGTTTGTTCATCTAAATGATAAATCCTCTTGACACTCAAGGGTTACTTGTGGAGTTCCACAGGGTTCTGTGCTTGGACCAATTCTGTTCACCATATTTATGCTCCCAATTGGTAGAATCATTAGACAGCATGGGATAAATTTCCACAGCTATGCCGATGATACACAACTATATTTATCCATAAAACCTGATAAACCCAGTCAGTTAGGTAGATTACAGGCTTGTCTGGAAGACATAAAAACATGGATGACTCTAACCTTTTTGCTCTTAAATTCTGACAAGACAGATGTTGCTGTCTTTGGACCAGAAGTTCTAAAAAAGAAACTGATTAGTCAATCACTTCATCTGGATGGCATTAAATTGGCCCCCAGTAATAACGTAAAGAACCTCAGCGTTATTTCTGTTGGAGGTTTCTTCCTGTTAAAGGGGAGTTTTTCCTCTCCACCGTCGCTACATGCTTGCTCAGTATGAGGGATTGCTGAATTGTTCCATATGTTCCTAACAGAGCATTTTGCTCTTAGACTGCAGGTTTACTTGTAGTTCCTAGGATTTCTAAAAGTAGAATGGGAGGCGGATCTTTTAGTTATCAGGCTCCTCTCCTGTGGAACCAGCTCCCAGCTTTAGTCCGTGAGGCAGACACTCTGTTTACTTTTAAGGCCAGGCTTAAAACTTTCCTTTTTGATAAAGCTTGTAGTTAGAGTTGCTAAGGTCATCCTGAGCTATCTCTGTAGTTATGCTGCTATAGGCTTAGACTGCTGGAGGACAGACTTACCAATTTTCTTTACTCTGCCACTTTTCTCTTCTACTACTCTCCAGTTGTATTATTTGCTGTTATTTTGACTGTTAACTTTGTTTTCTCTAGGGATGGGTACCGAAACCCAATATTAAATTGGCCTCGGGGCTGATTCTGACGGTCCACCCGGACCAATAAGCTTCAGCCTTATCGGTCCTTTTAATGGTAAAATTAAGCTGGTATTCATGTTTTGCGGGAGATATAAACACAGGCCAAACACTGTATTGCAGCCCACTCTTCCTTAACAAGCACTCACGCTGTGGGGACGGAGTGGCGACTGCTGCGCGCTCACGTGTGTGTTCGGCTTACAGATACGATGGTAGAGCAAACGAAAAGATCCAAAATTTGGCTATATTTTACAAAAATAGATGCCGACAATGCACGCTGTCACATGTGTAATAAAAGCTTGATTGCAAAGGCGGGAACACAAGTAATTTGACCAAACACCTTGTCAAAATACACCAACTACAAACCGAAAGATGCACGGTGTTTGACCGGCTGAGTGCTGCTGCAGCAGCAACAACCCCTGAATCTGATACATCAGGTATGTAAGTTTGTATGCAAAGCAAACACGTGAAGCATGGAGATAAGTTTGCCATTTCATTCTTAAAATTAATAAATATTTTGAACAACAGCTTCCTTCTCATCTAAGTAAAAAAAAAGTTTCTTAAACTACAGTTAACCTGCTATTTTATTCTTACAATCAATAATTGCTGGATATTTTTGAACAACAGCTTCCTTCTTATCTAAGTTAATTTTTTTTTTCTTAAACTACAGTTCATTATTTGTGTTTTTCCCCTTTTGTTTTAGTCTTTCAAAAAAAAGTACCGATAAGGATACCGATAAAGTACCGGATCGACAAGGAGTATCGTTAAGAGTAGTAGTATCGATAAATCCTTAGCTATACCCATCCCTAGTTTTCTCTCACTGTTTTTCTCTCCATAGAAGCTCCACCTGGTCTGGTATCCTGCTTAGCTACAATGTCCTGTTGGACGGGGGGCATCGACTGGGATGATGCTCCCAGTCCCTGAACATCCACTTTGTCCTGTTATCAACTTTTTACTTTCTGTAACATAGAAAGTACTCTTATATCAGATCTTCTGTTCTTTCTGTGTCTCTGCTCTGTCTTCTCAAACCTCCGGACGGTCATAGCAGATGGCCGCTCCTACTGGTTCTGGTTCTATTGGAGGTTTCTTCCTGTTAAAGGGGAGTTTTTCCTCTCCACTGTCGCTACATGCTTGCTCAGTATGAGGGATTGCTGTGGTTGGAGTCTGCATCAACCTCAAGTCAATGACTCGATGCAATCTGCTGGGATTCCTACATAGGAAACTAACTAAAACTTTAAACTGATTGGAATGTTTGTATTGAAATGACTTTTCTTGTAAAGTGCCTTGAGATGACATCTGTTGTGAATCTGTGCTATATATAAACTGAATTGAATTGAACTTTCCAGTCAAAAAACTTTAATCAACAAACTCACGAAGCTAGTAACGCACAACTAAACTAAAAGAAGAATGATTAATAAACCAACTACCAAAAGTAAAAACAGTAAAAATATATCAGTCTGCATAGAAGTAGAAACCATAACCAGTAAATTATTGATGTCACAGTCCAGTGTGAGTATGAATGCTTAAAGACAAAGGCTTGTATTGAAGAGTTTTAGAAGTGAAGCTACATTAGTTTTAAACTAATTATAATTAGTTTAAGACTAAATAGCACCCTTTGGTTTGTGTTCAAACAACCAATTCACAATGCAAAGCAGAAGTGAAGACAAAATATTATTTGGAGGAAGTAATGTTTCATGAAATCATTTTCTGAATTTGAAATCAATAAACTCTTTGATTTTATGGATCAGATTATCTAACTTTAGTATTTTTGCATACTATGAAGGCAGTTTCAAAACGACTTAAAGGATTACTTTTTGGTTTTTAAACTATCTATTTTAAAGCCAATCTATACTTTCAACACTGTTAATAACAATCCAGATTGTTAATGAGCGCTAGCGGTCTGCTAAAGAAGGCCGCGCAAAAACATAAACAATGTTTAGTTGCACTAGCGCACAGAGCTATTTTTAGCCTCTAGTGCAGGCTAAAGGAAACACTTTTTGTAGCTTACCATACCATAGAACAGAGGAAAACTCCAGTGGGATGAAGCAACTCATGTTGCATGATTAAAATGATTCTTTCTATCAGTCAATAACCTTTTAAAAACATGTTTGTACCCAAGCAGTTAAAGAATGAAATCTTACAAATGTAGCTAAAATAGTGAAATTCTGAGCCCAATAGGCACAACGGGCAACAGATATTTATCTTCTATGTATCAAAAAGACTGAAAACAATCTGAAAAATACTAAAAACACAATTGGAATAGAACCAATCCATGACCACTGTCCTCCTTATAGATCATCTCCAGTGAAGCAGCCGGATTTTAAAAAATGAAGGCAAACAAAGAAGAGTTTTACATGATAGTGATGGAGAGATTTGTGGAGCAGGATAGGTGCATGCACTTAATATAATAAACCAATAAATGTGGCCTGGGAATGCCTTGGGATTCCCCTGGAGGAGCTGGACTAATTGGCTGGGGAGAAGAAGGTCTGAAACACTGGTGGAGGGAACAGCTAATGTAGAACAAGGCACTCTGGTGAAAGGAGCAAAACTATAACTGGAAATCACCCCAACACACCTTCCCCATGTGAAACATGGTGGTGGAAGTATTATGGTGTCGGGATGCTTTTCTTCAGCAGGGACAGATCCTGGAAGAAACCAGTCTCAAGCCTACAAAAGACCTGAGACTGGGGCGGAGGTTCAGCTTCAGGCAGGACAACAGCTCTAAGCATACAGCCAGAATCATAACGGAATGTTGTTTATTTTTGTTTCAGAACAGCCCAGTAAAAATCTAGATCTAAATACAAACGATTTATGATATAGACAATTAATATCCAATCTGATTGAGATTAGTCATTTTGTATAGATAGATAGATAGATAGATAGATAGATAGATAGATAGATAGATAGATAGATAGATAGATAGATAGATAGATAGATAGATAGATAGATAGATAGATAGATAGATAGATAGATACAGATCTTTGTCTTTAGATCTGGACTGTATTGACTAAGTAGGTGACTTCTGAAAACATCTAGCGTATTTTTTTAGGTGTGTCAGAGTAAAGGGGGCTGACTACAAAAGTCCAACAAATTTCATAAATTTATAATAGAAAAGACAAGAATTCCCTCCATGCGTGATTGTGTTTAAAAAATGAAACTAAATATGTTGCGATCTGCAGAACCAACTGAAGCTATGTCTTAGCTTTAGTTGAAGTGGCTGCAGGACTGCAGCATCCCCACTGTCTGCTGCGAGGGTCCTGATAAATGGTCTCAGTTTGCTATACCATGCAGAGGAAAGAGTAAATGTATGCTGAGTTCAGAGGTGCTGTGGGCTACTGCTGCAAGGTGGGTGGACATCTCCGCAACAAAATAACAGCTGCATAGAGATGAGGAGACTTCCAGGACGATATCCTGAGTGAATTACATGTGTTCTAAAAAGGACTCCGCTGTGATCGGAATTGCAGTGACTTCACATTTGCTTTAGGACTGTTCCACATAACCTCAAGACCCACATAATAAAGAAGACCTTTCCAGAGAAATTTAAGCTAAAATGTAAATAGAAACAATTGACCGACCTGTAAAATGGAGAAATATTGACATTTTTAGTTTAATGATAATAAAACGTCTATAGCAAGTTGTATTCTGACATTTCTTATATGTGAATTTCAGGTGCCATACTCAACACCTGCTCTGACACATTTGCTGTTACTGGGAAAAAAAACAGCTGAACTGTTCCCTCGAAGCAACGTGATAGAATGTGGATGTCGGAAGACCAAAATATAAAAAGGAAAATATTAAAAGAGAAAAAATACCCTCTTTGGATTATTGTACAAATGAGATAATCTCTTTTCTATAGCCATCTCCTCAAACTTTCTGTCAGATTCTGTTCTGGACTCTGGCTTGGTCTTTCCAAAATATTCAACATTTTCCTCTGGTTGAGTCTTACTTTAGTTTATTTGGATGTATGATTAATTTCATTGTGATGGTGACAAATTAAATCTCTCTCCACCTTGAACAATTTGATTCCGCTTGAGAAAAAAGCCCAGTTCTATGTAAATGTAAGCAGCCCCACAGCATGACGCAGCCAATTTTAGTCCCCCTTTATATATACCCAAGGCCCATCTGAAGAGAAGTAGCCCTGCTATCAAGTTAAACAGTGGTTATGGTGCTTTTTGGTGATGTGCAGTGTTGTGTTTGGAATTGTGTCGCAAAAGGAAAACTGTGGTTCCGTCATACCATGACAAATTTAGCTACAACTGGATGTTTCCTTTGGGAGAAACAAAATCGTTTTGGTCTAGACCTATGAAGAATGGGACGGATTGGTGTCACTTTTTTGTCGGCCCACCTAAAACGTTTGCATCTTGGATTTACATCATGTTGCAGAACAAAAAGTCATTTTCTAAATCCTCCCTTGCAGCTCATTCTGCTTTTGATTCTTGTTTGGTGGTGTTTATCAAGGGGAATGATTAAAATTTTAAAAAACAAGACATATTTTAAATTTATTAGTTGTTGTTTTGTTTTTTTACCGTGTCCTGTTTGGCAGTGTGGAGCTCAGAATTGGTGTCTGAGTACCAAGTAGAAGCCCAACAGATTTACTTTCACAAGCGGAGCACTACAGTTTTTGCTATATTACTCCACTTGATATATGTGTGAGAAATCTTTATTATGAATTGCTGTGGGTTTTATTTCCTGATGTTATGGAAACGGAGAAGGAAAATTAAGGGGAAGAAAGAAAGAAGATGAAGAGGAGAGGTAGGAAACAAAAAGTCGAGGGAGAGTTGAAAATACAAGAGAGGAAGAAGAACACAGGAAAACATCGAAGTCTGCCTCTATACCTACAGGACAGCAGAGAGAGGGAAAAAACAAAAAAAAACGAAAAAGGAACATCGACAAAACAAACCAATTTTAATAGTTTCATTTAATACTTTCATAACTAAACTAACAGGGACCTCTGCAGCATTTAGAAGAACTGTACACAACCATAATAGCCTCCAATCTTCTGTTCATGCTGGTCACCCGCTTGGTCACACACTGACCATCCCAATCCCATTCTTCAACCTTCAAACATTTGTCCTAAATCAGCCATTGTTGTTGTGTTGGTCACCCCGGCCTGGCCAGTCCCACAAGTGTTTAATGGGATTGAGATAAGGCAGATCATTACATCCTGTAAATTCTGGAGGTAGTTTCTAGAAAAAACCTGGCATTACAGCCATATTTAGCACCTAAGTCTCTGTTGGGTAACTGTAAAGGGACGCCACCCGGGCTGTCCACCAGACCTCGAGGTCCTCAGGGGTCGCCCACCTGGCTGTCCGCCGGACTTCCAGGGGCGTACTCAACAGAGACTCAGAAGAGGACCACCGGGCCATCTGGCATTGCCGACTGAGTTCTGGCAGATGGCTCAGTGGTCGACCAGACAGCGTCTGAGGGGCTTGGCTGGTCGGCAGCGATGAAGAGGCCTGGGCGGTCGAGGTCGGCGGTGAAGAAGAGGCCTGGCCAGTAGAGCTGAATCTGGTGACTCAGAGGCCGGCTGGGCTGAGTCTGGCGGCTCAGAGGCCGGCTGAGCTGAGTCTGGTGGCGCAGAGGTCAGCTGGGCTGAGTCTGGCGGTGGAGCTCTAGCGACGGATCATCCTTGATCCTCCCTGGGAGCACTAGCAACGGGGACGGGTCATGCTTGGCGACCCATGGGGAGATGCCAGATGCTGGAGAGCAGCCAATGTGATGGCCAGGAAGACTGCAGGAATGGTGGAGGCTGAGACCGGAACTGGCTCTGAGACTGGCTCTGGCTTGCTGACTGGCTTACAGGCAGAGGCTTATTTCGAGGCCGAAGAGGCAGAGGCTGACTTTGGGGTTGAACATGCAGAGGGTGACTTCGGAACCGAGCAGGCTGAAGCCAGCGGGGAGGTCAGAGCTGGAGCCAGTGGTGAGACAGGGCTGGGAGCAGCTGGCGGTGCCACGTCAGCTGCTTCCTCCTCCTCGAAGGCCGTCACCCTGCGCCGGTACCGTCGTTGGTGACGAGGCGGAGGAAGAGGTCGGTACCTCCATAAATCCAAGCCGGGAGGAGTATGCGACACCTTCCACGCCACGTACATCCAGTTCTCCGGTAGCCAACCCCAGGGATCCCTGTGCGGGCTGGCCCTTTCCCAACCATCTGCTGGGTCCATTTTTTTAAGGCCGCATCATTCTGTCAGGAGTTGCGGTGTGGTCCATGGACCCAAACGCAGACGCCGGTAGAAGGTGAAGGATATTTATTTAAGGTGCTACTGATGGAGTGATGATGATGGTGACGGCAGGAATGGAGAGACATCACATCGGGACAGGACAGGATAATAGCAGGACAACACACCATGTAGACATCGACAATGATCTGGCGCTGAGTAAGGGGAAGTGATGGGTTATGAAGGCAGAAGGTGAGGAGGATCAGGTGTGGTTGATTGGTGACACACAGGTGAGGACAATAATGAGGAGAGGGTGAATGGGGTAGCATGACACCAATGCCTTCTGGTTTATTTTAACGTCTTTCATATGGTTTGAAACAAGAGAGTACAGAGATTAAACATCCTTTGGTTGTTCATCTACAGTATGCCCAGTAACTAACAGAATTACCCTGCTGGTGGTGAAATAAATGTTTTCTGTTTTTGAAATGTTGCGTTTTTGGTATTCATATACTGGGAAGGACTGGCAACCTGTCCAGGGTGCACCCTGTCCCTGGCTCAACCCTGGAGAGGTTGGACAGTATAGATAATGGATGGATGGATGGTATTCATATAGATTATAGAAAAGAATGAACATTTAACCAAATTTTACTTGTGGGCGATTAACTGTAAATTACTGAAGACTGAACTGGTTCAGTCCGTTTTAAACTGGTTCTTTGTTAAGTAAGCAGCCTATTCACACCTGAATGACTCTTAGATTAGAGTTAAATGATTTTTAAAACGGATTAGTCCAAAAACAGTCAGATAGAATGAAATTAAGGGAAAAGCAGCCAAAGTCTAAAGAGACTCTTTAGTACACCTTCAGAAATTCCTATGAACGTTTCATCAATACCACTTTAAAGGACTAAAAGGCAGAATGTCTGTTTTCTACCAAAATGTAGGGAAATGAGCGGTGACTCAAGAGTTTTGCACATTAATGTGTGTTACACAAAATCCCTTTTTGGGGATCTTTTGTGGTACAGAACAAATTGTCAGATTTTAATGGTCGGTTCTTTAAAAAAGGGATTGCTAGAACTCCTATTATTCCTGACATGTTCCAGTGCAGCCAACAGAAGCTTCAGGTGACCCTGTTAAACCAGCTTTAATCCCTAACTGCAGTTAACTAACAGTAGCTGTTCACACTGCTGCTCCATCCTAACCAGCTGGTAATGAATGCACTGGGCCTGTGAGGTCAAGCCTGGTTGTCTGGGGACCCATTAGCAAGGCAACCAGCCCTGCTGCCCTGCACAGGGGCTCCCCTACTGCAGGCTGCAGCCAACCCTAGGACAACGCTAGAGGCCAGCCCAAGCTCTGCCCAGAGACCCCACCTCAATGAACTGTCATTTGTCTCGGCCATCCTGCCAGCGCCTCAGGCTGCGTTAAGCCTTGATCTATGGGGAAGGCCAAGTAGCTTGGCCTTGGGATTCTGATACGGCTTCTGCTGCAGGAGGTGCACTCGGTTGGAGTTTTATCAGCAGCACACTGGTTTCGTTGCAGGTTTGGAAATCAGTTGTAGACTCCCATCTTTAGCAAAAGAGAGAGTTTAATTCTGACACAACTATGAGATATACAGAAAAAAGTCTGTCCCTTTAGAGATTTCTTTTATTTTAGATTTTTTGGGTGATAAATAAATGATTCTGATCATTAAACAAATTTTAATATCAGAGCTTGAGATCACTTGAATGACTCAATGAATCAATTGCTGACTTGACATTCTCCTTCAGGATTTTTTGGTAGAGCGCAGAATTTATGGTTCCATCAGTCACAGCAAGCTGTCCCGGTCCTGAAGAAGCAAATTCACCTCAGATCATGAATCCATGGTATGGTTTTCGTTTTCTTTAATAAAAATGTTTTCATATTTTTCAATGAGTCAGACAACAGAGGAAAACCAGGAGCAGTCTGTATTGCTTTGACCCCCCATCTTCTTTGTCCTGACTGTTTTTGAGGATGTCCTCACATTGCTTTGAACCTCTCCTTATTTCAAGGTTTTTCTCTCAGTCTGAGAATAAAATCTGATCAGCTTGTCCACCCAGTTTCCCACCAGTTTCTGCTTCATTTTCCTGTTTCTTTGCCCTTTGGTGATGTATAGCTCTCTTCCTGTACAGCGTCCCCAGAGCCTGGCCAATCATAGGCCTCGACTGGAGCTGTCGAGCTTAATTCTGTCTCTTTCTAGGTGTTGAAAGCTGCCACGGCAAACACTGGGAGAGAAAATACTAACTTCAGTGCAACTAGGGGGAAGTTACAAGACAGATCACTTTGCAGGAAGACTATAAAGCCACATTGAGGCGAGGGGCCAGAACTGGGTTTGAATAGTACTTTCTATTCAGTGGATTAGTGTTGTGGTAACGTCGGGACAGGGCAGACTTAAATGCAGAATGTCATAAATTATTATGTTTGCTTTAAGCTCATCGGCTCACAAATGGAAAAGAACGAGCAATTACACACTTAAACAAGCCCAGTGTTTGCACTGAGCACATGTCGGAGGTGGACATCTTCCTGTCTTTCAGGCTGTTTTTTTCAGTGGTGCTCCCATGAATCATTGCCTCTTATTCCTTTTCTTGGTGCGTGGGGGGAAATCACATTAAGTGGAGCGCCGTGTTTGGCTCGCACCAGTCTCGTCTTAATAGCTGTAATTTGGAGAGGAGAGAAAGGAACAGGGGAGAATGGAGAAGAAAAGCTTGCTCACAAACGCTAATTCCAGTCAACAAAAACACCCCTCCATGATCCCACCACATTAATTTGCATTCAAATATCCAGCAGCTAAATATGTAAAGACAAAATAGTGGTGTAGTGTTTCCAAGCAGAGGTATCTACAGCCATGTGGCAGGAGATTCAGAGGAGGTGCCATTCTACAAATTATATCATGGGATGATGCTCCAGCTTTGATTCCTGCAGAGCAGTCTGTGTCTGTTCAGGCGTCACATTAACCTGGGTTTTCCACATTGTACTAACACTGTGCCTTTGTCACTTCTGTGCCTTTTCCTTCCATTCAAAGTGCATTTTTTGAAAACACCATTACAATTTGATTTATGTTTTTTTTATTCTTAAATCCTGTTGTACCGAAATCCCAAAAACAACATGCACTACTGTCTATCTACCAATTTGCATTCATGAGAGGAAAAGAAATGTTACATTTTGACAACTTTGCTGCCAATGTTTAACACTCCTACGCTCACACAACAATAAACCCCCAAATACTTATGTTTATTCTATTTTAAAAATGAGACTTTAATCTCTAAAGCTGACATTTAGTTACATACAATTCATGAATGTGTCTGATGTTTGGTTGACAACTGAAGGTAATAACTGCATATATGAAAAACGAACCAGAGCAAACATTGTATTACATCTTATTTCTATGTAGGGCTGGGCAAAAAAACAAACTGAATACGTGCATTCATGTGACTCCACTCCATCCAGCAGTGTTGCCAACTTAGTGACTTTTTTGCTATATTTAGCAACAAATAAAGCAACTTTTGTGGTGTTTTTGGAGACTCTGACTTAAAGAACTTATTCTTGTTAGTCTTCTCATTGAGTAGCGGTGCTGCAGTGGGCTCCTCCCCTGTCCGTGTCCCAGAGCGCTTACAGCAGACGGCCAGTCGGCACAGTCGCGCTGCCCGGGCTGAGCTGCAGTCAGAGCAGATGTTAACCCTTCTGTGTCCGAAGCCACCGTCGGCTGATCCTACCCGCTCTTAAATGTAAATGTTTTATGTTTTTTTTGTCTAAAATTGCACATTAAATAAATCACCAACTTCCCTATCATAGCCTCCGTCACTCACCTCATTTACTGTGTGTGCTACTCTCTGTGACAGAAGGGCCTTAATTTCCCTCTAGGATCAATAAAGTATTTTTGAATTTGAATTGAATTAAACCGTCATCATGCCTCAGTCTAAACTGGATTCTCACAAATACAAACAGGAGTGGGAATTTAACACTGAATTAAAACGCTAGTTGAAGCCGTTCATTGGATGTTACACAGGCCTGCCGCCTGTATTGTAACGCTGATTTTTATGCCACAATTAGTGATATTAAAAAAACACATGACAACTCCAACCTACTCAAAAGGTAAAACCTTATAACAGTCCCAACCAAGCCACACTGCCATCATCGGTTAAAAATGATTTTTCTACAAAAAAAAATTTTGAAGATGATTCCTTTCTCCTAAAGCAGCAATATGCAAACGACGCAATGATGTCATTCAGCAACTTCTAGTCACTTTTGGGACAGCCAATAGCTACTTTCTGTGCTGAGCAGTTGGTAACACTGTCATCCAGTCTGTAACAAGATAGGATTAGGGAAAGACGGTGAGCAAATGGAGGAGAATCAGATATTAAAGCGGCGGGGTTGAGCTGGTCTAGGAGGAGAAGCCACTGCCCCATCTATAGAAAAACCTTTTTTGTTTTTTGGCAGTGGGGTAGTTATCGCCCATTTATTGTTATTGAGGTGAACTGCTCAATATATTGTGATATTGAATTGAGGCCACATCACCCAGCCCTATTTCTATGTCTATCCCAATCTCGACACTGATTATGCTCTCCAAGGCTCTCCTTTGCAATCAATTAATTACAGCCATATTTAGCACGCTATGTTTTTTAATCGCGTTAATCTAATTTTTATTCTTTAATTTTACAGTTTCTGCCTGCGAGTTCCCTTTAAATAAAACCAGTTTTATTCGCTGAGCTTCTTGTGCTTGAGTTGTTTGGGGGTTAACCACACCCTAAAGTGGACATCGGTTGGCTGTAAACTCATCAGAAGATGACCGGCTTCCATCATGGTGGGGAGGGCGAGGTGAGGAGGAACGGTGAGTTGCTGACAGTGTTGCCAACTTTGCTATATTTGGCGAGTTTTTAGACGCCTCTAGCGATTCTTTCTATAAAAAAAACAAACAAAAAAAACAACTTGCGGCAACTCTAGCAACTTTTTATGGGGTTATTGGAAACTGGGTGAAGCATGTAACGCTGCTACTCTTCTCACCGAGCAGCGGGACGCTCTCCCGTCTCACCGCACACAGCAGCTCCACCCGGCCGCCCAGGTCCACCGGTATGGCAAGCCATCGATATCTAAAAAAATGCGCGTATTACGTGTTGTTTTAACCTGTAACACAGTTGGACTCAGAGAAGATATTTACCCCACTGCGTCCAGAAGGGTTAGTGAATCGCGCATGCTCGAAGCAGAAGTTTGCAGGCGCCACTTGGGACTTGTCACAAAAACAGCAGAATGTAAATGGCTGGGACTGCATGACCAGCTTCCATCGTGGTGGGGAGGGCGAGGTGAGGAGGAACTGCTTGCTCAGTATGAGGGATTGCTGAAGGATTGCTGTGGTTGGAAAGTCTGCATCAACGGGGCCCAACCTCACGCCAATGACTGACACAATCTGCTGGGATTCCTTAAATAGGAAACCTTTTAACTGATTGGAATGTTTGTATAAATGTATTGAAATGACTTCTTGTTAAGTGCCTTGAGATGACATCTGTTGTGAATTGGCGCTATATAAATAAACTGAATTGAATTGAATTGAATTGCATCTGTTCAAGTCTGTTAATTACAATAAATGACTTCATAACGCGAGTTTTTTAAATTACATGTATCAAACTTTTGTTCTACCACAATAATGTAATGAATTTAAAAGAAAATACCTCAAGATGAGGGCTTTTCTCAGCAATATAGGCGAGATTAAAAAATAGATTAATTAGATTAATTAATTACAGATCATAATCAGTTAATCTAAAAGTTTTTTTAATCTTATGACAGCACTAATGCAAACCTTTTATTTTGAAATGAAACACATCCTTGTGCGTTGGGAGCATCAGCGGAGTGGGGAGGGGGTTGTTTTTCCCCCGGGTCTTATGGAGTGTATTTTTTATGTGTAAGATGTCTGACTGACAACTGTATTAAACAAAAACTACACACAATATTATAAGCACAAAGCGCACAATCGTAAATTTCCCCCTACTTTAGGTATGATCCGAGTTCAGGCACTAGTGGCACAGTATGTGTTTGTGCGCAGCACTTGTGCATGTGAGGGAGGGGGGAGACACGTTGCCAGCGTATTTGTTGTAGGAGAAGTGCAGGCAGACAGAGGAGAGCTCAAGTCTGGCCAGGTACCAAAGAAAATCACTCATACTGTATGATAATATAAATATGATGATGAATCACAAAGACTGATGTCACACTGCTTACCTGGCACGTATTACGTTACTTGCTTCACGTATTTTTGCTAGCTCTGTCAGGGCTAATCAACCAATAGCCAAATGAAAAGCCGAACAACAATGCTGTTTTTCTTGTTGTTTTTAGCTTACATTTGTGTTTATTTCATATTTTCAATTGCTATCCGCATGGCTAAATAAAGCACTCTCTAAATGTCTTTCAGTAATGTACTGATGTACAAAACAATGGACATAAGGGGCTTCTTTTACAGAAAATCTCAGGTAAATTTGATTATATTATGCTTTAAATGTCGTTCATTACATTACTTTGTGTAACAAAAGGAATTTCCATACAGCAGTATATCCACATTTATAACAAAAAAATTGTTCCTTTACCATTAAACATCAAATTACAGTAAACCTTTTTTTGTTTTTGCTAAATAAATATTGACATATTTTTTGAATTAATTAAATGTCAGAATAAAGAGAGAGAGTTATGTATTTATTTTTTAGCACTTTAATCAAAGTCAGGAGTATATATACGCTAAGTTTATTGTATTTTTAATCAAAAAAGAAACTCCAGATTATTCCATTCTGATCTTAAGAAGCTTCTGATTGGTTAACAGAGTCCATTTGAGTTAGTTAGTGGCACACCTGTGGGTGCATATTAAAGCACCCCCAAAACACAGAGCCTCTTTCTTTGACATGGGAAAATCAAGAGTAATCAACCAAGACATCAGGAAAAGAATTGTGGACGTCCAGAAGTGTGGCTCTATTTTAAATATAATTTGGGTGCCATTTGCCATTAAAAAATACATTTAAAATACTCCCTTTATACTTAAATTGAACAAATACATTTTTATATATTTAATAATCTAAAAAAATTCAAGTTTAGTCTGATTTGATGTTTGACAGTAAAATAGTGTTTTTATTGTAAGTGTGTGTAAATATCTGGTTTCAACTGTATATTTAATGTTCTTAATGTTTGGCTTGATTGCTAGCACAAAGAGGGAGAGAGAAGAACAGAGAGAGAGAGAGAGAGAGAGGGAGAGGAGAATGATGACAGAACAGAGATGGAACAAGATCCAACTGAGAAAGATCCGTTAGTCACAGACAGTTGTTTGCCAAAACTCACTAGAACTTGTTAGGTTTGTAATTTTTCTAATTCTATATTTAATAGGTCATGCAGGCATTTTTGCACAACTAGGCTAAATAGTTACATAAATGCTGTAGTTCTTTGGCAGAATTAAACAATTATATGGTACAACCTAGTAACTTAGAGAGACGAATAAAGAGATATCATTAAATAGTAATGACTCTCTTTCTGATCATTCAAATAGGTCAGGGGAAATCAGGAAAGACAGAGAACACCAAAACTTGAATAATATTGACCCTGGAAATGTCATTGATAGGTTCACAAAACTCAAGCCTCAAAGATACAGTCTCATGTTGCCACTATAAAGAGGTTTTGATTTTCACTGCAACTATCATCTCGTTTTGATTCAGCCCTGGTTCTGTTCTGCTTTATTGCTTGATTAACAATCTAATGTTAATGTGTCATATGTATGTGATATCATTTGTTTTCTTATAACAAATAAGAAAACAAATTAACCCCCCCATAAGCATAACAACCCAAAGGGCTAAGCCCCTGGTGTATAAAATGTCTGGCTCCGCCTCTGGTTGGGAGCCAAAAGCTTTGACTGATGCGGTCCTGAGAAATCAACAAGAGACAATAAAGGCACTTAATAAACTGAAGCAGGAGTTAATTCTACTGAACAATGTTTTTGCTGAGCTCAACGACTCTCAAACAAGCTACTGCATGTGCGTCCTACTTGATGAGTAAATAGACTTACGGTCTGAAAACATGCCTTTTTGTGATCAATTAATTTGCTGTTTGATTACCTATAATCTCTGAATGACCCTCAGTGTTGCCAACTTAGCGACTTTGTCGCTATTTCTAACGACTTTTCAGACTATGAAGGTAGATATGTGCCAAAACGCATGCAGTTGTAGCTTGTGATGTGAACACCTGTAGAATACCATTGGAGAACTTGAGCAATAGAAATCTGAAGTTCTATGTCAAACATCTATCTGAACACTTGTAGAATTGCAGTTGAGAACTTGAGCAACAAAAATCTGAAGTTCTATGTGAACCATCACAGCAGGGGGAAATAATCACACACAAACTGAATTTCAAATTGCACTAAAACCCCAAACATGTAAGACCCTGTGTGAAACAAATGCACTAGTGTCAGATTTGCCCCTGCTGAAAACTTTCACATTAACCTGTTCTGAATGTAAAGTCACATAAAAATATTCACGCCTGCTTTCATTTTTATACAAGCATAATTACAGCTCTCCGCTTATCATTAATCGTTTCCTACTATAAATATTTTTTTTAATGTGTACATTTTTGGTTACAACTTCAACCTATTGATTTCAACCACTCGAATCTGCTGCTTAGTGCGCACACATCAGCTACGACGAATCACGGCGCGGCGAAAATAGTGCACGGAATTTTGGCACACTATCTGCGAAATGTTTGTGCCAAAACTAACTTGTACTTGAAGGATAAAGGGCAGAGAGCAGAGGGGCGATGGGGGGGGGCGGCGAGAGTGATGACGTCGTCAATAGATCAACCAATCAGAGCGAGAGGTCTGGTTAAGTGGACATGCCATATTTTTTTCTCCCTTTCGATACATTCATGACGCAGCAAGCTGGGGTGAGTTACTTCGCAAAACATCGTAGGACATGTTTGTTATGTGCTTTGAAGAGGAAAAAGACCCATGTCAACTTAATATTCCACTCTGTGAAGTCCATTAATTTCTGTTAATGGACACCTAAAAAACACACAAACAACAACTATATTATCTCCATTAATTTCATTTCCTTGACATATCTCAGCAAATGTATGTTTCAGAACTTAATTTTTTTTTAAAGGTCTTTGATGTCCAGTTGCAATTTGATATCTTGTCAATTTTGTAGACTACCAGGTTTCTCAACAGTCAGGCAAAATAATATAACATGTTCCACAGTCTCTTCTTGAAGACAGAAGTCACATTTCCCTGTAGCATGTTTCCCCTGTTTAAATAATGTATTATTTAAATAATGTTTAAATAATGTATTATTTAAATAATGTTTAAATAATGTATTATTTAACCTGTATGATCAAATCCTAATCTAAATATAAATTTTTTCTCCTTTGTTTCAATCGTCATCACTTGATGACATCATCATTATGCAAATTAGCGTATGACATCATCTGACGTCATCTGGCGACATCGAGCGACTTTCGGGGGCAATTTCAGCTACTTTCTGTCGGAGACTGTTGGCAACACTGATGACCCTCGCCTTGCATAAACGGCAGCGGCATTGGGTGGCGGGAGAGGCACTTTGTCAGCCAGGCATTAGTCTAAGGTTAGATGATTCTAGCTACTATTTACAGGAAAGTTGCACACCTGCATCTAAACTTACAAAGTCCGGTGTCTCCATCTCTCAGAGTACTGCTCAGTCCATCATTATAAACGCAGGATGGCAAACCTTCCAAAACCTGTCCATCAACCTTATCTAACAAGGAGGGCAAGGAGAGCAGAAATCAGATAGACAGGAATAAGAGATTCATAGGAACTCTGGATGAACTACAGAGATGTACATCTCAAGAGGAAGAACCTGCTGACAAATATTAGAAGTGTCCTCCACAGTTCTAGCTCCAATGCAGGAGTGTAAAGAAGGAAATGTTCATCTTAGTTACCTTCCATCTGTGTGTTTAACTTTTTCTGGTTTCAGCCTTGACACCAAAATCTGGGAATCAAAAGTTTCCAATGTCATTCTCTCTCCTTTTGGAGTAAAAAAACTAAGGATGGAACATGGAAATGGTGGTTAGTTTCACTTCAGTTGTACCTCTACCACTGTCTCAACAAGGTTTTCTGTTGGGAAAATTGAGGAGTGTGGTGCAGTTAAATAGGGATTGCACTCCAAATCAGGTTTGTGTTTGAGCTTCTGAGCTTTCTTGGCTCAACGAGGAAAGCTTTATTTGATCATGCTTTGTTAAACACCTGTTTACCCGCGACACATGAAACCGCGATGACTTGTAATTCAAAGATTTGCTGTCATGTTTAATTCTTTGCGCCTTTCTATCTGGATCCCATCTCTTCGGGTATAATGCGCAGATTTAATGGTGATTCTCTGCTGCTGGATCTGTTGCATTATCCATGCTAATGCTTTTTCTGTCTCTGATGCTACCATCATACTGATAATAGCTTTATCTAATCCAGCCGGTGAGCATTTGTACCTCTAACTGGTGCTGCCACGATTCACATAATTTCACTAACTAATGCACCAGTCACTCCCCCATACTCCCAAACTGTTCTTGCTGCACAGATGAGAACCTCTTATGACACAGAGTGACAGAATCAATGCACCAAAACCTGATAATGTTCTAGATTCAGAGACGAATTTTAGTTTATCTGCAAAATTTTAAAAAGGACCCTGTGAAAAACAATATAAGACATATTTTTACTGTGTAACCAGTGGTTCCGTTTTTTACTTGACTAAATTTTATAGATAGATCATCTTTACCATGACTGTCATGGTAAAGAAATAGAACATTCCTTTAATAGTTAATTTCTTTATTAAGAAATGTTCACATCTAGGTATCTAATATTTTGGTTCATTTGGGCCAAGAAAATGATTTGCTTACATGTAAACTCTGAAAATTAAACTTGTTTTTTCTCAATAGACAATAGATATGAACAGAAGGGAATTTCATTAACTAAAGACAAAATGTGGACACCCCTACCCCCTAATAGCTAGACTTACCCCCTGTACCTGAATTACCGTCATGTCTGATTCACATTGGATGCGGTCCGGTTTCCATATGAAAGTCGTATGGACGGCCATTCACGCTGAATGTGGTTTGTGTGTGGAATGTCTCCGGAAATCAAAGAGTGAAAGCATTGAATGTTTAGCAATAGTTTGCTAAACAATGACAAAATCTAACATAACATATTTAAACATAAACTTGTAAAACTAACATGATCATACACTGTGAACTGATGTCCCTTTCATTAATATAAGAAAAAGACTTGATAAAAATGCAAAACTGGTTTTATTTTGAAATATACCAGATACACCTCACTGGCTCATGTAATTTCGAAAACTTCATGGAAATCTGCATTCAGAAAAAATAGACCTCACACGGAAAGTCTTTGCAGAAGCCATACAGAGTCCGCCCAGTGTGAATCAGTCGGCAGTGAGATCCTTCTTGCACCATCCTCTAGTCTTTGAAATGAGTTTGAGGAAAGGTTTAGGTTTCTTGCTTTGACTGGACTCCATTCTTACCCAATGATCGTTGGAGATAGGCACCAGCTCCTCCACAACCCTCCAAGGATAAGCGGTATGGATGGATGGATGGATGGATGGATGGATGGATGGATGGACGGACGGAGGGACGGACTTACTTTCCATTTCTTAATTCCAAGCCACTTCTTGGTGGATTTACTGGTATGTTTTGGGTCACTGCACCATTGCCTGCACTATTCACAAATGATATCAATTATGCTTGCTCAGTATAAGGGATTGCTTTGGTTGGATTCTTCATAAATAGGACACAACCTCAAGTCAATGACTCGATGCAATCTGCTGGGATTCCTTGAATAGAAAACGTTTAAACTGATTGGAATGTTTGTATTGAAATTACTTTTCTTGTAAAGTGCCTTAAGATAACATCTGTTGTGAATCGGCGCTATAGAAATAAACTGAATTGAATTGAACTGAATTAGAAATTATGTGTCTTCTCTCAGGTGAAGAATTAAGGCGACTGAATACAAACATCTAGTAATATCCAGCAGGCATTACCTGTTGAGATTGACCTGCATTCCTAAAATGACAGCTATGTTTTACAGTTATTGAGAGTTTGGTGTTGCACCTCACAGCATCTGCAGTGCCTCGTTTTTTCACGCTCAGTGGCCCCTGAGAAATCAAAATCTCAGGTTTTAGTATTAATGAAACACATTTTTTTAAATGATTTCCATAGCTGTGTTTGGAGCACATCTCTATATTGTTTAACATTCTACAATGTGAGTGTAACACCTGCTGATATGCATTTGCATTTTGCAAGATTTTACATGTGATATAAACTGCAAGGATGGCAATCAAGCTGGAAATGAATTTTTGTAAAAAACCACAGTTTCATTTATTTGCTTTTAAAACTTGAACTGTATTGTGTTATTCTGTCATGTTTTCACCTGACATCGAAACTATGTTATTACCATCATGTTTTTTTCTGTGACTACCTGCTTCTGCTTTTTCCTCTCTACACTTTTGCTTTTTTAATATTTCAGTTAAGTAACATTTTTCTTTTATTCTAAAAAAAAGTACTTTATCTTATTATGAAACGTTCAGGCTTCATTTCGCAAAAAAATCTAAATTATGTTCAATGAAACAATGAATCATAAACAGACAGTTTAGACAAAGGTATTTGTGGATACTTATAAAATGAGACATTGGCTAGTAAGAAATTCAGAATTCCTCCCAGCTTCTCCTTAAAATGCCTTAAAACCTTAAAATGATTGGCCTCCATCTGTATTAGAAAACACAGATTTATGACCCCAGTAAGAAAAAGTTAAAGGATTTCATTTGATAGCAGCTTTCTGTACACACATTAGACATCAAAGATCCATAAAATCTTTCATTTGTGCTGCAAAGGGGAAACAAATCTGAGTAGCTGTTTGCAGCCTCTTGGCATGGTTTATCTAAAATGTATGGAGAACATTGATAAACTCAGCAAAAAAAGAAACGTCCTCTGACTTTCAACTGTTTTTACTTTCAGTAAACTTAATGTGTGTAAATATTTGTATGAACAATAAAAGAGTCAACACCATAAGACATAAACTAAAAATGTTTCACAGACATGTGACTAACAGAAATAGAATAATGTGTCCTTGAATGAAGGGAGGCTCAGAATCAAAAGTAGCAGTCAGTATCTGGTGTGGCCACCAGCTGCTTGAAGTACTGCAGTGCATCTCCTCCTCATGGACTGGACCAGATTTGTCACTTCTTGCTGTGAGATGTTACCCCACTCTTCCACCAAGGCACTTGCAAGTTCCTGAACATTTCTGGGGGGAATGGCCCTAGCCCTCAACCTGCGATCCAACAGGTCCCAGACGTGCTCAATGGGATTGAGATCCGGGCTCTTCGCTGGCCATGGCAGAACACTGACATTGCTGTCATGCAGAAACTCACACACAGAACGAGCAGTATGGCTGGTGGCATTGTCCTGCTGGAGGATCATGTCCGGATGAGCATGCATAAAGGGTACCACATGAGGGAGGAGGATGTCATCCCTGTACCGCAAGGCATTGAGATTGCCTGCAATGACAACAAGCTCAGTCCGATGGTGATGTGATATACCGCCCCAGACCATGACGGACCCCCCACCTCCAAATTGACCCCGCTCCAGGGTACAGGTCTTGGTGTAACGCTCATTCTTTCGACAATAAACACAAATCCGTCCATCACCCCTGGTGAGACAAAACCGTGACTTATCAGTGAAGAGCACTTTTTGCCACTCCTGTCTGGTTCAGCGAAGGTGGGTTTGTGCCCATAGGCGGCGTTGTTGCTGGTGATGTCTGGTAAGGACCTGCCTTACAACAGGCCTACAAGCCCTCAGTCCAGCCTCTCTCAGCCTATTGCGGACAGTCTGAGCACTGATGGAGGGATTGTGTGTTCCTGGTGTGACTCGGGCATTTGTTGTGGCCATCCTGTACCTGTCACGCAGGTGTGATATTCGGATGTACCGATCCTGTGCAGGTTTTGTTACACGTGGTCTTCCACTGCGAGGATGATCAGCTGTCCTTCCTGTCTCCCTGTAGCGCTGTCTTAGGCGTCTCACAGTGCGGACATTAGCCACATCAGCAGTCCTCATGCCTCCCCGCAGCATGCCTAATGCACGTTCACGCAGATGAGCAGGGACCCTGGGCATCTTTCTTTGGGTGTTTTTCACAGTCGGTAGACAAGTCTCTTTAGTGTCCTGCGTTTTTAGAACTGTGACCTTAAATGCCTACTTTCTGTAAGCTGTTAAGGTCTTAACAACCATTCCACAGGTGCATGTTAATTAATTGATTATGGTTAATTGAACATGCATGGAAAACATTGTTTAAACCCTTTACAATGAAGATCTGTAAAGTTATTTGGATTTTTAAAACATTATTGTTGAAATACACAGCCCTGAAAAAGGGACGTTTCTTTTTTTGCTGAGTTTATATGAGGCGGTTAGGGGTAGCAAATTGGATAAAAACATGGGATTAGCTGTGGGTTACATATTGGTTTATTCCACAAATTGCACAATTGATTTTCTTACACAGGTGGTGTTTGGTCATTTTACGTTGGTCCTTTACAGGAAGTCCAGTAGCTGAGCCACCTTGGTCAAACCCTTATTGGGCTTAATGTGAACATGTTGGCTGCTTTGGATCTCAGGGCTCAAATGTTTAGGAAATAGGATGAAACTTGGGTCCCAGATGAGACTGTATGTTGGGTTTACAATAGCTCTGTGGTAACTGTGGTAATTCCCTATATACATGTAAGCTTGATGCAGGACAGCTCTTTGTAAAAAAAAAATAAAATGGTGGGGCTCATATTGAACCCTGTTATGTTGTATTGGGCAAAAAGTTAAGACCAACATAGTGTGTCAAAAGATTTTGTTAAAACGGGATGCATTTAATTAGTCCAAGTGGTCCTCATAAATGATGTGCACTGCAAGTGGAGTTATTCTTAATGCTCATCCAACCTGAGCAAAGAGCTACATGAGACCCATATCCATCCTGCCAACATTTAAATATGGGGTACCATACGCTTAGAAAATAGGATGCTACAGCGGCCTCACATGAGATTGCCATTACATAGTAGTTCATGCTTATATAGGTCTGATACAGAACACTTATGGGACCCATATGAGGGCTAGTTATATTGCATAATTTAAACAGGTTTTGTGACACAGAGTGAGCGAATTTGTCTGGTTTACATAACCATCAATAATTATGATCAATTATTTAATATTAATATAATTATTGATGAAGTCAAAGTTTTACTCTATTTAATTAATATAATTAATGTTTGGGGCACCAGGTTCTTCACGAGAAGCACTTGTAATCCCAGACACCCAGTCTCTTCTGAAAGGTATAAGTTCAAAACTCCATAGACAAGAATTGTACGCATACACCCAGTAAACATCGGAAAAATTATCTTTAAGCTAAGGGGAATTTATTAAGAAAATAGATCAACCTTACAGCCCAAAAAAATTGTCAATTATTTCCCATCTATTCTAAAGCAGGCAACAACTACTGAATTTGGAAGAATGAATAACATGGGAATGGAACGAACAATAATAAGCTTCACAATATCATTTCAAAACATTGCTTCTCATAGAAGAAAGAAGGGGGAAGTCATGGGCTACTTCTTCCCATATGTAGAACTAAAGCCGCGTTCACACCGGTCAGCGCGTCCAGGCAGCAGGGAAGCTAGATTACATGCAAGTCTATGGTATCTACGCATCTAGTGGGCGGCAAACTGCCAAGCAGCAAGTCGCGCGCGTCGGCGCAGCTGGCATCAGCGCGTCCACGCAGCTGATGCCCGGACGCCCCGACGGTCCGTCGGGGCGTCTGCTGCTCAAGTTGGGAAAATTGAACTTTCGGGCAGCAGACGCGCGGCGTCAACCAATCAGAGCGACTCGTTGTACTGACGTAGTAACTCCTTCCATGGGGGAATTGGCAAATTTTTTATTCAAGATGGAGGACAAACTGATCGTCGCTGTTTGTAATGTCCGTGAACTGTATGACCCGTCTTCGTCTTTTTACAAAGACAGGAAGAGATCGGATCTGATTTGGAGGAAGATATCGGAGGATATTGGAGTGCCAGGTAAGCAGTTAAACATAGACAAAAATATTTTTTCTTTTAACTTTCTTGTTATGTTAGCTAACGCTACGCTAGCCAAAAGCGGTTAGGGCAACTACGGTACTAAATACGCATTACCAGTTTCCCATTGTGTATTTAGACGAGATCTGCAAAAAACGGTGGAAGACATTGAGGGACACATATGTCAGGCAGAGCAGAAAAGAGAAAGAGAGAAGGAAGAGCGGAGCAGAAGGAGGGAAAGTGCAGAAATGGAAGTACCTCTCTGTCCTGTCCTTCCTCGAACCCTTCATCGCCCCCCGCGAAACATCGAGCAACATGGGGGTCGAGGAGGAGCAGGCGGAGGGGTATGACCACCCAGAGGAGCCAGAAAAAGAAGCAGCAGGGCGGTTAGAGGCAGAAGGTTGGTGATTTTGAGAAGAAAACCCAGACATAGTGGCACACAAACACACACAAAAACGTGCTCAGAAACATGAAAATAATTATTGTAAAGCTGAAACCTACATCATTTTGCTACTACAAAGTTTTGCTATTTATTATTAGTGCTAGCAGTAGAAGTATTTGTGATCTTGGTATAAAGCATAATAAACAGGAGGGTCAATAATATTCCTTTCTGTCTTGACAGATCCAGCTAACATGGAGGCAGGTGACATGGCTGAACCAGAGTCCCCTGGCCCTTTTCTTTTCTTTTTCTGACCAGCCTGGCCCTTCCTCTGCTGCTGCTTCTTCTTCTGACCAGCCTGGCCCTTCCTCTGCTCCAGCACCTGCAGGTGTGTAGTGCTGTTTGGAAAGGTTGGGAATGTAGGTTTTATTCAAAGATGTCAATCTGTTTCTTTGGGTTCCCAGACACTTGGCGAATTACTTTTTGTACTTTCTGAAATGTCTGTGTATACCCTGGAATTCACACTCAGCCTTTCATACAGACTTAAACTGTTGCTTATAATTTTATCTAATTTGTATATTTGTTCAACATAATTGTAAGCATTTTTAACACATTTTTCTACTGTGTTTTTTCACAGGCCCTCCAAGAAAACGAAGGCGGAGGCAGCAGGACTTGTCAGTGCCAACAGAGTTCCAGCAAAAGCTGCTTGATGCGCTCAAGGCCCGGCCTGAACCAGCTCCTGCTCCTCCTGCAGATGATGACATGCACTTCCTTCTCTCTCTTCATCCTCTCCTGAAAAGGGTGTCACCTCTAGAAAGAGACATCCTAAAATTTGACATTCATAGACTGATTTTTGAAAGAATTAATGTAACACTCAATTTGACCCATTTGGACAATACTCAGTAGTTTTACTGATCGGGCTGACACCTTTTTCAGGGGAGGAAGGAGACTCCTTTCTGTGTCCCTCCTGTCTTCCACCGCAATTCCTCCAAATAAGGTCCTTTCTCTTCCTGTTCTTTATTTTATTGTTTTATTATATGTATATATGTTGTACGTATTTTTTTTATATTAAATATTTTTATATGTAACATTTTGGTCAGCTACTTTCCTTAATTGAATTCTACTGTCCTATGTAATGCCATTTGGGTGAAAATATTATTTTTAATAAATAATAATAATTACCTTAATGAAATATACCTTTTTATTGACTATATAAAATATCACAGAAGTACAAAAGCAAGAACTATTTGAGTTTATTTGATTGATTTCACCATATCCATAGACGAGTTTGTGGGAGAAAGCAGAGCAGTCTGTCAGTCATTACCTGGAAACGAGAGGTACAGGTGAACAGGTCAAAAGTATATAGGTACAGAACAAACAATAATCCATAAATGAAAGGGATTTGTGAATGTATATATGAATGTATAGAGAAAAACAAATTACTAAAATATAATATAGTAAATATAGATGTGGAAATTTTCAGAAAGTTTTGCTCTTAATTTTTTTACTGGGTGGCTCTTAAAAGAGCCGTTTTTGGTCAGTCCTGTATGGACATGACTATTCTGCCGGCTGCCATGGCACTGCCCCCTCCTCACTGAGGTGGGCCATGAAAACTTCTCTGGTCTCCACTGCCTCTCTGGTTGCGTTGTTGGCTCCGATTCGCCCCACAGCTGGAAGTGGTCTTTCTCCATGAGCAGCGGCAGCTCCCCTCACCACTTCGGGGTTGACTTCCAGTCTGCGGTGAAACATTCTCCACTGTGCAGACCAGATCCCGAATGCATCTTCCACCACCAGCCGGGCCCGGGAGAGCCGGTAGTTGAAGACGCGCTGCTGATCCGACAAGATCCGCCATGTTGTAAACAACTAGCAACAGACAAATCCACGCCCGCACGCTGACGTAATGATGTGACGCGCTGATGCCCCGACGCGCCGACACAGACCACAAGTGTGCAAGTAGCTGGGTTTTAATTTTAAAGCGTCGACTTTTGTCCGTTTGAGCGATTTGACGCCTGGACGCGCTGACCGGTGTGAACGCGGCTTAAGACATGCGCAGATTGGATGCTAAGCGGGTTTTAGCCACCGTGAGGTGGGTTGATTCCTCTCTCCAGGGGAATCACGTAAGAGACAGCCTGTAGGCCCAGGGTCTTAAAACTTATCTCTGGGCCAAGATGGAGGACAGCACATGGAGTGTAAGGAGACAAAGGCCCATAAAACTAGCTTTGGCAAAAATGGGGCAGAACACATGGTGTGTACTGTCCACGTGGAAAGCCACAGCTTTAACTAACAGACAAAAAACAATGGAGTTTACCTTTCTCAAGCTGACAGACCAGCTAACTCAGGTCGGACCTAGCCCAACTCTGCTGACCAGGTGATCAGAGAGCGAGATAGAGGGTAGAATGAGGAAAAGAGAGAAAGTGTGGGATCCGCTCAGGATAAAAACAAGTTTAAAACACTGCAAATAAAACAGCTCACAAACCTATGCGTGTGGCGACGCTAAATGAGCCAACAGGTTCAGTGCTTAAAAACATTTTAACCAACAATGAATGAGCTGTAACTAGTTCTGAACTGTATAGTTCCCTATTTATCTGCCCAGACACAAGATCAGAATAAATGAACCGGTTCAGTCCTACTTTGCGTTGAGGGAGGTCCAGTCTACAAAGAGGGGAGCAAAATGTGTCTGTAGTTGAGCAAAAGGGAAAAACAGAACCTTGCGCAGGGTTCTTCGGGACCACGGTCCAAGTTGGAGGCCTGACGGGTGCGAATTGAAGTAATAAAGAATTGTCTTGGAACAATTCTAATCTTGTCACGCTACCCTAATCACCCTCTCCTCATCATTGTCCTCATCTGTGTCTCTCAAATCATTCACACCTGATCCTACTCACCTCCTGCCTTTATTACCCAGCACTTCGCTTCCCTCAGCGCTGGATCATTGTTGTGTCATGTCTCCATGGTGTGTTGTGCTGCCGTCTCCTTCCTTCCTAACTGGAACATATATTTGAAGGAACAGACTTTATTCCATTACACAATATGGAATTGATAAAAACAAATTCTTAGAATATCAACGAATTAAATCTATTATTAAAGGTAAATTTAGGCTCAATGCAGTTGAATTACAAATTCCAGCAAGAGTTTTAGATTTCCTTAATCTCAACACCCCCCAAATTGCTGTCTAAAATATACAAAACTTTATCTACATTAGATGAATCAATAGCCATCCCCATTTCAAAATGGGAGGTGGATTAATCAGCCAGCTTTGACCAAAACGTCTGGTCTCAGATATATTTAAGAACCTTTAAAATAAAAAAAAATCCTAATTTGCAATTAATACAGTACAAAATCCTTCATAGAGTACACTATACAGGTCAACGAATGTTTAGGATGGGTTTTACATCGTCTAATACCTGCTTACAATGCACAAGTAATATACCAGATACTTATATTCATGCGCTTTGGTTCTGTCCACCTATTAAGAAATTTTGGTGCCAGATATGTGAGGACTTATCAAAGTGTCTGAAATGTAACATTCCACCATCTCCTTCAGTTTGCATGTTAGGAAATTTAAATGATGTCACCATGGACACAAAGTCAGTTCTAATGGTTCACATTTCCTTATGCATCGCTAAGAAAACTATCCTCCTGAGCTGGAAAAATAAAAAGGCTCTTAATATTAATCAGTATAGAAATCTCTTGCTGGACCATATTGGTCTTGAGACGGCCTCTGGCTCCATGTCTGATCAATCAATCTCTCTGGGCTCCTTTGATTGGCTCCATCACCTAGTCGGGGTGGGGGGCACTTGGTTTTATCGTTTGGGATACTGTTGCTGATGTGGGGGTTTTTGGGGTTTAGAGGCGTCTGGGGGGGGATCCCTGGGGGTGGGATCACTGGGCGGATGGGGTGCTGGACGTCGTGGCCCCAACCTGGGGTTGGGATTTGGTGGCTTTGGGTGGTAACTCCTGATGGCTGCATGCGGTGCCTTAGGGGGGTTGCGCTGATGGACATGGGTTACTGGCCTGGTGGCCGTGCTGCGCCTGGGTAGGATCTGGGGTGGGCCTGGGGACTCGGGGCTCTGGGGCGCCATGCCCCCTAGCTGTGATCCTGGCCGGGGGTCGGCTGGCGTGGGGTCTCTGTTGCCTGTTGGGGTCAGGGCTGGCCGGCATGTGCAGCCGCCTCTCTCTTTTTCTCTGGGCCGATTGTCATCGCTGGTCCCTGTATGGCGTCTCGCCTTGTTTGCTGGTTGGGGTGCATGGCTGCTGGTCGTGGCGGCTGGGTGGCATTTCTGGGCCTGATCAGTCCTTTTTCGCACTGGACTTAGCTCCCGGGTCTTGGTCTTTGTGCGCTGCGGGGCGCTGGGGTCAGGCGTTTGGCCGGGGGTTTCCCTCCTCACTATCCCGTGGCGACCTGGGTCCCAATTTTAATATACAACTTAGACACTCCCACTTATAACATTTTCATGCGACACACATGTGGGAACTTTGGGGTGGGCACACTTTTTAGCGTCCAGAGGGGGAGCGGTTCAATCAGCTTCACCTCTGGTGCCGGTGCCCACTGTTAAACCACATATAGACACTGAGGGCTCGGGGTGGGGGTTGGGGGATGTGTGGCTGCCTTCCCCACATCCCACCCCTCTGTTTTTAATGCACATTATAACAACACGCATCAACACCATACTCGAGCGGGAGGATGGAGGCTAGGGGTCTTCTCACACCCCTGTTTGCTACGGGCCGTCAGGGGTTGGGGTCCGGAGGAGGAACAGGTGGTCTGGTCGGGGTCCTAGGCTGTCGGGCTGCTTCGCCACTGTGGGGCCCTTGGCGGTCTGCTTGTTTTCGTTCTAGAAGGTAGGAGGTCCATCTCCCGGGTCCAGGGGCTGGTGGCTCTATTGGGGCATCGGTACCTGGACCTTGGAACATAAAGTGTGTATGGGGTGTGTGAGTGAGGGTACAGCGACATTTCTTGGGTGTCTTGGTGTGTCGGTGAGAGTGTATGTGCTTAAGAGGGAGGGAACGTATGACTGTGTCTTTATGTCTTTGTCTACCTGTCAGGTTGGGTCTTGGGCTGTCCTCTCGCCTGGCGCACCTCAGGCCTTACATTTAATGGGGGGCCTATTTCCCCTCCGTCACTCCCCACCAGTGACGGATGCCCCTCCCTACTGGTGCGTCGTGGTCAATCGGATTCGGACCTGGTGCGTGCCTGGCTGAGTCTGGGGGGGCCCGTGTGTTGGTCGGCCAATGCGCTGGGTTGATATCTTTCTTTGGTTGGTTGGGGCACCTCTTTTAGGGGTGCCAGGTTTGGGATTGTTGGGTGGTGCCTGCTCGGTGGCTCGGCGGGATACGGATCCAGCGTCTCTGCTCATTCAATCACCTGTTCTGTGCGCAACGTGCGTGGTCGGTTCATTGGCGGGTTGGACCGGCCCTGGCATTTGTTGGATGCCTGGGATCAGGACTCGGGAGCTGGTACAACTTGGTGTCCAGGTGCTGGCTGAGCCCGGCCTGGGGATGCTGCCCATCCGTCGCGGCTATCGGTGGGGCGCGCCGACGTGGGGCAGGGCGCTGGGATGTTGGCGGTGGGGATTGGCCTAGGGTGGTGGTGGCATGTGGCGGCCGCGGCCCCTGCGGAGCCGGGGGCCCCTCGTCGGCCGGTCTCTTGTCGGGTCCCTGCTGGGGGGTGGGGCGCCCCTGGCCCCGGCCCCCCGGTCCATGGACCGGCCCGCCCTGGCACGAGCCCCCGGGCCCCTGCATAGTAGCCACTGGACGTTCCCCTGGGGTTCTCCTTTGCTCCTCTCTTGGGGGGTGTGGTCGGCCCCGCCCGGGTCTGCCTGGGGCTCTGTTGTTGTATTTTTATATCCATTTTTGTGTGATGTGGTTGAGTAGTTCTTGGTTCACGAGGTTTGGTTTGTTTTGTCGATGTTCCTTTTTCGTGTTTTTTTTTTTTTTTTTTTCCTCTCTCTGCCGTCCTGTGGGTATGGAGGCAAGGCAAGGCAAGGCAATTTTATTTGTATAGCACACTTTCAACAGCAGGGTAATTCAAGGTGCTTTACATGATTTGGTGATTTAAAAGAAACACATAAAAGGAACACACATTACACATGATACACAATAGAAAAAATAAAAAAAAGCAAGAGAGCATGAACACATTTCATACATATAACATCAAGCATTTACTCAAAGGCAATTCTAAACAGATGGGTTTTTAGTCTCGATTTAAAGCAGTTCAGAGTTTCAGCAGCTCTACACTCGTCAGGAAGTCCGTTCAAGATAAGGGGAGCATAGAAACTGAAAGCTGCTTCTCCATGTTTAGTTCTGAGTCTAGGGATGTTTAGTAGGCTAGAGTTGGAGGACCTGAGTGGTCTTGGTGGTTGGTACCATGACAACAGGTCTTCAACATATTTTGGTGCTAAGCCATGTAATGATTTATAAACTAGTAAAAGTATTTTAAAGTCTATTCTCTGAGCTGCAGGGAGCCAGTGTAAGGACTTTAGAACTGGGGTGATGTGCTCTACTTTCCTGGTTCTAGTGAGTACGCGAGCGGTAGCGTTCTGGATCAGCTGCAGCTGTCTGATTGACTTTTTAGGCAGACCTGTGAAGATGCTGTTGCAGTAATCAATCCGACTAAAGATAAACGCATGGATGAGTTTTTCTAGGTCGTGTTGCAAAATCAGTCCTTTAATCCTAGAGATGTTCTTCAGGTGATAGAACGCTGACCTTGTTATTGCCTTTATGTGACCCTGGAGGTTCAGGTCTGAGTCCATTACTACACCTAGGTTACGAACCTGATCAGTAGTTTCTAGCTGTATTAATTGAAGCTGTGTGCTGACTCTTGATCGTTCCTCCTTGGGTCCAAAAATAATCACTTCAGTTTTGTTTCTATTCAGCTGGAGAAAGTTATGGCACATCCATCCATTAATTTGGTCAATGCATTGATTTAGGGTTTGAATGGGTTCAGAGTCACCTGGTGACATTGTAATGTAGAGCTGAGTGTCATCTGCATAGTTATGGTAGCTAATGTTATTGGTCGCTATAATCTTGCCTAGTAGGAGCATGTAGATATTAAATAAGAGGGTCCCCAGGATGGAGCCCTGGGGCACCCCACATGTGATTTCTGTTCGTTCTGATGAAAAGTTTCCTATTGAAACATAGAAGTCCCTGTTCTTTAGGTAAGACTCGAACCAGCCAAGTACTGTACCAGAGAGTCCGACCCAGCTCTCCAGTCGTTCCAATAAAATATCATGATCAACAGTGTCAAATGCTGCACTGAGGTCCAACAGAACCAGCACTGTGGTTCTTCCACAGTCTGTATTTATGCCGATGTCATTAAATATTTTGACGAGGACAGTCTCGGTGCTGTGGTGAGCGCGGAAACCAGACTGAAAAGCATCAAAACGGTTTGTCATTGTTATGAAGCCATTTAACTGCTGAAACACAGCTTTTTCAATAATCTTACTGATGAATGGGAGATTAGAGATTGGCCTGTAGTTCTGCATTAACGTGTTGTCCAGACTCCAGGCAGACTTCAATGTTTTCATGTGTTTTCTTTGTTCCCCTTCCTCTCTTGTATTTTCAACTCACTCTCTTGACTTTTTGTTTCCTACCTCTCTTCTTCATCTTCTTTCTTTCTTCCCCTTAATTTTCCTTCTCCGTGTCCATAACATCAGGAAATAAACCCCCCAGCAATTCATAATAAAGATTTTTCACACATATATCAAGTGGAGTACTATAGCAAAAGCTGTGGTGCTCCGCTTGTGAAAGTAAATCTGTTGGGCTTCTACTTGGTACTCAGACACCAATTCTGAGCTCCACACTGCCAAACAGGACATGTTTAAAAAAAAAGAAAAAAAGACGAAGGTTTTAAAAGTGGTTTCTTTCCCGCCCCGTAGGTCAGAAGTCACATGGATTCATCGATGAATAGCATGTCTCCTTGCATTGCCAAGCAATGCTGGAAAAGACGGGGTCTCTGTTGCTGCTGACCCCTTTTATAAACTTTGTGATGTCATCATTGGCCACGGCCAATGGGAATGTGTTAGGGTCACAGATAGGAATGCTGGGAAATGCAGTCTGTTCAGTTCTTTTGTGTAAAATTGATCCCCAACATTGGCATGAAAACTGAATGTGATTTATTTAGTCAATTTAGTCAACACATGTGGGACCCATACATTAAACCCATTTTGAGCCCAAGACTAGTTGGTACCAATTCAACCTGAGAATAAATCAACATTGGGCCCACAAACACACCAAAGCAATATTTTACATATAGGGCTCACAAAAAAGGCTGAAAATGGACCCATAAAATAAATCCATTTTACTTGCCTACATTAAGACCATTTTTGTTTGTGGTTTTGTATCGTCCACCAGGCCCTTACTCTCAATTCTTGGATCAGATCTCACATTTTTTATCTGATTTAGTATTAAATACTGATAGGGTTATTATAGTGGGGGACTTTAATATTCATGTGGATACTGAAGTGATAGCCTAAATGCAGCCTTTAGTGCTACTTTAGACTCAGTTGGCTTTACTCAAAAAGTACAGGGATCGACCCACTCGGGTAAGACAAAACGAACTGTGAGAAAATGGTCACAGGAAGCTGAAGAAGCCCTGCAGGGTAGTTTTGCAACCACAGACTGGATGACTCTTTGCCAAGCACATGGAGAGGACATCAATGCCATGACTGAGTGTGTGACTGACTATATAAACTTCTGTGTAGACAACATCATCCCCACCAGAACAGTGAGATGCTTCCCTAATAACAAACCCTGGATCACCAGTGACCTGAAGGAACTGCTAAACAAGAAAAAAAGAGCCTTCAGGGAGGGAGACAGGGAATTACTGAGGAGTATACAGAAGCAACTGAAGGTCAAGATCAGAGACAGCAAGGAGGTATACAGGAAGAAGCTGGAGAAAACATCCTGATAAAGAAGGCTGGTTCTGTTCTTGGGACAACTGTGGAAAATCTGGAGATGATGATGCAAAGAAGGATTCTTCATAAAATCAAAAAAATTATGGACAACCCTGAGCATCCTCTTCATGAGACAGTCATACAACAACAGAGCGTCTTCAGTCGGAGGCTTCTTCAGTTTCGCTGCAATACAGACCGCTACAGGAAATCCTTCCTGCCCACAGCCATCATCATCTACAACAACTCCTTAAAGAATTAATTATATGAGCTATACCAACACTTAATTTCCCTCTGGGATCAATAAAGTATTTTTGAATTTGAATTGAATTGAATTGAATTAAAAACACTTTGGACCTTGTACTGACATACTGTATTGAGTGTGACGAAATAACAGTCCACCCACATAACCCGGTCCTGTCTGACCACTTCTTGATAACTTTTGAATTTACTTTAACTGACCATCTTAAATCTGAAAAAAAATGTCATTATAGTAGAGCTTTATCAAACAATGCTGTAACAACTTTTAAAGAATCTGTTCCATTCTTACTTTCCTTAGTGTCTCAGGGTAACACAGTGGATGGCAGCAATTCTATCTCTAACCCTTCAGAAATTGATGATCTGGTTCACAGCGTTTCGTCCTCATTGCGTTTGGCATTAGATAGTGTAGCCCCCTTAAAAAAGAAAGTGGCTAGCCATAGGAGGCTGACTCCTTGGTTCAACGCAGAGTTGCGTACTTTAAAGCAGAATACTAGGAAGTTGGAGAGAAAATGGCGCTCTACACACCTAGAGGATTCCTATTTAACCTGGAATAACAATCTACTGCTGTATAAAAAGACCCTTCGACAAGCTAGAACAGCATATTTTTCATCATTAATAGAGGCGAATAAAAACAATCCTGGGTTTCTTTTTAGTACAGTTGCCAAACTTACACAGAGTCATAGTTCTGTTGAGCCAACTATTCCCCCAGCTCTTAGCAGTGATGATTTTATGTGATTCTTCATAAATAAAATGAATTCTATTAAAAATAAAATCATTGGCATCCTCCCAAACATGATTACTTCTTCCTCAGTAAATGAGGCAGCATCGGAAAGAACTGTAGAACCTCATTTGTGCTTAGGCTGTTTTGATTCAGTCGAGCTTTCGGAATTATCAAAAATATTAGCCTCATCTAAACCTTCAACTTGTATGTTGGACCCAATCCCAACCAAATTATTTAAAGAAGTGTTCCATTTGGTTCCTGGCCACATTTTGGATATGATGAATCTATCCTTAGTAAACGGATACGTACCACAGGAATTAAAAACAGCTGTAATTAAACCTTTACTCAGGAAACCTTCCCTTGATCAAGATGACTCAGTGAATTACAGACCTATATCTAACCTTCCTTTCTTATCCAAAGTCCTTGAGAAAATTGTTGCTAGTCAAGTCTTTGAGCATCTAAACAGTAACGAGCTGTTTGAAGAGTTTCAGTCAGGTTTTGGAGCTCATCATAGCACTGAAACAGCACTGCGGAAGGTTGCTAATGATATTCTCATGGCCTCAGATAATGGACTTGTGTCTGTTCTGGTTTTGTTAGATCTCAGTGCTGCTTTTGACACAGTCGATCATAATCTTCTCCTAGAAAGGCTTGAACATGTTGCAGGGATCAAAGGAACAGCACTAGGCTGGTTTAAATCATATTTGTCTGATAGATTCCAGTTTTTTCATCAAAATGATAAATCTTCTTCACTCTCAAGGGTTACTTGTGGAGTTCCAAAGGGTTCTGTGCTTGGACCAATTCTGTTCACCATATATATGCTCCCAATTGGTAGAATCATTAGACAGCATGGGATAAATTTCCACAGCTATGCAGATGATACACAACTATATTTATCCATAAATCCTGATGAACCGAGTCAGTTAGGTAGATTACAGGCATGTCTGGAAGACATAAAAACATGGATGACCCTAAGCCTTTTGCTTTTAAATTCTGACAAAACAGAAGTTGCTGTCTTTGGACCAGAAGTTCTTAAACAGAAACTGATTAGTCAATCACTTCATCTGGATGGCATTAAATTGGCCCCCAGTAATAACGTAAAGAACCTCTGCGTTATTTTTGACCGAGACTTGACATTTAAATCCCATATTAAACAGGTTTCTAGGATTTCTTTCTTTCACCTCCGGAATATTGCTAAAATTAGAACATCCTGTCCAGGAGTGATGCTGAGAAACTAGTCCATGCATTTGTTACCTCAAGGCTGGACTTCTGTAATTCTTTACTATCAGGTAGTCCACAAAATGCCATTAAAAGCCTTCAGTTGATCCAAAATGCTGCAGCAAGAGTTCTGATGAATATTAAAAAGAGAGATCACATTTCTCCTGTTTTAGCTTCCCTTCATTGGCTCCCTGTTAAAATCCAGAATAGAATTTAATTTCCTTCTTCTTACATACAAAGCCCTTAATAATCAAACTCCATCATACATCAGAGATCTTATTGTTCCATATGTTCCTAACAGAGCCCTTCGCTCTCAGACTTCAGGTTTACTTGTAGTTCCTAGGATTTCTAAAAGTAGAATGGGAGGCAGATCTTTTAGTTATCAGGCTCCTCTCCTGTGGAACCAGCTCCCAGCTTTAGTCCGTGAGGCAGACACTCTGTTTACTTTTAAGGCCAGGCTTAAAACTTTCCTTTTTGATAAAGCTTATAGTTAGAGTGGCTAAGGTCATCCTGAGCTATCTCTGTAGTTATGCTGCTATAGGCTTAGACTGCTGGAGGACAGACTTACCAATTTTCTTCACTCTGCTACTTCATTTTCTCCTACGACTCTCCAGTTGTATTACAGTACATTCTGTTATTTAGACTGTTAACTTTGTTTTCTCTCAGTGTTTTTCTCTCCATAGAAGATATACCTGGTCTGGTATCCTGGTTGGCTGCAATGCCCTGTTGGACGGGGGGCATCGACTGGGATGATCCTCCCAGTAACTGAACATCCACTGTGTCCTGTTATCAACTTTTTACTTTCTGTAACATAGAAAGTTCTCTTATATCAGATCTTCTGTTCCTTCTGTGTTCTGCTCTGTCTTCTCAAACCAGACGGTCGTGGCAGATGGCCGCTCCTACTGAGTCTGGTTCTGTTAGAGGTTTCTTCCTGTTAAAGGGGAGTTTTTCCTCTCCACCGTCGCTACATGCTTGCTCAGTATGAAGGATTGCTGAAGGATTGCTGTGGTTGGAAAATCTGCATCAACAGGGCCCAACCTCACGCCAATGACTGACGCAATCTGCTGGGATTCCTTAAATAGGAAACTTTTTAACTGATTGGAATGTTTGTATAAATGTATTGAAATGACTTCTTGTTAAGTGCCTTGAGATGACATCTGTTGTGAATTGGCGCTATATAAATAAACTGAATTGAATTGAATATGTTTGAAGGGGGACTTTTGTAACATATCTCCAACACTCGTTCATGAACTTGAAGCAAATGCAGGATGAGTTCATGGGAGGAAGATCTGAGCGAGGAGTGACTCTCCTAAACCAGTTGAAGCTTTTTTTATATTCTCCTAATACTTAACTGATTTAGCATACGGGTGAAAATGAATGACCACACAGTCAATGCAAATCAAGCATGCAAAAAGTAAAAGTATCCATATATTAAACATAAATGTGGTTTCCCAAAATCACACATTGTTGGCCCCAAACCAGTAGAAGAATGATTATTTGCATTGCATTTAAGAAATGACTGATCCTAGTTACTGTTGAATACATTTGGGAGATGTCCTTTTAATACAAATGGACTTCTATAGTCATGCACATGGAGAAATCCCTTCTCTGTGCCAACCCTGGATTCATAGCGGCACATTTCCTGTTGCAGCAGTCACTATTTGATTTGGCCCGCTTCGTTCCCAAGCACAGAGGGACAGTTGTCTTCCTAGTCTCCATGAGCACAAAGTTTTCTTGCTCTCGCTTTTCCTCAGCTCTATCGGAGAGAACGGAGGGAGACTGTATCCCTGCCTTGTTTGACTTGTTAGTTAAAAGCAGGAAGGCAGGGAGGGATGAGCAGAAGGCTACACAAAGATAAGATGAGGCATAGGCTGAAAGAGAGGGCACTGCTGGTTTTTGTGTTTAGATTTTTCTCTCGCTAAATGAGAAACCGCTGCATTTGGCTGGCACCAGCCCTTCATCTGCAGAAAGAGGCTGATTAAACTGCCTCAATCTAAACACAGTCTGATAGCTAATATTTTGACACAGTGCTTCCTACAGTGCAGAACACACACTGAAAGAAATTCCATAGTGGCGGATAAACCCGTCTTGGTGGTCTACTCTGAAGGAGGGTCTGTTTTCAGGCGGAATTACAAGGTAGAAACCGTGTTTTTAGCTCAAAACACATTTTACATATCACACTCATGTGTTTGTCAACAACTGAAAGTGTGCAATCTTAGTGCCATTCAGGAGGTGGTTGGCTCAATTCCCTGTAGATGTGTTGAAAGATGAACAAGGAGAGAAAAAAGCTCTGTTTCTGCTAAGGGCGGCTGTAGCTCAGTGGTAGACTTGTCAGCCTGCAACCCAAAAATTGTGGGTTCGATACCAGCTTCCACCTTCTACATGTCGTTGTGTCCTTGGGCAAGACACTTCACCTACCTTGCCAGAAGGGCCGACGGCACGATATGGCAGCCTCACTTCTGTCAGTCTGCCCCAGGGCAGCTGTGGCCATAATCATAGCTTGCTTCCACCAGTGTGTGAATGTGAGAGTGAATGAATAATGGAGTTGTAAAGCTCTTTGAGAGTCTTGAAAAGCGCTATATAAATGCAAGCAATTATTATTATGTATTATAGATGGCCTTGAGGTTAGTCGTCACCAGAGTATTGATAAAGGCCACATCCCTTGCTGCTTTCGCTTCTTTAAACTTTTGCTTTGGCTTTAACACAGAAATATTGTGAGATGTTAATAAGAAGAAAAATTTAGACAAAATAATTTAAAAATATATACTAAATTTCAAATGTATAGAACAGGAGGCAGAAGAAAGGCTCTGTCTAGGATCAAACAGTTCTACCCTGGCTTGATGTGTTTAAAAAAGTTCTTGATTTACCAGTCCACCCACATTAAGACCTTCACCTGACATCGTGGGTTAATTGAAATTACTTTTTTTGTAAAGTGCCTTGAGATGACGTGTTGTGAATTAGTGCTATATAAATAAACTGAATTGAATTGAATTCTGGTTCATAAACAAAAGCCTACAATCCAAGATACATGTAGTTAAAATGAGCTCCTTTCACTATAGGGCTGGAAAGCTTTACAGTAAAAGCTGCTGCTCCTTCATTGATGGGAGTCACTGGAAGTGGTTCTGATCTGGATGCTGTGGCCCTCCTCTGTCCTCTGGAGGTTTGTCAGGTACATACAACTGGGAGGACACTTTGGGTGAGACCTAGAACTGGTGGGAGATGCTATGCATTCCTTTGAAGTATGGGAATGGCCTTAGGAACCCTTAGAATGGCCTTGAGAGTCTTATACTGAAGAGGAAAGTGTCTGCTGGATCTTGGATGAGGGGAAAACAAAAGATGGATTGAACGGAAGGAACTTTATACCATGGCTTTAGTGTCCTTTACAAGAGGGAGAGAGGGAGTTATGGTCACCAATCAAGATGAGTGATTCAGCTCATGATGTAAATATCCCAGATTTAGTCATAAAGGCATTTTTTCTGCTGTCCCTGGCAAATCATAACACAGATGTTTCTAAGACATTAGCTGACAAAAATAGTTAAATACCCACAAGAATTGCCTTCTGTTTAAAGATAATTTCACGGTAACTTGGGAGACATGTAAGCCAACAATGACGCCAATGATTTGATTTCCAAAACAATAAGGCATCATTTGTCTAGAGATGGTGCTACAGACCTGCGATGGACCTGTCCAGGGTGTACCCCGCCTTTCGCCCCATGATAGCTGGAGATAGGCACCAGCCCCTCCCCCACCTCCCCCCCAACCCTAATCCCATGTATTCCTTTCATTGCAGGTACAAGATGAGGAAATCATGAAACCTCTGGCAAAGCTCCAATAACTGATTGAATATAATGGAATATGTGATCACTGCAGCCAGCAATAACAAAAAATTAAATCTCCAGATAGATTTAGTCTATTTTCCCTTTACTTCAACCACAAAAATTCCTTTTTACAAATCAGCACTTTTCCTAAGTAGGGACTGTGTGGTATAGCATCTTCTCTACAACCTCTCCTCACCCTCATCCAGCTTACTACAGCATCCCTCATCCCTGTCTAGAGTAGCTGATCCCTCCCCCCATTCCTCCCCTTCTCACACCCCCCTCCTCCCCTCGGCTTTTGTGAGGAATGGTAGAGGTGAGGGGATATGTGTCTTTAACTGAGCCGGAGCTCTGCTGCAGCTTACCTCTTACTGTTAAGACAGGATATGTTTTCTGCTTTGTTACCACTAACCTGCTTGTTTGGAGTTGGATCCGTCTGTTTGTGTGTGTGTCGGTGTGTGTACATAAGCGGGAGCAGAGGCAACTGAGAAAAATCCCATTACGGAGCCAAGTTGCTGCCACGCTTCCCCCATACACAGTGAGAACCCGGTGTAATCCACTCACACACTCTCCCCATGCAGCCTTGTTTGTGGGTGCACGCTCACATGAACGCACCGACTATACCCTCTAGACTTGCTGGTGAGCTGTTTATACCCGTGCACTGTTGTGTTACCCACCGTGAAACATGACAGCTAATGATATCGAAGGCTTTTTAAAGGTGTTTGTGTCTGCAAGTGTGTGAGAAATAGAGAGCTGCTGGATTTCTTCCAGACATCGATTAGCAGCCAGAGAGCATTGGCTCGGAGAGAAAACTACAAACTTTAAAGCCATGCTTTCATGTGTTCTATTCATTTACTTCTAGGCCCTTTTAATCTGTGCATTTGTTTACATGTTAAGCTAAATCAAACCTTTAGACACAGGGCTATTTATTCATATGATCATTGGAGACTAAAGTTGATTAGCTACTAGCAAAACTCGACAGATTTCTGGGTGGCATTCAAGCATCGCGCTATTGTAGCATTATCCTGTTGGAGCATTTTCTAGTGACCTCCCTTCAGTCTAATCTAGCTGCTGATTTTAAGTAGACTGTGCAATAAATCAGCCCAACAGCATGCAACAGATGCTGCCACCACCGTGCTTGACATTTGCTAAAATGTACCGTTCAACTCATGGTAAATCAATTATAGTTTGATATGTGAGATCCAAGTGTTTATTTTGAATGGAAACAGGCCCACAACATCACAAATCCTCCACTGTACTTGACACTGGGCAAGAGGTGGTTTTCTACATATTCATTCTTAGTTTAGGACCACAGCCATCAGGAGAAAGAGCTCAATATTAGTCTGATCTGGCCGAAGAGCACAGCTCCAGTGAAAGTCTCAGCAGAGTTTAGCAACCTCCTCGTGCTTTCGTTTATGGTGGCAGTACAGAACAGGTATTTGTCCTGGTATGTGTCCCAAACAACGGATTTTATATGTCAAGTCCTTTGAGTGGGACTTTGTGACATCAAGATGTCACTTTTTTGCTTCAGTTGCTATTTCTTTGTCGATATTTATTGAATAATAATTTATTTTATTGTTTCATATTTTGTGGTAAATGTAAAAACTAAATTCTTGCACTCGTATGCATATTGGTTGGTTTAGCACTTTGCACACTGTGCTGCTTCTCATCTTTTCCAGGATGTCCTTGTAGAGGAGTTTTTTTTAATCTTAATGGATTTTCTATCTGGATAAATAAAGATATAATAAAAATAAAAAAAGACTTCAAATTTTGTTCTATTGTTGAATGGAAGGGCTACTTTGTGGGTACTGTTTGGACCAAAAGAATTGATACAGATTACATCATTTAAATTGACTGACATTGTGTTAAATTGGTGACATTTTTGAGCAGAAGACCAACGTTTAGAAACAGGGTTAGGAACAAACATTGGGAAAATCGCACCAAAAAGACAATAACCTTGGTTTTTTGCATCCATGTTTGTGGAATATTTAATCTTTACAAATTGTGGGCAAATCCTGTGGGAAATATTTATTTTGGAAAATAAACTAATTGACATCGAATCCCATCTAATAAAAGCTCTGATCCAACTTGAGCATGATCAACCCAAAAGGATGGGGAAGCATCATTAAAAAGCTCCACCCAATGTTTTGAGATGCAAGTAGCATAATTGGTGTACTGTAGGAGGAGCTTCTCTCCTCCAGCTACTTCCATCAGGCTGAGCATAGGGGGCGCTGCCATCAATACATTGCCCCCTCTGGAAGGGAACAATGGGTACCTATTCGTCACCAGCCAGTCTCTCTCTCTGTCTCAGCGCTGGCATTGAGTGCTCCATGGTTTATGTTTGTGTGTTTGACAGGAGAATCTCTCTCTCACACACACACGCACACCTACACACACACACACACACACACACACACATGCTCCATCCCGTCCCCTCAAGACCCCCTCTCTCCCTTCCTCCCCCCTCTGACCCCAGCGCCATCTTCTCTGTCTCATCCTTTATGCATACTGACAGCGAGCCCCTCCGTTTATGGCACTGCATAACGCTCCCTCATTACCAACCGGACTCAGAAACCCAAACGCAGCAGCAGGGAGAGCTGAAGGAAGGTGTTTGGGAGGGGGAGGAGGGGTGAGGGATTAGGATCAAGGGGGAGTGATGCAGAGAGGTTGAAAAAGAAGGAAGAAGTGCAGATGATGACATTCGCTTTGGCTAATATTAATCTGATTCCTTCGGCATGCCAGGAAGCAGCACACCACACAGTAGAGACATGGACTAAAAGAACTGAAGCTGGAGATGCTTTTATCATTTTGCACACAAACAATATAAACTGACACATCTTGCATGACACCCATCTACTGTGTACACTCTCAGATACACATCAGCTGGTGGGGAGCGTGCATGCAGGTTCGCAGCAGCTTGTGTTGGCTGTAAACAGCAGCACAGGCAGTGTGTGAGCGGCGGGACGGCTAAGCCAATCAACCCCTCGATCTCCTGTCCCTGCCCTTCCATTGATCCCCATTAAAATGCTTAGCAGATGCTTGGCTCGAGGAAGACAAGCGCTTCTTCTCTGCTGCTGCTATTTTCATTTGCATTCTCCTTACCGTCGGCGCGCGGTCTGGAATAGTCGTTTTGCCAACTGGGATGCAGGCCCATTCCTCGGCTGTACTGTAGCATCCATTCAGTGGGCTAAACCAGCAAATGTTTAGTGTGTGGAGTTTATGTCGGCCAATCTGCTGGAAATCCCTGTGAGGTTTGAGCCAGAAAGGCGATTTTACCATCTGTAGTCGTGGTAACAGATGCACACCTGTGTTGCTTTGTCTTACAAAAAATTTTAATGTTCTCCTGTTTCACAGGAGTTTGCAAAGTGCAACAAAAACATGAAGTCAACAATGTTTCAGCAAACAGGAAGCACAACAATTAAAACTCGACACGCATCAACTTAAACAGAGTTCTGGGAAAGATGGCAGCTAGAAACATGAAAGTAGAACAGAAACATGCATTGTTTCACAGGATAACAAAAAACTTTAAATTAAACGCCATAAATAAATATGAACATGAATAAAATATTAACAAATGTGACTAAAACATTCCTTGAACACTGAAACAGAAAATATACAAAATACATTCCTATATGCATATAATAAAAAGGGTACAGACTTTAGCTCTGTTTGCTTAAAGTTAGCTTTTTTTCAATGTTTTTCCTTTTATGGGTCCAGCTGCTGCTGCTGCGATAGATAGATAGATAGATAGATAGATAGATAGATAGATAGATAGATAGATAGATAGATAGATAGATAGATAGATAGATAGATAGATAGATAGATAGATAGATAGATAGATAGATAGATAGATAACCCTCAGTGTGTAGATAAATAGATCCCAGAACAAAACTGGCATGCATGGCTCAACAAGGTTATGACTTTCAGATTAAATAAGATTCTTTCACATTAATAGAGGGCTTTCTAACTTTGAGATCTGCTTTAAATTATGCAACTGAGGAGCTAGCTTCCTCCTGTCAGCTACGGCAGCACAACTTCCCCAACCAACTACATAACAAGACACTCAAACAAAGACACATTGTTTGTGAGAATCTTCACTTTGACAATATCAATATAGCAAGACCTCATCATACGTCTGCTAATAAAGTCATCATAAGTGACCTTGACTGATACCTGTTTGTGTTATGAGATGTTATGTTTTCTATATTTCTATATTTTAGCTACTACTGAGGATGAAAGAAATACATGTCTCAACAGGGCTAGGACTCTTAACTTTCCTAAGTTCTCCTTTAAAATAGGGAGCTTTAAATTAAATTATTATCTAATTATTATTAAATAATTATTATAATTATTGAGAGTTGAGTTGATGATGATAAGATGAACATATTGTACCTTGGGGAAAATCATAACTGTTTTATTGTAATATAAAAAGTTGATCTTGTTGATTGATTGCTGCCATAGAATCTACATTTTGTACATAAACACCTGGAATCAAATATGTTCAATTCAATTTAATTCAGTTTATTTACAGTTGTGTGCGAAAGTCAGAGCACCCCTTTAAAAACAGCATATTTTATATATTTAAAAATGTATATTCATATTTACTGTCTCTCTGGTATATGGGAAAAAAAAGACAATATTGTCAGGAAACATTAATGCATAGTTACATTTTATTTTATAAATTGAACAAAATTACAAAAATTAAAAACATAATTTTGGCATGTGCAAAAGTCGGGGCACTCTACAGCATCAGTACCTTCAGTACTTAGTAACACCCCCATCTGGCAGATATCACAGCTTGTAAACGCTTTTTATAGCCAACAACAAGTTTCTGGATTCTATTATTTGGGATTTTTCCCCATTCTTCCTTGCAAAAGGCTTCCAGTTCTGCAATATTCTTAGGACGTCTTGCATGCACAGCTCTTTTAAGATCTACCCACAGATTTTCGATGATGTTTAAGTCGGAAGACTGTGAAGGCCATTCCAAAACCTTCAGCTTGCGTTTCTTGAGGTAGTCCATGGTGGATTTGGAGGTATGTTTAGGATCATTATCCTGTTGTAGAAGCCATCCTCTTTTCAGCTTTAGCTTTTTTACAGATGCTGTGATATTTGCCTCCAGAATTTGCTGGTATTTAATTGAATCCATTCTTCCCTCCACCCGAGCAATGTTTCCTGTCCCACTGGCTGCAACACAACCCCAAAGCATGATGGATCCACCCCCATATTTAACAGTTGGCAAGGTGTTCTTTTCATGAAATGCTGCTCCTTTTTTTCTCCAAACATACCTTTGCTTATTGTGGCCAAAGAGTTCTTTTTTAACTTCATCAGTCCACAGCACTTGTTTCCAAAAGTCATCAGGCTTCTGTAGATGTTCTGTTGCATATTTTTGACGTTGTATTTTATGATGAGGTCGTAGATAAGGTTTTTTTTCTGCAGACTCTTCCATGAAGGTCTTGTTTGTGCAAGTATCGGCGCACAGTGGAAGGGTGCACCACCACTCCTGAGGCTGCTAAATCTTCCTGGAGGTCTTTTGAAGTCAAATGTGGGTTTTGGTTTACCTTTCTGATCAGACTACGAGCTGTTCTCTCCGAGAGTGTCCTTGGTCTTCCAGATCTCTTCTTGACCTCCACAGTTCCCCTCACCTGCCATCTCTTAATTATGCCTCGCACTGTGGAAACTGCAAGCTGAAAACGCTTTGCTATCTTCTTGTAGCCCTCCCCGGCATTGTGGGCATCAATTACTTTCATTTTTTCTGTCTTACACAGCTTCTTAGAGGAACCCATGGTTGCTGAGTGTTTGTACAAGGTTTGTGGAGTCGCCGTATTTAAGAAACCCTCAAATTGGCACCAGCTGGCCCTCCCTAATGACAATTGTTGACACATGCTTCAGGACCAATGAGCTGGTAGAGGTCTGAGCTTGTAAAAAGAATCTGAAACTTTGAAACTCTGAGGGTGCCTCAACTTTTGCACATGCCAAAATTATGTTTTTAATTTTTGTAATTTTGTTCAATTTATAAAAAAAAATGTAACTATGCATTAATGTTTCCTGACAATATTGTCTTTTTTTCCCATATACCAGAGAGACAGTAAATATGAATATACATTTTTAAATATATAAAATATGCTGTTTTTAAAGGGGTGCCCTGACTTTTGCACACAACTGTATATAGCGCAGATTCACAACAGATGTCATCTCAAGGCACTTAACAAGAAGTCATTTCAATACATTTATACAAACATTCCAATCAGTTAAAAAGTTTCCTATTTAAGGAATCCCAGCAGATTGCGTCAGTCATTGGCGTGAGGTTGGGCCCCGTTGATGCAGACTTTCCAACCACAGCAATCCTTCAGCAATCCCTCATACTGAGCAAGAATGTAGCGACGGTGGAGAGGAAAAACTCCCCTTTAACAGGAAGAAACCTCCAACAGAACCAGGCTCAGTAGGAGCGGCCATCTGCCACGACCGTCTGGGGGTTTGAGAAGACAGAGCAGAAACACAGAAGGAACAGAAGATCTGAAATAAGAGAACTTTCTATGTTACAGAAAGTAAAAAGTTGATAACAGGACACAGTGGATGTTCAGTTACTGGGAGCATCATCCCAGTCGATGCCCCCCGTCCAACAGGGCATTGCAGCCAAGCAGGATACCAGACCAGGTATATCTTCTATGGAGAGAAAAACACTGAGAGAAAACAAAGTTAACAGTCGAAATAACAGAATGTACTGTAATACAACTGGAGAGTAGTAGGAGAAAAGGAAGTAGCAGAGTGACGTGATGTTGACTTACAAATATACAGGATAGAGGCACTAACATCCTGTCATACTGTAACTGATCCTTTCTGGTCCTCAGACATTTTGACATTCACTCACACTAAAGTATAAACATCTCTTTCATGACATAATCCTGCAAGCATCCTGCAAGTGCCTGGAGCATGTGGGGCAAAGTACACCAGGATCAGGACTGCTTGTGGTGTTTTGCCAGCCAGTCAGTCAAAGAAAGCAGTTATTGTGTATCTGTGTGTCTGTGTATGTGTTCATTTTTTGTGTCTATGAACTCAAACTATCTACATATACTGCACAGTGTCTGTTCTGTGTACGTATGCACTCTTGATGTGGGTGTTTGTGTAGAACGTTTTCATGTTCACATTCATATGTAGGCTAAGTATCTTTGTGTTTTTGCATGTTTGCTTGGACAGTAACTGAAGCCACTGTCTTCCTGCTAATGTGTCTGTGTGTGGCGCTTGTCTCAGAGTACAGGCGGCGTACACTAGCACACTTGTTTGTCCAGGCGACTGACGTACGTCTGTGGAAGAAGGCCATCCACTACAGGCCACAGCTATGAAAGAGCAGCTTTGTTCCAAGATCCTGCCAATCCTCCCTGGTCTTGTTAAGGGAAAGGAGAAGATGTCCGGGGTTTCAGCTTCTTCAAGCATGAAGAAAATGCATATAGGCCTTTTCATTTTTGTTCCTGACCTATCTTGCGTGATGACAAAGCACTGAGAGTAAGGATGGGGAAACATGAACAGGATTAATAGTCCAGGAAACAGGCTTGAAAATGTGGTCGTTAGGATGTTGGTCTGAAATAGTTTCAACACAAACCTCCATATGGTCCGAAATAATCTGTTTATATTTTAAACTTGCTCTAAATTGTGTAAATGTTCAAAAATGTAAAGTAAGCTCTAAAATGTATTTTACAATTTTGTTGCTTGTATTTAAGCGCATAACGTTTTAGATGAAACTTCCTTCCCCAGCCATCACAGGTTAATGAATACAAAAATCGGTAAATACCTGCTTACTAAAACCCGGGGAGGTTACAACCTCAACATTTGGAACCACTTGTTAAAATTAACAAAAGCCTAAGCTCACCCAATGCTTTAAACTAGCAAAGAGTAATAATCCATGAGTAAATTAAGCCAGCTCAAAGCTAGCCAGGGGCTTTAGGTTTTTGCCATTGTGTAAACTATTTTTGTTCTCCTGTGGTATTTATGACTACAGTTTAAAAACGTTTGCTCTGTTGAGAAGTAAAATGTAAACTCTTACATTAATAAAATTGGAAAACTCACTGACTACTGTTGTTTAATGAGTACAAAGATTGTAAACTAGCCAGATAAAATCAACTTTTAAACACATGCTGCCATTTTTACCTCTTTGCTGTTTTTTGTTTGTTTGTTTTAACCATTTATTGGGAAAATGTGCTTCAAGTAATGATTTAATTGTATTGGATTTTTGCGATCTGAACTGAGTAAGGTTCTGACCCTAACATTTGGAACCACTGCCTAAATTTAACTTGGCTCTTGGCTGAAACTGGTACAACAGTTCTTCTAGCTAGAAGCTAGCTAAAAGCTGTGCAAGGCAGTTTTTTACCATTAGGCTCAAGACCACTACTAGCCAGATCTTAGCCAGCAGGGCTTTTACTAACTAATGCCTTATTCCCACAGAGCCGAACGGCACACGTCGATGCGGCTGGGTGAGCTATTTTGTCTGTTTCTATTGTGAAAGCGGTCTGGCCCATACAACCACCCGGTACCGTACTATTCCTGGGTCCCTTTCCATTGTAGGTCAGTAGGACAATGGTACGGTTAGGGTGGACCTACTGGTGTCACACAACACACTCCATTGATTGGAGGACAGAAAAATGTCACTAGTTGCGACAGCATGAGACATATTAGTGCGTCATGTTTGTCATCACACTAGTATGACGCTACATAAGGAAATGCTCTAGTGAATATACCAGACAAAATGACGTACCGAACCACACAGAGCAATGCTGTAGGCTACCATTCAGTGGAAACCAGCCAAGCTAAAGAGCTGCTTTTCAAGTTTTGTTGTTCAGTCTGCTTTTTTCTTTGTCTGGTGGTAGGTCCTACCAAATGCAAGATTTTAACAAGGTTCTTGCTTTGTTGAGTAGCAACTTTTTAAAAGGTTGAATGTTTTTGGCTATCCAGAAAATGTGTGTTTTTCACTGTTTGTGTGGAATTATGTGGAAGGGACTTATACAGACATAAATTAAACATTGTTTTCAAATGGTTACATATTGTTATTATCTTTCAATTATTTTTGATTAAATCAAAGATATGCAGGTTTAAAAATATTTTAATTAAAATTTACATTTCATGCATCCCAAACAATTTCCTTCTTTTACCCCTAAATTCTACATGTCCTTTTAACATGACTTTATTTACAGGTTTTTGTAAAATGCCTCCTACATGTGATCACGTCTAATAATTTTCTTGCTTTCCATTATAGAAATTTTATTTTTTAAACACCGGTTAAAAATAACATAAAGGAATTAATCATCTCTTTTTATGTTTTTTGTGTTATCAATGCTGCAAATGAGAGTGTTTAGAAAAATGAACTGAAGTGTTATTTACATCATGACAAGTACATACTTTACAGTGTATATCCAGAACTAAAGCACTCACGCAAACATAAATAGAAACATCTTCTCCTCTTCTCTTAGCCATCACAGCGGAGGGACACAATGACAGCGATCCGTTTAGTCGACAGGAAAACTCTGACAACAACTTGAGCAGTGCGCTGGGAGTCGCAGTGATGCCCAGGAGATATGGCGTGAGGAATGCTTGAAGTGAAGAAGGGAGTTGTGAACAAGAGGGGGAATTTGCCATGTCATGCAGCTGATTAGGCAGCTAGTCTATCTCTCCAACGTCTGGGGGGGGGGCTTTAACAGCATCTTCCCTGTCCCACCAGCACATCTTATCCATCACCCTCTCATTTTGTACACACACACAGTCACACAGTCACACTCTGTTTGCGTCGGGAAGCATCATTCCTTCCTATGTCACCTGCTCGGACTGGGAGCATGAAAAATGGCTGTCACCTGAAAATGATTGCTGAAAACGAGCAGAGGAGGGAGAATAAAAGTGCGAGGAACGGGGGAAAGGAGGAGGCAGGGAAGGTAAAATTGGAGGAAACTCTCGCCAGATTAGGTGCGGGTTAAGAGAATATTGATCTGTGTGCCGAGGACTGTTGATCTCTCTTAGCAGCACAAGACAAATGGCAGCAAACAGAAAATCGAGTGCTGGCCTTTTCCCCTGAGGATGGGATCAGCCTTTCTCTGCCTTTCCTTCAATTCTCCAGATTTTCCAGCTCTCATTACACCAACATATACTTCCTGTACCAAGGAAGGTCCTTAAACTTATATTACCTTTCAGAGTCTTTCATATATAACAACAATACTATTGGTATGTACATATTTCATCATTATTGGGTTTTACTCGCACCTTATATTCCTCCAACACCCAGGCAGCATAAATACCGATAGGACAGAGTTTGTGAGTGCTAAGAGCTGCTGAGTGATTCTGAAGGTTTCTGAGATAATTAGTCCTTTTCTCCCATTTTGAGTGTATGAGGGGTCCGCAGAGGCCCCTTGTTTGATTAGGGCCACAGCCTTGGCCTGGCACCCAGCCGGGGTGTTTGATGATGAGGAGCAAACTCTGGGCGGGGGCTGAGGTTCATCCGTGCCGGCTCAACATCAAACAGCCTGGAGCAAAGGACCAGAGCCCCGGGGGGACCCCTCCAGCAGTACTGCCTGGATAGGTGGATGCATTCCCAGTCTGAGTTTTTTTTTTTTTTGCGGGTGGGGCAGACTGGAGAGTAAAAAGAAACTCCAAATGAGAACGCTTTAGAGGAAGCAATGCAGCTCAGGTAACCTCTCTAAAAACGTTTGCCATACACGCACAACATCTTTCCTTCCTTTACTTGGTTACATTTCTGTTGATGTAGACTTGTCTTTGACCCTGTTAATGAATTATTAACTAAACATTCAGTTCCAGTTATGGTCTTCCTGTGTGCATGGAATATACCAGAAAATCCTGTGTTTACAGAGGGGAGCTGGCTTTGGTCTTGGGGGTACTGTGGTCTTCCTTTAGAACTTCTATATAGTTCTTAAAACTTTGAGCAAAAGTAGTCCTTTCCATGTGCACTCAAGGGCGCTCAAGAGTTCTTGTAACATCTTTGGAGTCAGAACTTTAACTGAAAATGTAGGTTACTGTTACTTGACTCTACACCAACTGGTACAGATGTCATAATTGTCTGGTGATTGGTTAATTACCTATTTAATCTGCAGCCTTAACAAGATATCACCTGAACAAGTGTCAAATGTCTAGTCATGACGTTCCTATCTGCTCTGAGCAAAATAAGACAATGAACCTTTATAGTTGTTCAGACTTTCATAAGAGATTAAATCCTCAGGAAGATCAAAGTTGCTTAGTTTGCAAAAATCTCCAAAGTCTAAACTTTTCTTACTTCTGTCAAATTGTAATTACAGTGTTTTTGACAAGAATCCCAGAAACCATTTAGATAAACATGTCAATTTTAAGAATATACCATACCATACCATACCATACCATACCATACCATACCATACCATACCATATCATTTTATTTATAATGCGCTTTATAAATGACAGAAGTCAACCAAAGCGCAGAACACAGGCTAGAAACATAAGGAAATAAAACAGAATATAAAACACAACATGGGGAGTTCTGTTGCTGAGGCCCTGGGCTATTAACTTTTGCTTAGAGATCTTGTAAAAAGACTAGAAATGTGCAAGATCTCAGCTATTTGGTGCCTCAAAAGTCCAAAATGATCTAAGGGGTTTCCGCTACCAGCATGGCATTGGTTTTATGGCATTTTTCATTAGATAAAGAACTGGTGGACAAATGTGAGTTTAAACAATACACGAAATAGTTTCCAAGACTAGCAACCTTCTCACGAATTCCATGAAATGGCCTGCAGAAAGATTCTTCTGCAGAGACCTTACTCAGCAATCATTAGGAACTGAAAGATCTCCAGCCAAAGTCTACCGATTAGGCGTAACCTGACTCTACCCAGGTAAACCATTTACTTAACAAACCTGTTCCAGTGCTAGTTCAAACTCACTGCTTTTTTAACACAACTTCTTCCACTTTAAACACCTTAAAGCACTGGTTCTAGGCCTTGGTAAAGCATGAATTACACATAGCTCTCTGGCTTTATAAAGCAATACATTTCTAAGAAGCTAGCCCCAGCACAGTCCCTGGTTAAGGAATGGAACGTGTGATAACCAGTCTACCAGTTGTCCAGGAATTACACTCCCGTTTAGGACAGGGTTACCAAGTATTGTTTTTATCTTAATCCAATGAAATGAAATGAATTCCTTCTCATGCTTGAATCTCTGGACTTTCTGTCTTCCTCTCACCATCTCACTTGTAACTCCCTTCATGGTATACTTTTCCTCCAGGGTATAGTTACAGAATTCCTTCATGTGCCTTTTTAGGTTTATCCACCACAAATCTTCTTGAATCAACACCTTGCACAGAATGCAGTTTCCTTCCAATCTCCAGGCTATCTGACTTGTCTCTGTCTCCCTTCTCTTTTATCTCCCTCTCTCCCCCAGGAGGTGTGGGTAGGCTTGATCTTGCACCTTCACCTGACTATTCACCCTTCAACAGTCATGTCTCATTACAGAGCGTCAGTCTTCCTCCTGTCTTTCTGTCTATATGCCTGTGCAGTCCTGAGTGGGCATGTTTTGCAAGGTTAACATGGACACGGCCCATCAGAAAGGGTTAAACTCTGGATCATTCTGAATGGTTTAGAGGGAAGCCTCATGAAAAAATAGCATGAGAAATAGGAGTGTTGATAGCAAGGTATTCTGAGGATATCTGCAGGGTTCCTCCGTGGTCTCAAAAAGTCTGAAAATATGGAATTTGATTTCTCTGTCTTCCTGTTCTGGTTTAGCATAGAAAAAAAAATAGACAGTGGAAAAAAAAATTCTACACTTAGTATCGAAATTCCATCCATCCATCCATCCATCCATCCATCCATCCATCCATCCATCCATCCTTGTCTTGGCTTCAGTCTTTAACCATGGACATTGTTGCAAAATAACAAATGATTACAAACCTATTCCTGGTGTTTGTGGGGTTATTCTAGTGTCCAAATTAAAATGTTCTTACACTGAAATCCCAAATGTTCATGACCATAACTTTAACTGCCTCATATTATAATTGCATTACTGGAGATCTGAGCATAACCCACTTCATCTCAACAAAAAGTGAATAAGAAAATCAATGCTGGCAAAGAAGTATTGCTGCTAATGCCCACGTAATAAGATGCGCCAGGCTGAATGCTCCTCAATTAGTGGAGCAAAACTCCAGAGAATATTCACAGTAATCAATGTATAATTCTCAAGTCAACATTTTTTTAATTAATTCAACGCAAAAATTAATTCCCCGATTGAAAAACACCCACAAAATAACCCTCTTTTTGTGACATTAAACTTATTGCCAAAGCGGACTGTCTCATTACCCGATCCTGGCTGAAACCAGTGTCTCTAGGTATGTATGTGCTTACTCTGGTGGATTACTGAGATAAAATGGGTCAAGTTGGCTTTTTGTATGAACTGCAAGGTTTGAAAGCCTACTTTCCTCCCACCACCCATATGGGTTCATGCATATGGATGTTCTCTGGACAGGTATGCCAAAAAATGGGGAGGTGTTATTTTTGTTTTTTATTCGAGAGACGTGGGTTGTGTTTTTTTCGGCGAGGACAACCTGTGTTGGGACTCTTTTTTATTTTATTTTATAGAGGCAGTGGGGACAGAGTTGGAAGTACACACTGTCTTGCAGACAGCCGAACAAATGGAATAGTTCATATCTGTCAGAGGAAAACAATAATCCAGGGCTAGATTTGTCGTCGCCCATAAATGATCGTGGCAATTACGCTGGTGTTGCGAGGCAAGCAAACAGAAATTACAGTGAGATTTTCCCTGTGATTGGGGTGTCACAGCCCCATTATTGTTGAGAGTCCTGATTGATCCTCTTCCTCTCTCTCTCCTTTGCCTTTCAGCGCCTGTCTTGTTTCATCTTCTCCATTGTCTCGTCTTGCTTTTCCCCTGGACTTGTTCCTCAGGCTAATGAATCTAAAGCTGATGGGAACAGTCTGGCCCAGTGAGACCTCCAGCCTGTTCTGGGCTCTATTTCCTCCCCCACGATGTCTTCACAGCCAGGCCTGGCTAAGTCAGGGGAATTTATCTGTCCATCACTCTTATCCTGGTTCCCTGCTAAGACTTTTACAACCTTTAAATTAGCCACCGTCACTACAAACCATGCCTTCTATTTGTGCATCTCCAGATGTTCCAGGCTGTTTTTTTTCCACTGCTGCTGTTGTAAATCTTTGCTTTCTAGAGTGGGAAGGGGCGAGAATAGCCTGGAGGGCGACCACAACTCACCTCCTTCCATCTGTTGTCTCATGTGGTGTTTGCAGGAAGGCTAATTCTTTATACGGTGGGTTAGTGTAGCTCAAGAGATAGACAAGGCAATTGTGGGGGGAGTATTCTATGAAAACAACCCAAAGCAAGGCTTTGTTCATGGAAACTAGACAATTTCCCCCCAACCAAAGAAATGATTTCATAATTCTTATGTTGTTGGGTTTTGTTTTTACAAAAATAATTTTATGGGGAGTTCATACGATGGGCCATCATAAAGTAGTTAATGATTCTGAAATGCAGAGAAAAGGATACATGACTTTCAAAATGTTTCTGTCAGAAAGAAATCTGAAAAGTGTGGCATGTATTTGTATTCAGTCCTTAGGCACTGTGATACCCCTAAATAAAATTCAGTGCTGTTTCATTTTAGTATAAATTAGGGTAATAAAATGCATAACCCAATGCTTATACCAAAAAACTACTCTGTAATGTTTTTGATACTGTGGATGAACAATGTGCTTCCTGCCTCACTTTTACTACTGCTATTGCTGCAAACCTTTTGTATCGTTCCTCTGTAGCAACACCTATTTTGTGAGAAGAAGACTGCAATTTCTGGAGGCAAGGCAACTTTATTTGTATAGCACACTTTCAACAACAAGGTAATTCAAGGTGCTTTGTAAAATAAAAGTAACAGTAAAACACAGATAAAGCATATAAAGTTTAAAAAAAGCAATAAAGCAAAAAGCATTCACAGATACATCAAGGCATTACAAAGCATATAATGTAAAAACAGCAAGAAGCATAAACAAAACATGATACATGAAAGCATTACTCAAAGGCAGCCCTAAAAAGATATCTTTTTAGTTGTGATTTAAAAGAACTCAGTGTTTCAGCATCTTTGCAGTGTACTGGAAGTTTGTTCCAGATTAGAGGAGCATAGAAACTGAAAGCTGCTTCTCCATGTTTGGTTCTGATTCTAGGGATGTTGAGTAGACTGGAATTAGAGGACCTGAGTGGTCTGGGGGGGTTTGTATAGTAACAGGGTTAGGACTTTAGAACTGGGGTGATGTGCTCTACTTTCCTGGTTCTAGTGAGGAACACGAGCAGCAGCGTTCTGGATCAGCTGCAGCTGTCTGATTGACATTTTAGGCAGACCTGTAAAGACCTTGTTGCAGTAATCAATCAGACTAAAGATAAACGCATGGATGAGTTTGTCCAGGTCCTGTTGTGACATCATACCTTTAATCCTAGAAATGTTCTTCAGGTGATAGAAGGCTGACCTTGTTATTGCCTTTATGTGACCTTGGAGAACACCGAGTTCTTTTCAATCACAACTAAAAATGTATCTGTTTAGAGCTGCCTTTGAGTAATGCTATCATGTATCATGGTTTGTTTATGCTTCTTGCCGTTTCTACATTATATGCTTTGTAATGCCATGATGTATCTGTGTATGCTTCTTGCTTTATTGCTGTCTTTACTTTATATGCTTTGTCTGTGTTTTACTGCTATTTTTATTTTACCTCTTAATCATGTAAAGCACCTTGAATTACCTTGTTGTTGAAGGTGTGCTATACAAATAAAACTACCTTGCCTTGCCTGGAGGTTCAGGTCTTAGTCAATTACTACATCTAGATTTCAGGCCAGATCAGAAGTTTCTAGCTGTATTAATTGAAGCTGTGTGTTGACTCTTGATTGTTCCTATTTATTAATTACTTCTGTTTTGTTTCTGTTCAGCTGGAGAAAGTTATGGCACATCCATCCATTGATTTGCTCGATGCATTTACTTAGGGTTTGGATGGGTTCAAAGTCACCTGGTGACATTGTAATGTAGAGCTGAGTATCATTTGCATAGTTATGGTAGCTAATCTTATTGTTTGTTATAATCTGGACTAGTGGGAGCACGAAGATATCAAATAAGAGGGGCGCCAGGATGGAGCCATGGGGCCCCCCACATGTGATTTCTGTTCGTTCTGATGAAAAGTTTATTATTGAAACATAGAAGTCCCTGTTCTTTAGGTAAGACTCAAACCAGCCAAGTCCTGTACCAGAGAGTCCGACCCAGCTCTCCAGTCGTTCCAATAATATATCATAATCAACACTGAGATCCAACAGAACCAGCTCTGTGGTTCTACCACAGTCTGTATTTATGCGGATGTCATTGAAAACTTTGACGAGGGCAGTCTCAGTGCTGTGGTGAGCACGGAAACCAGACTGAAAAACATGAAAGCAGTTGGTCATTGTTATGAAGATATTTAGCTGCTGAAACCGCTTTTTCAATAATTTTACTGATGAATGGAAGATTAGATATCGGCCTGTAGTTCTGCATTAACATGTTGTCCAGATTATTCTTCTTTACCAGTGATTTCATAACTGCTTTTTTTAAAACCTGGGGGAAGACACCTGACAGGGGGGATGAGTTCACTATTTGAATCAGATCAGACCCAATGACAGGGAAAACAGTGGCCTTGACTGGTCCCAGGGGCTGTATTGTGTTGGCTGTGGAGGGAGCTTGAACCATTGGTATAAATACTTATAAATGGTAATATGTTAGATTGCCGCTTTCACTCATTCTTACACTCATATGCAGGTCAGCAGGGAACCTGTGCCTTGCTCAGGAGCACATCAACACATGGCAGGAGGAAGATGGAATTAAACCCGTAACCACCGACACTGAGGCACGCTTTTATCACCAGTAGAATTGGTTACAGTAATGCCCTGCTTTCTGTTCTTCCCAAAAAGAGTATCTCAAATTTCGACGAATTCTAAACTCTACAAAATTTAGCAGCACGTGTACTGACGAAGACCAGGAGTCGGGAGCACATTACACCTGTCTTAAATTCATTGCATCGGCTCCCTGTTTGTTTTACGATCTTTTTGAGGTTCTTTTAATGGTTGTGTCTTAATGGTCTTGGGCCTTCTTATCTTCCAGAAATGCTTTTACCTTTTGAACCTTTGCGGTCTCTGCGCTCCTCTGGCAGCCGTCTCCTCGTTCTCCCTGAAGTCAGGACACACACTCATGGTGAGGCGTCTTTCCAATATTATGGCCCTCATCTCTGGAACAGGCTGCTGGAGAACCTCAGGGCCGCGGAAAATGTTCATGTTATTAAGAGAAGGATCAAGACTCACCTTTTTGGTCTACCTTTTAACTGATTATTATTTATTATAGTTCGTTTAATTGCTCTGCATGTTTTACTTACCTAAACTGAATTCAATTCAGTTTATTTGTTTATTTTATTGTAACCACAGCAATCTCTAATACTGAGCAAGCATGTAGTGACAGTGGGGTGGAAAAACTCCCATTTAACAGGAAAAAACCTCCAACAGAACCAGAACCATGCTCAGTACCAGCGGCCATCTGCCACGACCGTCTGGGGGTTCAAGAAGACAGAGCAGAGACACAGAAGGAACAGAAGACCTGATATAAGAGAAGTTTCTATGTTACAGAAAGTAAAAAGTTGATAACATGAAACGGTGGATGTTCAGTTACTGGGAGGATCATCCCAGTCGATGCCCCCCGTCCAACAGGGCATTGTAGCCAAGCAGGATACCAGACCAGGTATATCTTCTATGGAGAGAAAAACACTGAGAGAAAACAAAGATAACAGTCAAAATAACAGCAAATAATACAACTGGAGAGTAGTAGGAGAGAAGAAAGGTGGTCAGTCTGTCCTCCAGCAGTCTAAGCCTATAGCAGCATAACTACAGAGATAGCTCAGGATGACCTTAGCCACTCTAACTATAAGCTTTATCAAAGAGGAAAGTTTTAAGCCTGGCCTTAAAAGTAAACAGAGTGTCTGCCTCACGGACTAAAGCTGGGAGCTGGTTCCACAGGAGAGGAGCCTGATAACTAAAAGATCTGCCTTCCATTCTACTTTTAGAAATCCTAGGAACTACAAGTAAACCTGGAGTCTGAGAGCGAAGTGCTCTGTTGGGAACATATGAAACAATTCGATCTCTGATGTATGATGGAGCTTGATTATTAAGGGCTTTGTATGTAAGAAGAAGGATCTTAAATTCTATTCTGGATTTAACAGGGAGCCAATGAAGGGAAGCTAAAACAGGAGAAATGTGATCTCTCTTTTTAATATTCATCAGACCTCTTGCTGCCGCATTTTGGATCAGCTGAAGGTTTTAAGGACATTTTGTGGACTTCCTGATAGTAAAGAATTACATTAGTCCAGCCTTGAGGTAACAAATGCATGGACTAGTTTCTCAGCATCACTCCTGGACAGGAGGTTTCTAATTTTAGCAATATTCCGGAGGTGAAAGAAGGAAATCCTAGAAACCTGTTTAATATGGGATTTAAATGTCAAGTCTTGGTCAAAAATCACGCCGAGGTTCTTTACGTTATTACTGGGGGCTAATTTAATGCCATCCAGATGAAGTGACTGACTAATCAGTTTCTGTTTTTAGAACTTCTGGTCCAAAGATGACAATTTCTGTCTTGTCAGAATTTAAGAGCAAAAGGTTTAGAGTCATCCATGTTTTTATGTCTTCCAGACATGCCTGTAATCTACCTAACTGACTGGGTTCATCAGGATTTATGGATAAATATAGTTGTGTATCATCGGCATAGCTGTGGAAATTTATCCCATGCTGTCTAATGATTCTACCAATTGGGAGCATATATATGGTGAACAGAATTGGTCCAAGCACAGAACCCTGTGGAACTCCACAAGTAACCCTTGAGAGTGAAGAAGATTTATCATTTAGATGAACAAACTGGAATCTATCAGACAAATATGATTTAAACCAGCCTAGTGCTGTTCCTTTGATCCCTGCAACATGTTCAAGCCTTTCTAAGAGAATATTATGATTGACTGTGTCAAAAGCAGCACTGAGATCTAACAAAACCAGAACGGACATCAGTCCATTATCTGAGGCCATGAGAATATCATTAGTAACATTCACCAATGCTGTTTCAGTGCTATGATGAGCTCTAAAACCTGACTGAAACTCTTCAAACAGCTCGTTACTGTTTAGATGCTCACAGACTTGATTAGCAACAATTTTCTCAAGGACTTTGGATAAGAAAGGAAGGTTAGATATAGGTCTGTAATTCACTATGTCATCTTGATCAAGGGAAGGTTTCTTGAGTAAAGGTTTAATTACAGCAACCTTAAATTACTGTGGTGCGTATGCATTTACTAAGGATAGATTCATCATATCTAAAATGGGGCCAGGAACCAAATGGAACACTTCCTTAAAAATTTTGGTTGGGATTGGGTCCAACATAAAAGTTGAAGGTTTATATAAGGCTAATATCTTTGACAATTCCGAAAGCTCGACTGAATATTGATACTGATATTTTATTAGTGTTTTATAACTTAGTCTTATCATATTTCTCCACTGTTTATTTTTATATTTTAACCTGTTATTTTTATCTTCCTTCCAGTGTTTCCTCCCTGGTGAGCCCTCTGCCTCGGGAGCGGTTGTCAGCTGTAGCTGCTTGGGTGGAGGTGGGGGTCTCGGCCTTGTCTCTTCTAGGCGCCCTGTGTCAGTGCCTTGGCTGTTGCTGTTGATGTACTGCTGCCGGTGCAGATGGCTCCTTTGAGAACAAGATGGCGCCGCGTATGGACACCTCGGTACTTCGCTCTCTAGTATTAGTTACGGTTTTACTTTTTTGCGTAGTTTTCTGCACTCCCTCTGCTATTAAAATTAGCAGAGAGGAACTCTTACAAATAGGGCTATCCAGTGCCGGAATTTTCTCACCGGTTTTTACTCAACCAGACTGCTTTATGGAGATTCTGATCGGAGGAGCAGCAGCGCTCTGTGGATTTAGACGGAGACGCCGACGAGCGAAACGAGCTGGAGTGCTCGTCAAGCTGCGGCAGCGAGGATTACGTACCGCTCTCCCATCCATACACCTGGGGAACGTCCGCTCTCTGCCTAACAAAATGGATGAATTGCTCCTTCTCCTATCCAAGAACTCAGACTTTCGCCATTCTGCCGCCTTTTGCTTCACTGAAACCTGGTCCAGTGAACCCATCCCGGACAGCGCACTAAAGCTGCCAGGCTTCCAGCTGTTCCGAGCGGACCGCTGCGCGGAACTGTCTGGGAAGTCAAAGGGAGGAGGAACGTGCTTCTACATAAACGAAGGTTGGTGTACAGATGTCACAGTGTTAAAGAAGACATGCAGCCCTCACCTAGAGTCTTTTTTCATAAACTATAGACCATTTTATTCACCGCGGGAGTTCGCCTCGTTTGTGCTGGTTGCTGTGTACATTCCACCGCAGGCGTGCATAAGGGAGGCGTTACATCACCTCGCCGACCAGATCACAGACGTGGAGAAAACTCACCCGGACTCTCTGCTAATCATTCTCAGGGATTTTAATAGAGCAAATCTCAAACTTGAACTGCCTAAATATAGACAACACGTGACGTGTCCCACCAGGGACATGAACACTTTAGACCACTGCTACACCACAATAAAGAATGCATATCGCTCTGTCCCCCGTGCTGCTTTGGGACTTTCTGACCACTGCCTGGTCCACCTCATCCCATCTTACAGGCAGAAGCTGAAATCTGCTAAGCCTGTAGTAAGAACTGTGAGGAGATGGACTGATGAGTCAAAGATGCAGTTACAGGCCTGCTTTGACTGCACTGATTGGAGCGTCTTTGAAGCAGCAGCCTCAGACCTGGACGAACTGACCGACACTGTGACATCTTACATCAGCTTTTGTGAGGACATGTGTGTGCAGACCAAAACCTTCTGCACGTTCAACAACAACAAACCATGGTTCACTGCAGAACTGAGACGGCTACGCCAGGACAAGGAGGAGGCCTACAGGAGTGGAGATCAGGTCCTGTACAAGCAGGCCAGGAACAAGCTGACAAAGGAGATCAAGGCAGCAAAAAGGAACTACAGTGCAAAGCTGAAGGAGCGTTTTTCTGCCAACGATTCTTCTGCAGTTTGGAAGGGCCTGCAGACCATTACCAAATACAGGAGACCATCCCCCCACCCTGTGGGGAGCCCCCGCCTGGCTGAGGACCTCAATGACTTTTTCTCCAGGTTTGAAACGACTTTCACACCTTCCACCTCCCCCACCATCTCCATTACAAAATGCCTAGCATCACCCCAAACCACCCCCGTACCTGACCCCCTGCCTGCGCTGAGGATCTGTGAAAGGGACGTCAACTATTTCAGAGACAGAGGATTAAGAAGGCATCAGGTCCTGATGGAGTGTCTCCGTCCTGTCTGAAAGTCTGTGCTGGACAGCTGGCTCCCATCTTCACTCAGATCTTCAACAACTCCCTGGAGCTGTGTGTGGTCCGCTCCTACCTCAAACGCTCCACCATCATTCCGGTTCCCAAGAAGTCCCCCGTCACAGGATTAAATGACTACAGACCAGTCGCCCTGACATCTGTTGTCATTAAATCCTTTGAGCGACTGGTGCTGACCCACCTAAAGGACATCACGGATCACCTGCTAGACCCCCTGCAGTTCACCTATAGAGCAAACAGGTCAGTGGATGACGCAGTCAACATGGCTCTCCACTACATCCTGCACCACCTAGACTCTGCAGGTACCTAAGCTCGGGTCCTGTTTGTGAACTTCAGCTCTGCATTCAACACCATCGTCCCAGAGCTCCTCCATCAAAAAATGTCCAAGCTCACCGTGCCTCCCTCCACCTGTCAGTGGATTACCAGTTTCCTGAATGACAGGAGGCAGCAGGTGAAACTGGGTAACTTCACATCCAGCTCCCGGTCCCTCAGCATCGGCGCCCCCCAGGGATGTGTTCTCTCCCCACTGCTCTTCTCCCTTTACACCACTGACTGCACGTCAAGGGACCCTTCTGTGAAACTCCTGAAGTTTGCAGATGACACCACCATCATTGGATTCATCCGTGACGGTGACGAGTCTGCATATAGAGGGGAAGTGGAACAGCTGGTCCTCTGGTGCAGTCTGAACCACCTGGAGCTAAACCCGCTCAAAACTGTGGAGATGACAGTGAACTTCAGGAAGAGACCCTCATCAACATCTCCTCTCATAATCATCAACAGGCCAGTCCCCACAGTGGAGTCTTTCTGGTTCTTAGGATCCACCATCACACGGGACCTGAAGTGGACCTCCCACATTAACTGTATAAGAAAGAAGGCCCAGCAAAGGCTGTACTTTCTGCGTCAGCTCAGAAAGTTAATCCTGCCTCAGGAACTGCTGACCATCTTCTACACAGCAATAGTCCAGTCTGTCCTGACCTCATCCATCTCTGTCTGGCTCGGATCCGCCACCAGAAAAGACAAGGACATACTGCAGAGAACAGTCAGGTCCTCAGAAAGGATCATAGGTACTGATCTTCCCTCCATTCAGGACCTGTACCAGTCCAGGGTCAAGAAGCGGGCCAGAAAAATCACCACAGACCCCTCACACCCTGGCCACAATCTGTTTAGGCTCCTCCCGCCAGGCCAGCGTTACAGAGCGTTGTACGCCAAAACCACCATACACAAGAACAGTTTTTTCCCCCAGGCTGTCGCTCTGATGAACTCTGTGTAGTCACAGAGTGTGAGTCCATTCACATAACAATAAACTATAACTCTGTACTGCTGTACATACTCACTTTAAAATAATCCTGGTTTGGTGTATATATTATCCTTTATTATTTATTTGTATTTATTTCTTTATTTCACTTATTTAAGTTCTGTACTGGAGAGAAAAGTTGCCGGAGTCAAATTCCTTGTATGTGTCATACTTGGCCATTAAAGCTGATTCTGATACCGATTCTGATTCTGATGGGTTTCCTTACCTTACCTGGTTTATCTGTCCTTACTACTGTTGCTCTTGAGTGTGTGTGTCCATTGGGGTTTGGTTTGGGGGGAGGGTATGGAGTTAAGTCAGGGCTATAATGTTTGTGTATTTGAAAGAAATATATTGAAATTGAAAATGTGTAAGCTAAAAAAGAAAGTCAAGTTTTTATTGTGAACTTTGAAAAACAAAAAATTGGATTCAAAATAAAATTTTACGTATTGAATGTTTATATTAATTGAAATTTCAATGTTTTTTTTGTTTTTTGTTTTTACAATTTTCTGAATAAACTTTAATTCAAAATGTTCAGTATTATATTTATTTTCAAGTTTAAGATTTTTTTTCCTTTAGTTTCAGATTATATTTTTTTCAGATTCAAATCTTTCTACTGTAATTAAGGTCAAAAAAGGTCTTTACAGTTTCAGATTTTCTTCCAGCTTCAGATCCATTTTCTACACTTTTAGATTCCTGTTTTTCAGTTTCAAACTTTTGGCCCTGATGTGGCGTGGTGGGCGGGGCTACACAGAGAGGGGAGTGGAATTATGAGTGGCAGCAGAAGCAGGAGGCTGAAGACATTCTCTCTATCATGTTGCCTTCAGGAAACATGGGAATGAACGCAATCTATCAAATGCCTCCTCCACTGTATTGTTACATGATTGGTAGAGAATACATCAAGAGTAACCACTAATTCTCAGTTATTAAAAGGGGCTATATGCAATTTTCTGAAATTTTAAACTCACGACTGACACCTGTGGCCAAAAAACGGAACTCCTCTTCCTTTCTGCTCGGACTTGCAGTGCGCGGTCGTATGCCGGTCGCTCTCAATCTTCGATCTTTTTCGGGCACTTATCAGGGGTTTAACTTTTTTAGTATTATGTGGAGTTACTGTTGGTGTCAGAGTTGTCCTTGGTCTCTTCTGTGTATTCACACAATCCATTGAACTGCTTCCGAGTGCTGACTAGCGGTGGTGGCAGAGTGATCTGCCACATTTAACATGAACGCGCTTGACGTCACATCCGCTGACAGCGCAGGAAAGTCCGACCCGTCAGAAAATAGAAAAAATTGGATACAGGCTTATAGGTGCACCCACTGTGAGCTGACAAAGTATGCTTATCAGGAGATGTTTAAGTCATAAATGGTTAAATAAAAAGGGTATTGTTACGTTTATTTTGGGGGAAAAGTTTCATAAAGCCCCTTTAAAGCTGTTTCAGTCAATACTGTGTATAGATTATGCTGTAAAAGTGATCAATAATAAGCAGTTTTCCTAACCACTGCATCAGAAGTGGACATTTTCAATGTCCCCGTGTGTCAGGAGCGCGCACTGCAGCCAGAGAGGCGGATCCGACCGTCTTCACAGCATGATGACAGATAGTCATGTCAAAGTTTTTACTTTATTAAGCTTCCATTAAAAAAAATAAAATAAAAATAAACCTGGTCTTGTTTTTTTTTGTATTATTACACAGTTTTGTGTCGTTTGTTTTAATCGCCGTTTTTTTCTTTTAAAAAGGGAAACCTCGTTTTAACAACATGAAAAGAGAACAGCATAATTCAGCCTGTGTTGTTTCTATGCCCCATGGGACAGATATCAACCAATTATCTTGTGTTTTAGTTTGTTTACTCATCTCATCATACACAACTATCTTGTTAATTTTTTGTTGAGCGCGGGGGGGCGCGCTCACGACACACGGCGAACAGAATATATTAATGGAACAGATTTTCGTTCCCCTGACATCATTGCACGCCATCTTACAGTGAGATACAACCTGCCCGGTACAATGCATGCTACTTTGGGGGCATGGGAAATGTCCATTTCTGACACAGTGGTTGGGAAAACTGCTCATAATTGATCCCTTTTACAGTGTACACAGTATTGACTGAAACAGCTTTAACTAGAAAAAGTTGCATTTCCTGCGATAATGCAGTGTGAATGCTGTAAACTGAATTTATTTGCAGAAAATGGCTTAAGTATTTGAAGTTAACTGTAAAAGACTTGCTCAAGTTTAATAAACAGCAACAGCAGAAGAAAGAAAATGGTGTGCCAACCATACAACAAAGAAAAACTGTCACAACAAACTAAAATGCCGTTGTTACCTAAAATCAGCTAAAATCCAAATATTACCCAAAACGCTAGTAGTAGCATGTTGAGAAACAGTAACATGTTGGTAAAAAAAATAAAAAAATCTATTCAGTAAAATAAAAACAAGCTATAACAACAATATTACTGAAAATTATCTAAAATGCTAATATTAGCTAAAATACTAGTGGTAGCATGTTGCCAAAAACAAACATGTTGGTTAACAATAATTCAATCCATTCAGTATAATAAAAATAAGCTTAAATGCAAACGTTAGCTAAAATGCTAATGGTAGTATGTTGGCGAACACTAACATGGCTCTAAACATTAACAAAATCCATTTAGCAAGGTAACCTTAGCTGTTAAGCCAAAATTAGCTTAAATGTTGATACCAGCTGAAATACTAGTGTTAGCTTAAATGCTACCTAACTTTATCCTTTTAAGTATGTTAAAATCTTCCTAAAATGCAAATATTAGCGAACATTAGCTAAAATGCTAATGTTAGCTTAAATGTTGATTTTAGCTTAAATGTTACATATAGCATGTTGGTAAACACCAACATGTTGGTTAACAGTAACTAAATCCATTCATTATTTTAATTCTTGCTGTTAAGTCAAAATGAGTTAAAATTCCATTGTTAGCTTGACTGAGCTTAATTGCTATGGTTAGTGAAAAGACTATTGGCAGCATGTTAGCAAACATGAACATATAGGTTAACAATAACTCAACCCATTCAGTATGTTAAAATCAACCCAAAAACCTAATGATAGCTCAAATTAGCAAAAATGCTGATGTTAGCTGAAATGCTAATGTTAGCTAAAATACCACAGATAGCATGTTGGGAAAAACCAACATGTTGGTTAACAATTACTCAGTCCATTAATTATATAAATTTTAGCTGTTAAGTCAAAATGATCTAAAATCCCATTGTTAGCTTGAATTAGCTAAATTGCTATGGCTAGTAAAAAAGCAATTGTTAGCATGTTGGCAAACATGAACATATTGGTTAACAATAACTCAATCCATCCAGTATGTTAAAATCAACCCAAAAACCAAATGATAGCTAAAAGTAGCTAAAATGCTAATGTTAGCTAAAATGCTAATGTTAGCTAAAATGCCACAGATAGCATGTTGGCAAACCCTAACATGTTGGTTAACTGTATCTCAATCCATTCTGTATGTTAACTTTAGCTATTAAGTCAAAATTAGCTAAAATGCTAATGTTAGCTTTAATGCTAGTATTAGTATAATGGATAACAATCGCAAGTTAGCTAACAATATATTATTCCATTTATAATGCCTACGACTGTCTAAACATACAAGTCTGTGTAACTGCCATTTAAAAGTAATCACTGCATTCCAGGTATTGGAACAGTAAAATGCCCGCTGTTGCCTGCCTAGTACCTATGAGACTGTATTGATCATCATATTTTACAGAGTAATCAAAAGTCCTGGTGAACTGATTTGTATTAAATCTACAAGTTGTTTGAGATGTCTTACAATAACCCTGAAACGTCAGTTTTACAGTGGAGGGCATAATATATAGCAATTCTCTTTTGTACCACAAGACGGAGATCAAACTAAAGCCATGAAAAGGCCTGCCATTTATCGACCAATCACACGCCAGCTTTCACTGGGGGAGACAGCCAGAGTGCAGCACCTCACTTATGTCTCCTAATTTCTCAGCCGCTTTAACAGGCAACGCAGCTTCCGAACTACTCTTAATAACTTATGAACCGTAAGGCCTATCGACGTCACCGATATACCATTTATATCGGAACGGATAGGTGAATGCTCTCAAACCACTCAATTTGTTGAAAATAAAATATTACAGCCGTAAAATGATGTCGAATATGTTGATAAATTTGATAGTAACATTAATCTGTCCTTCCTTGGTCCCGAACTACATCCTCTTACTCTGAAAATATAAGGCCTATCGAAATTATTCTTTCACTGTGCGTATCAGCAGGCTTTGATGAAGACTCATGGTTCGTTTCATGTGTGTACCTCAATCTGTGTAGGAGCAGTGATTTTGTAAAAATGAGGATGATTTTGGTATTTTTGAATCTGAGCCGTTTTAACGAAGAGCAGATTTGTTACACTCGAACAAACAAAACTTATGGAAAAACGGTAACAGGTATCGAAAATATTGTTGAATCATGACCGTCAGGAAGGTCTGAAGTTAAATTGGCACAAGGCTCATGTTTCTACGTCGCATCGTTTATGAGATATGACTTTACGAATATAGGTCAGAATCCAGCAGTCCTCCTCAGAATTTTTGCTCAGTCCCAACGCATTCCAATGGTCCCTCCTGGGTGCGGGCACTTTGTTTCGGGTCGATTTGCCAAAAAACTGTAACATAAATTTTGGTGACATTTCCTGAAGCAAAAATTGATAACCTACGTTTTGATATATAATATGTGCAGAAAGAGTGAAATATGAGCGAGTGAGCGGAAGTTGTTCATGGAAAATCAGGAAAGGGGAAAAGTGTAATTCTGCTAGAGTGGGCCACTCTAGCTTAATTGCTTCGCTCCCATAGACATGCATGTATTTTCAGAAATCTGATCATTTCGGGACCAAAAATTTGAGGAAGGATTGTATGAAAACGGTACAAGTTAGGAAGAAGCTTAGACATACAGTAAAAGCTGAAGAGTATGACTACATTTTAAGTTTTGAATGGTGTTTCTAAGTGGAAGTATGTGGAAGTAGTTAGTTTAGCAAAACAGGTTAAATTTAGCAGAATTTTTGAGGTTTTCCATTCATTTCAATGGGAGCAAAAAAAGCATAAAAAGTTGAATATTATAAAAAGTATGAAGGTTATGAATACCAAAAGATATATCCGGAAAGAGCAGAATAAGCTGAATAATTGAAAAGTTGAATGGTTAAAATAGCACAAAGTATGCAGAAGTAGTTAAAGTTGAAAAAACGTACGGAAGCAACTATAAGAAGAAGAAGAAGAAGAAGAAGAAAAAGATAGAACTAGAACATTTCAGGAAATTAAAACAGGGCCTGCCAAGCGGGACGTAATAAGTCACAGACCCCCAATCAGAGGTTATGTTGCCTATCCTAGCATGCTAATGCTAGCTGACATGTTATCAATAGGTTCGAAGCAATAAGTAGAAAAAGTTGGGCCCAAAAAAAATTAGCAAAAATGCTAACATGAGCTAGCATGCTAATGCTAACTAGCATGTTACCAATAGCCTCGAAGCAATGAGTAAAAAAAGTTAAGCAAAATTCAAAAATTAGCAAAAATGCTAACATGAGCTAGAATGCTAATGCTAACTAGCATGCTAATGCTAACTAGCATGTTATCAATAGCCTCGAAGCATTGAGTAAAAAAAAGTTAAGCAAAATTCAAAAGTTAGCAAAAATGCTAACATGAGCTAGAATGCTAATGCTAACTAGCATGCTAATGCTAGCTTACATGTAATCATTAGCTGGAACATAATCACAACGAAAAGTTAAGCAAAAATTAGAAAAATTAGCTAAAACGCTAACATGAACTAGCATGCTAATGCTAGCTTACATGTAATCATTAGCTGCAACATAATCACTGTGAAAAGTTAAGAAAATTTGAAAAATTTGCTAAAATGCTAACATGAGCTAGCATGCTAATGCTAACTAGCATGCGGATGCTAGCTAACATGTTATCATTAGCATTTGAGGAATCAGTACAAAAAGTTAGTCAAAAACCAAAATTTAGCTAAAATGTTAGAAAGAGCTAACATGCTAATGCACACTAGCCTAATAAGGCTAAGTAGCATAAGGTAAGGGGTGTGAATACTTTTCTATGTGGTAGAATACTCTCCTAAGTAAGATAAGTGGTCTGTTTTAAAAGCACAGGTAGCAATGTGTTTAGAAATGAATGGACAATGTCATTGCTGAAGCATTATGGGAAATGGAGTTGTGGCCAGAATAAAGAATGTGCCTATGAAGTAAAATAATTTATAGACAGAAAGAGAGAGAGAAACAGGGAGACAGAGAAAGGGACACAAAGTCCTTCAGGACCGCTCAATTCGCAGCTCAACAGTCGCTGACAGACAGACAGAGACAGGCAGAAAAGCTCTTGGAGATCGCTGCTACCGCAGCGCAGCTTCCACTGACAGAACGTCACACAGACAGCTGATGTCACAGTTTTTTCAGACCGTTGCTTCCGCAGCGGACCCTCTGCTGAGAGACAGACATGGAGTCCTTTAGAGTCAGTCGCTGACAGACAGACAGACAGAAAGTTCCTCTATATAAGAGTAGTGTAATAGTAGTAATAAATATGTAATAAATATGTAATAGTAGTGTAAAACAAGTGTGCTGTGATATTGTATTGAAAATCTGAGGGCTTTTATTTTGAAAAGATTGTTTGAGTCTTATTTTGAAAGTCCAGCACGGATGTCAGTTAAGGCTGGCTGAGTATCGATAGTTATATATAGTGATTCTCCCATCAGTAATCCAGTTCTTTGAGGCCTTAAATTCATTAGTGTTAAGTTGACCTTTCATGACCTTTAATGGGCTCTTCTCCAAAGAGACACAAGGTGCAATTGCTGCTTAGAGGGACAGACAGACAGACAGACAGACAGACAGACAGACAGACAGACAGACAGACAGACAGACAGACAGACAGACAGACAGACAGACAGACAGACAGACACACAGACAGACAGACATAACATCCATTCACTGCATTAGTATTATAACATACAAAGCCACTATGATCTTCTATAGAAAATCTGAGGGGTTTTATTTTGAAGAGCTTGTTTGAGTCTTATTTTGAAAGTCCATCATGGATGTCAGTTAAGGCTGATTGAGTATCATATGTATAATGAAATCCTCTGAAGGGTAATCCAATAATCTATCAGGCCTTAACTCTGTCTAAATAGAGTTCTAATGACCTTAAGTGACCTTTTGTTCTCCTCAGAAGCCATCTGTGCTGTTGCTAAGTAACAGCAAAGTGACAGGTGCATGTGTGTGTGACACAATAAGCTGATGCTCGGCTAACAGACAGACAGACAGACAGAGAAAGACAGCGAGACAGTGTCCTATAGCATACGCAGCGTACCAGCCGCTGGCAGGCAGGCAGGCAGACAGACAGACAGACAGACAGACAGACAGACAGACAGACAGCAGTAGTGTAAAACAATAAGCTGCTATGATATTCTATTTAAGGTCTGAGGGCTTTTATTTTGAAGAGATTGAGTTTTATTTTGAGTCTTATTTTGTGGGTCAAAAGTCAATTTCAAGATATGTAAAAGCACTCCACACTGATCAGAATTAATATAAAATAATCTATAGCTACCCAAAGGTCAATTTCAAGACATGTAAAAATATAGTCTTATTTTGAAAATCAGACATACAAACAGACAGATGGACGGAAAGAGACCCCTGTCTCACATACAGACAGACAGAGAGACCTTTCAATTCAGCAGTAGTGTAAAACAATAAGACACTATGATCTTCTATGATAAATCTGAAGGCCTAAATCCATGTTCAAATAGAGTTGGAATGAACTGAGGCAGGCAGGCAGGCAGAACCTCCATTCACTGCAATAGTATTATAACATACAAAGCCCCTATGATCTTCTATTGAAAATCTGAGGGCTTTTATTTTGAAGAGCTGGTTTGAGTCTACAGCTACCCAAAGGTCAGTTTCAAGACATGTACAAGTACTCCACACTAATCAGAATTAATAGAAAGTAATCTACAGCTTCTATGGTAAATCTGAATGCCTAAATCCATGTTCAAATAGAGTTGGAATGAACTTTCATGACCTCTGGCTCTCCTGAGAAGTGCAGGTGTGCCGTTGCTTGGCAACTAATGGCTGTGACTAATTTACATGTCATCCACTTTGAAGCTCTAAAGCCATTTCTGACCCCAAAAAGGGGTCTGAACAAATTGCCGCTGTTCGAAAACCATGCGTGGTATCGAAAAACATCTTGAAGCGTCATGGAGAGCTAGGTTTCATCTTCGATCATGGAAAAGCACAACTCTCTACATATTTCACAGTCCAAGAACGAACGAGAGAAAAATGTCTTGTCACAAGGACCAGCTTCAGAAAGTCACAAGGATGCTCAATGTAAATGTATAGGCTGTTCTTCTGAAATCTGCTCGGAATTTGTCAGATTTTTTGCAAACTCGAGTTGGCTGAGAGAAAACAGTGAGACATAGAGAAATTCTGAAAAGATCGTGTGAATGTCATCGGATGTGGCTTTCACATGCCCGAAAATCATTTCGATAGAATGAAATATGTGACCGTGACGGCGAGTTAAAAATAATTTGGGTTCCAGCTCGGATAAGATCTCGCACTCTAACTTAACGGCAGTTACACTGTTAAAAATTAAAAAAATTTAAATTTGGGGCCAACTTTGGGTCGCTCAGAGGCGTATTGTGAAAAAACCGTAACAGATATCAACATCCCGTCTTCACTTCTGAACAGAGCTCGGATTTTCCTACAAACTGAAAGTTTAGTGGTTTTTCTAAATGAAGTTATGATGATGCAGTAAATCCTCAAAAAAGTGAATTTGTAATGATCGCTCTGACACCTCACTCCATTCATTCCTATGGGATTTTTGGGCGTGGTTTTTGGCTAATTACGTCGCCATGGTAACTCCAATCGCCAATAAAAGTAATTGCACACCTCCCGGGATCGAGCCGCACGTTTTGATATATATATTGTGGGGGTGCATGCTACGGTACGACCCGCATTAAGTTGGACGGAAGAAAAAAATAAAACTAGAAAATTTCAGGAAATTTAAACGGGGCCTGCCACGTGGTGCGTAATCAGTCACACACCCCCATTCAGAGCTTCTGTTGCCTAGAACAAATTTAAAAAATAGCTAAAATGCTAACATGAGCTAGCATGCTAATGCTAACTAGCATGCTAATGATAGCTAGCATGTTATTAATAGCCTTGAAGCAATGAGTGAAAAAAGTTAAGCAAAATTAAAAAATTAGCTAAAATGCTAACATGAGCTAGCATGCTAATGCTAACTAGCATATTATCAATAGCCTCGAAGCAATGAGTAAAAAAAGTTAAGCAAAATTCAAAAATTAGCAAAAATGCTAACATGAGCTAGCATGCTAATGCTAACTAGCATGCAAATGCTAGCTAAAATGTTATTAATAGCCTTGAAACAATGAGTGAAAAAAGTTAAGCAAAATTCAAAAATTAGCTAAAATGCTAACATGAGCTAGCATGCTAATGCTAACTAGCATGTTATCAATAGCCTCGAAGCAATGAGTAGAAAAAGTTAAGCAAAATTCAAAAATTAGCTAAAATGCTAACATGAGCTAGCATGCTAATGCTAACTAGCATGCTAATGCTAGCTAGCATGTTATTAATAGCCTTGGAGCAATGAGTGAAAAAAGTTAAGCAAAATTCAAAAATTAGCTAAAATGCTAACATGAGCTAGCATGCTAATGCTAACTAGCATGCGCATGCTAGCTAACATGTAATCATTAGCTGCAACGTAATAACAGTGAAAAGTTAAGAAAATTCAAAAAAATAGCTTAAATGCTAAAATGAGCTAGCATGCTAATGCTAACTAGCATGCTAATGCTAGCTAACATGTAGTCATTAGCTACAACGTAATCACTACGAAAAGTTATGAAAATTTGAAAAATTAGCTAAAATGCTAACATGAGCTAGCATGCTAATGCTAACTAGCATGCTAATGCTAGCTAACATGTGATCATTAGCATCAGAGGAATCAGCACGAAAAGTTAGTCAAAAACCCAAATTTAGCTAAAATGCTAAAAATAGCTAGCATGCTAATGCTAACTAGCCTAATAATGCTAACTAGCATAATATTAGGTAAGGGGTGTGAATACTTTTCTATGTGTTGGAATACTCTCCTAAGTCAGATAAGCGGTCTGTTTTAAAAGCCCAGGCAGCAATGTGCTTAGAAATGAATGGACAATGTATTTGCTGAAGCATTATGGGAAATGGAGTTGTGGCCAGAACAAAGAATGTGCCTATTAAGTCAACTAACTTATAGACAGAAAGAGAGAGAGAGACAGGGACACAAAGTCCTTTAAGACCGCTCAATTCGCAGCTCCACAGTCACTGACAGAGAGACAGAGACGGGCAGACAGAGACAGACAGGGAGACAGAAAGAGACAGAGAAAGACAGAAAAAGAGACAGAAAGAGAGACAGAGACAGACAGAGAGAAAGAGACAGACAAAGAGACAGAAAGAGACAGAGAAAGATAGACAAAGAGACAGAAAGAGAGAAAGACAGAGAGAAAGAGACAGACAGAGAGACAGACAGATAGAGAGAGAGAGAGAGAGAGAGAGAAAGAGACAGACAGAGACAGAGAAAGACAGACAGGGAGACAGAAAGAGAGACAGACAGAGACAGAAAGAGAGACAGAGACAGAAAGAGACAGAGAAAGACAGACAAAGAGAGAGAAAGAGAGACAGAGACAGACAGAGACAGAGAAAGACAGACAGGGAGACAGAAAGAGACAGAGAAAGACAGACAAATAGACAGAAAGAGAGACAGAGACAGACAGAGACAGAGAAAGACAGACAGGGAGACAGAAAGAGACAGAAAGAGAGACAGAGACAGAAAGAGACAGAGAAAGACAGACAAAGAGACAGAAAGAGAGACAGAGACAGACAGAGAGACGGACAGAGACAGACAGAGAGAAAGAGACAAACAAAGAGACAGAGAAAGACAGACAGACAGAGAGAAAGAGACAGACAGAGTGAAAGAGACAGACAGAGAGACAGACAGACAGACAAACCCTATGAATCTTCTATAGAAAATCTGAAGGCTTTTATTTTGAAGAGCTTGTTTGAGTCTTATTTTGAAAGTCCATCATGGATGTCAGTTAAGGCTGATTGAATATCATATGTATAATGAAATTCTCTGAAGGGTAATCCATTAATCTAACAGGCCTTAACTCCATGTCTAAATAGAGTTCTAATGACCTTAAGAGACCTTTTGTTCTCCTCAGAGGCCAGCTGTGCTGTTGCTAAGTAACAGCAAAGTCACAGGTGCATGTGTGTGTGACCCAATCAGCTGATCAGACAGTGTGGGTCAAAAGTCAAATTCAAGACATGTATGAGCACTCCACACTAATCAGAATTACTGGAAATGAAGCTACAGCTACCCAAATGTCAGTTTCAAGACATGAACAAGCACTCCACACTAATCAGAAAAAAAAGAGACAGAGAAAGGCAGAAAAGTTCTTGGAGAGCGCTGCTTCCGCAGCGCAGCTTCCACTGACAGAACGTCACACAGACAGCTGATGTCTCAGTTCTTTCAGACCGCTGCTTCCGCAGCGGACCCTCCGCTGAGAGACAGACATGGAGTCCTTCAGAGTCAGTCGCTGACGGAGAGAACCTCTATGTGAGAGTAGTGTAATAGTAGTAATAAATGTGTAATAGATCTTTAATAGTAGTGTAAAATAATAGGGTACTGTGATATTGTATAAAAAATCTTAGGGCTTTTATTTTGTAAATATTGTTTGAGTCTTATTTTGTGGGTCAAAAGTCAGTTTCAAGACATGTAAGAGCACTCCACACTAATCAGAATTAGTAGAAAGTAATCTACAGCTTCTATGGTAAACCTGAAGGCATAAAACCATGTTCCAATAGAGTTGGAATGAACTCTAATGACCTCTGGCTCTCCTGAGAAGTGCAGGTGTGCCGTTGCTTGGCAACTAATGGCCACTAATTTAGCGTGACTAATTTGTCTCTGACATGTCAGCCACTTTGAGGCTCTAAATCCATCTCTGACCCCAAAAAGGCTTCCGAACAAATTGCCGCTGTTCGAAAACCGTGCGTGGTATTGAAAAAATTCTTGAAGCGTCAGTGAGAGCCGGGTTTCGTCTTCGATCATGGAAAAGCACAACTCTCTACATATTTCACAGTCCGAGAACGAACGAGAGAGAAATGTCTTGTCACAAGCCCCAGCTTCAGACTTTCTCAATGTAAAAGTATACGCTGCTCTTCTGAAATCTGCTCAAAATGTGTCTGATTTTTTGCAAACTCGAGTGCGCTGAGAGAAAACGGTGAGACATAGAGAAATTTCGAAAAGATCGTGTGAATGTCATCGGGCGTGACTTTCACATGGCCGAAAATCAGATCAGTAGAACGAAATATGTGACCGTGACGGCGAGTTAAAAAATATTTTGGGTTCTCAATAATCTTGGGTCTCACACTCTGACTAAACAGCAGTTACACTGTCAAAATTTAAAATTTTTAAATTTGAGGCAAACTTTGGGTCGCTCAGAGGCTTATTGTGAAAAAACCGTAACAGATATCAACATCCCGTCTTCACTTCTGAAAAGTGCTCGGATATTCCTACAAACTGAGATTTCAATGGTGTTTCTAAGTGAACGTATGATTACACAGTAAATCCTCAAAAAAGTGGATTTTTTGGATCGCTCCGACTCCTGACTCCATTCATTTCCTATGGGGCTGTTTTGGGCGTGGTTTTTCGCTAATTACGTCGCCATGGTAACTCCAATCGCTTATAAAAGTAATAGCACCCATCGTGGGGTCGAGCCGCACGTTTTGATATATATATTGTGGGGGTACATGCTACGGTACGACCCGCATTAACGCTGGACGGAAGAAAAATAAATATTAAAGAAGCCGTTTAGAGGTGTAGAATAATAGGTGCCTTGCCATGCAATTGCATGGGAGGCAGTGCATTGCATTGCTTCGCAATGCAATGCTCTGCTTCTCCCTGCATTGCATTGGCAGGCCCCTAATAAAATAAATAAAGAGTCCAGTTTAGAGGTGTAGAATAAGCCTGGCATGCAATTGCATGGGAGGCAGTGCATTGCATTGCAATGCTCTGCTTCTCCCTGCATTGCAATGGCAGGCCCCAATAAAGAGAAAAAGGATCTCAAGAGTGTGCCTACAGCATTCACACTAATAACTGAGCTTTAGTGATTACGCTTGATGTTTTCTCTACCAATCATGTAATAATACAGTGCAGGAGGTGTTTGAAAGATTATGTTCATTCCCACGTTTCCTGAAGGCAAAATGATAGAGAGAACGCTTTCAGCCTCCTGCTTTTGCTGCCACTTATGATTCCACTCCCCTCTCTGTGTAGCCCCGCCCACCACGCCACATCAGGACCAAAAGTTTGAAACTGAAAAACAGGAATCTGAAAGTGTAGAAAAAGCATCTGAAGCTGGAAGAAAAATCTGAAAAAACTCATTACCTGATTAATCACAAAGTAGTGGTTCAAGTTTCAGCTACAGATGCACCAATATCTCCGTCCTGGAACAGTGATCACAACAAAATCTTCAGACCTGTAACAAAAGTTTTCAGATTAACGTCACAGAAATATGTTTTAGGCTGCACTGATCTAGGATGTTGCAAACTTTGATAACGAGAACCGGCAAGTACTCAAACCCATAGAAGGAATTTTTCACGTGCTACTCCTAAGTAGGGCAGAAATGACCTAACATCTTACCATCAAATTCTGAACTTTTATGGTTAGGACTGATTTTGTTGAGCAACACATTAGCAGAAAGGAAACCAGATTGCTTTAAAAAGGAAGGGTTCAAAATCCAGAAAAAGTCCTGATCATAAAGACATGTTGGGTAGAACATGCAGGAAGATTCTTAGAATTATGGGAAATCCTTCACAGCCAAACTAAGAAAATGTCCATGGCCATCTATACTGGCAAAGGGGTTGTATAAGAACGTGCAATCTGTGGAGGGTTGATGCTCTGGCACCTTAACTTTCCTCTTTAGAGAGTTCAGTAAGTAAAGGTGATCACTTCCTTTTCTGGTACAATCATCTCCAATGTAGGCTGTACCCAAGGCTCTGTGTTATCCCCCCTGTTGTTCTTTCCACGTTCAAACAGTTATACCAGTGCCCATACTGATAGGTACCTAATTAGGTTTGCTGATAATCTGATCAACCTTCTCCAGAACACTGCAGAACACAGTTTGGTTTTGAATGAGTTTCTAAATTGGTGTGAGGAGTCCCACCTGCAGCCCATACAGATTGTGTAATGAGTGTACGTATCTGGGGTGCCTCTGGATAAGTGGGACAAATACAAAGAAATGATCCAAAAAAAGGATTGACTTTCTGAAAAACGTGGTTATTATGCAATGGTAACTGTAAAATGCGGAAGATGTGTTACAGCACTTTTGTGGAAACTGTTTTTACTTTTTGTATTACGAGGCAGCAACACAGGTCTTCTGCCATGCTTTATAGTAAGCGAGCCATTCTTTTAAAACTGTCTACCAAGGTTTGTGGATTGGTTGGGAGGCATGAAAGAAGCACAAGAGAACACACTGAGGGAAATAATGACTACTGCCAGTAAGATGCTGGGCATTTTAGCTATTCAAATTCAATTCAATTCAATTCAATTCAGTTTATTTATATAGCGCCAATTCACAACAGATGTCATCTCAAGGCACTTAACAAGTCATTTCAATACATTAATACAAACATTCCAATCAGTTAAAAAGTTTCCTATTTAAGGAATCCCAGCAGATTGCGTCAGCCATTGGCGTGAGGTTGGGCCCCGTTGATGCAGACTTTCCAACCACAGCAATCCTTCAGCAATCCCTCATACTGAGCAAGCATGTAGCAACGGTGGAGAGGAAAAACTCCCCTTTAACAGGAAGAAACCTCCAACAGAACCAGGCTCAGTAGGAGCGGCCATCTGCCACGACCGTCTGGGGGTTTGAGAAGACAGAGCAGAAACACAGAAGGAACAGAAGATCTGATATAAGAGAACTTTCTTTGTTACAGAAAGTAAAAAGTTAATAACAGGACACAGTGGATGTTCAGTTACTGGGAGGATCATCCCAGTCGATGCCCCCCGTCCAACAGGACATTGCAGCCAAGCAGGATACCAGACCAGGTATATCTTCTATGGAGAGAAAAACACTGAGAGAAAACAAAGTTAACAGTCGAAATAACAGAATGTACTGTAATACAACTGGAGAGTCTTAGGAGAAAAGGAAGTAGCAGAGTGAAGAAAATTGGTAAGTCTGTCCTCCAGCAGTCTAAGCCTATAGCAGCATAACTACAGAGATAGCTCAGGATGACCTAAGCCACTCTAACTATAAGCTTTATCAAAAAGGAAAGTTTTAAGCCTGGCCTTAAAAGTAAACAGAGTGTCTGCCTCACGGACTAAAGCTGGGAGCTGGTTCCACAGGAGAGGAGCCTGATAACTAAAAGATCTGCCTCCCATTCTACTTTTAGAAATCCTAGGAATTACAAGTAAACCTGCAGTCTGAGAGCGAAGGGCTCTGTTAGGAACATAAGGAACAATTAGATCTCTGATGTATGATGGAGCTTGATTATTAAGGGCTTTGTATGTAAGAAGAAGGATCTTAAATTCTATTCTGGATTTAACAGGGAGCCAATGAAGGGAAGCTAAAACAGGAGAAATGTGATCTCTCTTTTTAATATTCATCAGATCTCTTGCTGCCGCATTTTGGATCAACTGAAGGCTTTTAATGGCATTGTGTGGACTACCTGATAGTAAAGAATTACATTAGTCCAGCCTTGAGGTAACAAATGCATGGACTAGTTTCTCAGCATCACTCCTGGACAGGATGTTTCTAATTTTAGCAATATTCTGGAGGTGAAAGAAAGAAATCCTAGAAACCTGTTTAAAGTGGGATTTAAATGTCAAGTCTCTGTCAAAAATAACACCAAGGTTATTTACGTTATTACTGGGGGCCAATTTAGTGCCATCCAGATGAAGTGATTGACTAATCAGTTTCTGTTTAAGATCTTCTGGTCCAAAGACAGCAACTTCTGTTTTGTCAGAATTAAAAAGCAAAAAGTTTAGGGTCATCCATGTTTTTATGTCTTCCAGACATGCCTGTAATCTACCTAACTGACTGGGTTCATCAGGATTTATGGATAAATATAGTTGTGTATCATCGGCATAGCTGTGGAAATTTATCCCATGCTGTCTAATGATTCTACCAATTGGGAGCATATATATGGTGAACAGAATTGGTCCAAGCACAGAACCCTGTGGAACTCCACAAGTAACCCTTGAGAGTGAAGAAGATTTATCATTTAGATGAACAAACTGGAATCTATCAGACAAATATGATTTAAACCAGCCTAGTGCTGTTCCTTTGATCCCTGCAACATGTTCAAGCCTTTCTAGGAGAATATTATGATCGACTGTGTCAAAAGCAGCACTGAGATCTAACAAAACCAGAACAGACACTAGTCCATTATCTGAGGCCATGAGAATATCATTAGTAACCTTCACCAGTGCTGTTTCAGTGCTATGATGAGCTCTAAAACCTGACTGAAACTCTTCAAACAGCTCGTTATTGTTTAAATGCTCGCAGACTTGATTAGCAACAATTTTCTCAAGGACTTTGGATAAGAAAGGAAGGTTAGATATAGGTCTGTAATTCACTAAGTCATCTTGATTAAGGGAAGGTTTCTTGAGTAAAGGTTTAATTACAGCTATTTTAAATTCCTGTGGTACGTATCCGTTTACTAAGGATAGATTCATCATATCCAAAATGGGGCCAGGAACCAAATGGAACACTTCTTTAAATAATTTGGTTGGAATTGGGTCCAACATACAAGTTGAAGGTTTAGATGAGGCTAATATTTTTGATAATTCCGAAAGCTCGACTGAATCAAAACAGCCTAAGGACAAATGACGTTCTACAGTTCTTTCCGATACTGCCTCATTTACTGAGGAAGAAGTAATCACGTTTGGGAGGATGCCAATGATTTTATTTTTAATAGAATTCATTTTATTTATGAAGAATCCCATAAAATCATCACTGCTAAGAGCTGGGGGAATAGTTGGCTCAACAGAGCTATGACTCTGAAACCTAGGATTGTTTTTATTCGCCTCTATTAATGATGAAAAATATGCTGTTCTAGCTTGTCGAAGGGTCTTTTTATACAGCAATAGACTGTTATTCCAGGTTAAATAGGAATCCTCTAGGTGTGTAGAGCGCCATTTTCTCTCCAGCTTCCTAGTATTCTGCTTTAAAGTACGCAACTCTGCGTTGAACCAAGGAGTCAGCCTCCTATGGCTAGCCACTTTCTTTTTTAAGGGGGCTACACTATCTAATGCCAAACACAATGAGGACGTAACACTGTGAACCAGATCATCAATTTCTGAAGGGTTAGAGATAGAATTGCTCCCATCCACTGTGTTACCCTGAGACACTAAGGAAAGTAACCTTACAGCATTGTCTGATAAAGCTCTACTATAATGAAATTTTCTTTAAGATTTAAGATGGTCAGTTAAAGTAAATTCAAAAGTTATTAAGAAGTGGTCAGACAGGACCAGGTTATGTGGGTGGACTGTTATTTCCTCACACTTAATACCGTATGTCAGTACAAGGTCCAAAGTGTGTTTGCCCGAGTGGGTCGATCCCTGTACATTTTGAGCCAATTGAGTCTAAAATAGCACTAAAGGCTGCATTTAGGCTATCACTTTCAGTATCCACATGAATGTTAAAGTCCCCCACTATAATAACCCTATCAGTATTTAATACTAAATCAGATAAAAAATGTGAGATCTGATCCAAGAATTGAGAGTAAGGGGCTGGTGGACGATACAAAACCACAAACAAAAATGGTCTTAATGTTTTGCAACTTGGATGAGGAAAATTAAGGGTTAGATGTTCAAAAGAACTGTAGCTATCAATTGGTCGTGGACTAATTAGTAAATCAGAACGACAAATGGTTGCAACTCCTCCTCCTCGCCCAGTATTTCTAGGAATGTGAAAATTTAAATGACTGGAAGGAGTTGACTCATTTATACTGACATAATCCTCCTGCTGCAACCAGGTTTCTGTGAGACAAAGGAAATCAATGTGATTATCACAAATCAAGTCATTTACTAACAAAGTCTTTGAGGAGAGAGATCTTATGTTTAATAAACCACATTTAATAGATTTATTTTTCTGTTCAGTCAAAGTTGTATTTATTTTTATGAGATTTCCATAATTTGCTTTTGTTGGCTTAACTTTTAATCCATTTAATTTTGGCTGTGGGCAAGACACTGTTTCTATAGGGTAATGGGGGGGTAACAGTACAGAAGCAGCAGAGAGGTGGGTTAAACTACGACTCTGCTTCCTGGTCTGGACCCTGGGTTGTCAGTGTTTTGGAGGACTAATAAATTCGGCCATATTCCTAGAAAGAAGAGCTGCTCCATCCAAAGTGGGATGGATGCCGTCTCTCCGGATCAGACCAGGTTTTCCCCAAAATGTTCTCCAGTTATCAATGTAGCCCACATCATTAGGTAGGTAGAAGGCACTGGTAACCAGCCCTTTGTACCAAAGGCAATTAGTTTGTTCATCAAATGTTGAAGCAAAAAGTTTTTTTAAAGTTTTCATTTTATGGATAACCCTGTTGCTTAACTGGGTACTATGAACAGAAGTAAAGAGCTGCATAGGATGTTGTTCCTACTGTCTTCACATTGTCTGCTGTGCAGTACGTGTGGTTTGATAGCAGTTGTGTGTTTTTCTTGTCATTGCAATGACCAGTGTCATGTTTTCACACACTGAGCAAAATTTCTCTCGTTGTACAAGAAAGTATCTATACTAGTATCCATGGGGATGTTTGTACTGGTCTATTTGTATTATTGCAAATAAAAATATTGTTTTCTATAATTAGTTTTTTACCTTTTAGTTTGTCAAGCTTCGATGTTTGCACATGGTTGTTCTCAGATTCGTTCTCAGTGAGCAGCTTCAGCACTGGTGTGGTGTGCTAACTCAGCACTCCAACCTGAACTTTCTGAAGAAGAATCCACCTACTTGTTTTCTTGGTTGGAGGCCAGTTCAGAGGTTAGCAAGCGCCTCTACGCTTTATTAGCAGCTTTTGGCAGTGTTAGCACACTCTTCCTCAAGTGTCAAGTTCATGGTAGCACTTTAGAAAAGGATCAATTCTGGATTTCCCGCTTATTGCAAAATGGCCATAAACTTTGGTCATTGAAAGTTGAACCCATACACTGTATAAGACACACGTATCACCTTTTTTCCTTACTATCTTTCTTTTAGTAAAGATTACTAAATATATTTCTAATTGCTAAATACCAGAATAATGAAATATTTCTATGTAAAGTACATGGGTAAGCCCAGATAAATGAAATCAAAAGAAATCAGCCACTAAGCATATGTAATGAGTCTAAAATACTTTGTTAACAAAAATCCTGTACCTCCAATGACTAAAAAGTGATTCAGAGAGGAAGAACTTTTACAAGTTTACAGTATGCAAATGCACTTAGAGACAATTTCCATTCTGATGAAGTAAAGGGAAGCTTGCAAACCTGAACACATTGGCTCAGCTATGAAATACGGGGTGGCAGCATTATGTTGTATGGAGGCTTTGCTAAGCGAGGGTATTATGGGTATTATTACTTCTGTATTTCACCAAATAGATGGTGTTCTAAGGAAGACACATCATGCGGAAATATTAAAACAACATCTCAAGACATTGGACATGAAATGTGTGTGCAACCAAGGCAACCTACAAAAATGATTTAGTTCCACCAGGTCTTTCAGGAGGAATGGACCAAAACTCCAACACATGATTGTAAGTAAGCTTTGGAAAGACACCCAACATGTTTGACCTCTGTCATACATTCTAAAATATAACTCTACTAAATACTAAGGAAGCCATGTAATCCACTAAATTTGAAGAAGTCAAACAAGAAATAAAATCTGTGCATGTTCAGGCATTTAGCAGGCCAGTGATAGTGGCTTATTCTGCCCAGGTTATTGTATAGTACAGAAAACAATTCAGCAACTGGTGAGTGACCTCATTTAAATGACAGGGATAATCACGACAAAAACGGTTTCACTCCTTAAACTGGGAAATATTTTACCTAGTGAAGAGAACTGGTCCAAACACTAAACCCTGTGGAATGCCTTAACTAATTCTGGAAATTGCCAGGTCGAATTGACTTGAACCAGCTAGGTACAGTTATCTTCATTACTATAACACCTTAAGGACCCGGTGAGGGAATCACCACCATGCCATTGGTGATGAAGGATGTGTATGAACCCTTCAGATAAAAGAAGCCAGGATTTGATGGGATAATATGATCCACCTAATAAAGAAAACATTTAAACCTCAAATGTCTTTTTTAATGGTGTAGAAAAGGAATTATATATGCTCAAGAGACAAATACATTTAATCTTTGTGTCCCCCTCAAGATCCTTTCTTATGTGCTTTTCCTCCATCGATTCATTAAATTAACAATGCCTCTTTAGTTTGTGTAATCTGATGCAGAACACAGCAGTTATGGATGTCTTTAAGGATGATATCAATCAATCTGGGGCCGGTAAGGATCCGTCCCTCATGCTCCATCTCTAGCCTCATATATTTAAAACCAGGGGCTTCTCCTTGCATCACTCAACCTTTCGAATAATAAAATAAATCAAAACATAAGAGTTTTGTCCATTTGCAATTTCCTCTCAGGTCCTTGGAATATGAAACCAGATGTTTCCAACATCCTAAAGATGCTTTTCATCTGCTCCTCTTTCCTCCTCTTTTCTTTCTCTGCCCTCTCTTCCTCCCCTCTGCTTTCAAAATTAATGTAAGCCCTGCAAAAAAAAAAGAAAGAAATGAGGCTTAGAAAAAGGGAAATGTCCTCTTTGCCTTAGGAAGTAGTCTGTTTTGCATTGATAGAGAGCCACAGGCAGCCCCTGGCCATCTAAGGCTCAGCCTGTTTTTCCTCCGCCATATCCTGCCACCACATCTCTGCTTCTCGAGTGCGCCTCCAACTAAAGCAGGCGGGTCAAAGAAATACCGCCCAACACCCCCCACCCCCCCTCCCCGCCTCCAACTCCTTCCCTCCCCATCCACCATCTTTCCTCTTTTTCTTCAAATCCTCTAATTGGAGGTGCTCAGGTTAGAGAATGTCCCGGTTATCGCAAAGCCAGCAGAGAAACACAATTCAGCACTGTAATTCAACTGATGAGTGACTTGCATTTTCAAATATTTAGCGTGGCTGTTTACACAAGCTGTGCGTCATTATCTCATTCATGCACATTCAAACGCTGACACGGGTTTATACAGGATAATTAATTCCAAGTCAACCCCCGAATGGGATTTTTAATAGATTCTGGGTATATGTATGGGAATTCATATCTGGCTGTAAAGCACAGACATTGATACTGTGTTTGTGCAATTCTCTCAGTGCAGTAAGTGTGGTCTCAGTCGTCTCGGTGCGTATGAAGAGCTTGTCTGTTTTATGCTTCATTTTGACAAACCGTGTGTGCTCGGTGCCAGTCACTTCCAGGCAACCACAGCTACCATAAACACCAGCTTTTTTTTCTTCTTTTCCCCATTTTCTTTTAAAATCAAGGCCCAGGTTTGATCCCAAGCAGAAACCCAGACCAGCTCACTTCCTTCTGGGATTTCGAGAGCAGGGGCCTTAGCCCAAACAAACAGGATCTCCTGCACATACGGTGGCAACTCCCCATGAGCCCTGCACCTGAATAGTGTTACGCTGGATTGAGGGGCTGTGTGTTTGCAAGACTCAAATTCGCAAACAAGCAGCAGAAGCTCAACAAAATTTCTTGGAGACTAGAAATGCATTGAAATAACACCTTGCTCTCTACTTGTGGCCACAGTCCTAAAAGCCATAGGAACGATGTGAAGGACTGTTTAAAAGGACGTGTGCCACTGACAAATTTCTTCTTTTATTACATTTCTGTCACACTTAAATGTTTCACCTTCTAAATAAATGCAAAAGGCAGTTTTCAAGTTATTTCATCCATTAAAGAAAAAAACCTACCAGAACCAAAAAAGGGTTGTACTGGTGGTGATCTTTGTCCAGCTTTGTAACCCACTTGTGCTTGAGCTTATGCTCATTAACTGACGGACAACACTTTAGTTTTATCAGACCACAGGACATGTCTCCCGAAATTAAGATCTATGTCCCTGTGTGTCTTTTGGAGTAATGGCTTCCTCCTCACTGAGTGGCTTTTCAACCTAGGACACGTTTCACTGTGGATAATGACTCTGACCAGCAGACTCTTTTGTTTTTGGGTTGATTTACACATTTCGGACCAGAACCCATTCATCTCTGGAACACAGAACCTTCTTTCATGAGTCATGTGATGGTTGGACAGCATGGCTATAGCTTGTTTAAAATTAATTCTATTAAAAATAAAATCATTGGCATCCTCCCAAACATGATTACTTCTTCCTCAGTAAATGACGCAGCATCGGAAAGAACTGTAGAACCTCAGTTGTGCTTAGGCTGTTTTGATTCAGACAACCCAGGGTCCAGACCAGGAAGAAGAGTCGTAGTTTAACCCACCTCTCTGCTGCTTCTGTACTGTTACCCACCCATTACCCTATAGAAACAGTGTCTTGCCCACGGCCAAAATTAAATGGATTAAAAGTTAAGCCAACAAAAGCAAATTATGGAAATCTCATAAAAATAAATACAACTTTGACTGAACAGAAAAATAAATCTATTAAATGTGGTTTATTAAACATAAGATCTTTCTCCTCAAAGACTTTGTTAGTAAATGACTTGATTCGTGATAATCACATTGATTTCCTTTGTCTCACAGAAACCTGGTTGCAGCAGGAGGATTATGTCAGTATAAATGAGTCAACTCCTTCCAGTCATTTAAATTTTAACATTCCTAGAAATACTGGGCGAGGAGGAGGAGTTGCAGCCATTTTCCGTTCTGATTTACTAATTAGTCCCAGACCAATTGATAGCTACAGTTCTTTTGAACATCTAACCCTTAATTTTCCTCATCCAAGTTGCAAAACATTAAGACCATTTTTGTTTGTGGTTTTGTATCGTCCACCAGCCCCTTACTCTCAATTCTTGGATCAGATCTCACATTTTTTATCTGATTTAGAATTAAAAACTGATAGGGTTATTATAGTGGGGGACTTCAATATTCATGTGGATACTTAAAGTGATAGCCTAAATGCAGCCTTTAGTGCTATTTTATACTCAATTGGCTTTACTCAAAAAGTCCAGGGATCGACCCACTCGGGCAAACCCACTTTGGACCTTGTACTGACATACGGTATTGAGTGTGAGGAAATAACAGTCCACCCACATAACCCGGTCCTGTCTGACCACTTCTTGATAACTTTTGAATTTACTTTAACTGACCATTTTAAATCTGAAAGAAAATGTCATTATAGTAGAGCTTTATCAGACAATGCTGTAACAATTTTTAAAGAATCTGTTCCATTCTTACTTTCCTTAGTGTCTCAGGGTAACACAGTGCATGGCAGCAATTCTATCTCTAACCCTTCAGAAATTGATGATCTGGTTCACAGCGTTACGTCCTCATTGCGTTTGGCATTAGATAGTGTAGCCCCCTTAAAAAAGAAAGTGGCTAGCCATAGGAGGCTGACTCCTTGGTTCAACGCAGAGTTGCGTACTTTAAAGCAGAATACTAGGAAGTTGGAGAGAAAATGGCGCTCTAGACACCTAGAGGATTCCTATTTAACCTGGAATAACAGTCTATTGCTGTATAAAAAGACCCTTCGACAAGCTAGAACAGCATATTTTTCATCATTAATAGAGGCGAATAAAAACAATCCTAGGTTTCTTTTTAGTACAGTTGCCAAACTTACACAGAGTCATAGCTCTGTTGAGCCAACTATTCCCCCAGCTCTTAGCAGTGATGATTTTATGGGATTCTTCATAAATAAAATGAATTCTATTAAAAATAAAATCATTGGCATCCTCCCAAACATGATTACTTCTTCCTCAGTAAATGAGGCAGTATCGGAAAGAACTGTAGATCCTCAGTTGTGCTTAGGCTGTTTTGATTCAGTCGAGCTTTCGGAATTATCAAGAATATTAGCCTCATCTAAACCTTCAACTTGTATGTTGGACCCAATTCCAACCAAATTATTTAAAGAAGTGTTCCATTTGGTTCCTGGCCCCATTTTGGATATGATGAATCTATCCTTAGTAAACGGATACGTACCACAGGAATTTAAAATAGCTGTAATTAAACCTTTACTCAAGAAACCTTCCCTTGATCAAGATGACTTAGTGAATTACAGACCTATATCTAACCTTCCTTTCTTATCCAAAGTCCTTGAGAAAATTGTTGCTAATCAAGTCTGCGAGCATTTAAACAATAATGAGCTGTTTGAAGAGTTTCAGTCAGGTTTTAGAGCTCATCATAGCACTGAAACAGCACTGGTGAAGGTTACTAATGATATTCTCATGGCCTCAGATAATGGACTAGTGTCTGTTCTGGTTTTGTTAGATCTCAGTGCTGCTTTTGACACAGTCGATCATAATATTCTCTTAGAAAGGCTTGAACATGTTGCAGGGATCAAAGGAACAGCACTAGGCTGGTTTAAATCATATTTGTCTGATAGATTCCAGTTTGTTCATCTAAATGATAAATCTTCTTCACTCTCAAGGGTTACTTGTGGAGTTCCACAGGGTTCTGTGCTTGGACCAATTCTGTTCACCATATATATGCTCCCAATTGGTAGAATCATTAGACAGGATGGGATAAATTTCCACAGCTATGCCGATGATACACAACTATATTTATCCATAAATCCTGATGAACCCAGTCAGTTAGGTAGATTACAGGCATGTCTGGAAGACATAAAAACATGGATGACCCTAAACTTTTTGCTTTTAAATTCTGACAAAACAGAAGTTGCTGTCTTTGGACCAGAAGTTCTTAAACAGAAACTGATTAGTCAATCACTTCATCTGGATGGCACTATATTGGCCCCCAGTAATAACGTAAAGAACCTCGGCGTTATTTTTGACCGAGACTTGACATTTAAATCCCATATTAAACAGGTTTCTAGGATTTCTTTCTTTCACCTCCGGAATATGGCTAAAATTAGAAACATCCTGTCCAGGAGTGATGCTGAGAAACTAGTCCATGCATTTGTTACCTCAAGGCTGGACTACTGTAATTCTTTACTATGAGGTAGTACACAAAATGCCATTAAAAGCCTTCAGTTGATCCAAAATGCGGCAGCAAGAGTTCTGATGAATATTAAAAAGAGAGATCACATTTCTCCTGTTTAAGCTTCCCTTCATTGGCTCCCTGTTAAATCCAGAATAGAATTTAATTTCCTTCTTCTTACATACAAAGCCCTTAATAATCAAGCTCCATTATACATCAGAGATCTAATGTTCCATATGTTCCTAACAGAGCACTTCGGTCTCAGACTGCAGGTTTACTTGTAATTCCTAGGATTTCTAAAAGTAGAATGGGAGGCAGATCTTTTAGTTATCAGGCTCCTCTCCTGTGGAACCAGCTCCCAGCTTTAGTCCGTGAGGCAGACACTCTGTTTACTTTTAAGGCCAGGCTTAAAACTTTCCTTTTTGATAAAGCTTATAGTTAGAGTGGCTTAGGTCATCCTGAGCTATCTCTGTAGTTATGCTGCTATAGGCTTAGACTGCTGGAGGACAGACTTACCAATTTTCTTCACTCTGCTACTTCCTTTTCTCCTACGACTCTCCAGTTGTATTACAGTACATTCTGTTATTTCGACTGTTAACTTTGTTTTCTCTCAGTGTTTTTCTCCCCATAGAAGATATACCTGGTCTGGTATCCTGCTTGGCTGCAATGCCCTGTTGGACGGGGGCATCGACTGGGATGATCCTCCCAGTAACTGAACATCCACTGTGTCCTGTTATCAACTTTTTACTTTCTGTAACATAGAAAGTTCTTTTATATCAGATCTTCTGTTCCTTCTGTGTCTCTGCTCTGTCTTCTCAAACCCCCAGACGGTCGTGGCAGATGGCCGCTCCTACTGAGCCTGGTTCTGTTGGAGGTTTCTTCCTGTTAAAGGGGAGTTTTTCCTCTCCACCGTCGCTACATGCTTGCTCAGTATGAGGGATTGCTGAAGGATTGCTGTGGTTGGAAAGTCTGCATCAATGGGGCCCAACCTCACGCCAATGACTGACGCAATCTGCTGGGATTCCTTAAATAGGAAACTTTTTAACTGATTGGAATGTTTGTATAAATGTATTGAAATGACTTCTTGTTAAGTGCCTTGAGATGACATCTGTTGTGAATTGGCGCTATATAAATAAACTGAATTGAATTGAATAATTGTGGGAATAGAAAAATGTGGCTCCTTCCGACATCTGGAGATGATTCCCAAGGATGAACCAAACTGGAGCAGCTCCATGATTCTCTTCCTGATATCTGGGATTATTCCTGTTGACTTTCACATCAGGTCGAACTAGAAAGCAGGTGTGAACTTAAAATCCATCCCCAGGTGGGCCACCAATTAACCCAAATGTCTCACTTAACCCATCAGAAGCTTTCAAAGTCATAATATCATCATCTGGGCTTTTCCTCATTCCTTAAAGAGACAGTAATCATCCTGTATGTAAACTTCTGATCCATAAGACGTTAATTTATATCATTATAAAGGTTTTTAGCAATTAGAAATAGTGTTGGTTATTCTGACCTGATCAACAGACTTTTGGTCTGATTTAACTTCAGACATTGAGAAATAAAGGTGGATGAGTCTTTTTATTCAGAGTATGTAAACTTCTGGTTTCAGCTATATTTGTGGGGGGGGGGAACATTGAAACTGAAGCAAAGAACAATGACTAATCACATTTAAATCATATCACGAATTCCCTATAATAAATTTTATTATTTTAAAACTGCATTTTGTATTGCCTCAGGTTGTCTCTTTCTGATATTAAAATTAGTTTGAAGATGTGAAACATTTCAGTGACAAAACAGGAAATATAATCCATTACTTTTTAAAGTTTGCCATTTAGCTCAAAGAGGGAAGTGACTATTAACAGTATTTATATCTACCGTTAAATACCCACTTCCAGTTATGGCTGTCCTCGTTACCATGACAGGATGTCAAACAATCACTTTCTGTCAACCGTCTCTTATCTCAGATTGAAGTATATCATCTATCTATCTATCTATCTATCTATCTATCTATCTATCTATCTATCTATCTATCTATCTATCTATCTATCTATCTATCTATCTATCTATCTATCTATCTATCTATCTATCTAATGAACATCATCCAAAAGGCCAGTTGTTCTAACCCCAGCAGGTAATTTAGATTTTTAACAAACTACCCCCTATTAGTCTCTTGCTGACTGTCAGTGAGACAGAAGCATTGCCTCTTTCTCTATACAATTTCTGAATGCCACCAAGAGCTGCACTCTTAATAAAGCCCAAACACAATTTCCCTATAACCCCAATGAGATGCCAGGCCTCCTCAGCTCTTCCATAATGCACTATTCATGCTTTTTATTAATCTTTTTTCTCCTCCAGCCATTTTTCAAATCATTTCTTCTGTTTACCTTGTTGAGGGAGGGAGGGAGTAAAGACATAAAGGCCATCATCAAGGCAGAGAGGGAACGGCCTAATGGCGCTCCATCCATGAGTGATTGAAAACAGGGAAGCCTCAAACATTGTCGTTGAGTAATCTGACCTTAGTGGGGTTCGACAAACTAAATGTCAGCCCAGGGAACCTGTGCAGGTAATTGCTGTTATTTCCTGGGGTCTTACAAACTGTGAACGAGGTTGGTCAGATAGCACATTTGGGACAATGGCAAGCTCAATTTAGTTATGGCACAATTGCAGTATTCAGCTCTTAATCGAAACTGAGAATTCAAAATTAAAATATTTCATTCCAATTTGAATTGTGGTCCTCAGCAACCCTTAACCACAAAACAGGACATTATGGAACTCCCAGGGGCAGCATCTGATTCCCCCCAACTTTTTTTATTCTTTATAATACACCTTAACTAAATACATTATTTTCAACGTTAAGGAATAGCGCCACCTACTGGGTATGTCCTGGATTGTCACATGAGATGGTCAGTAATATTTAGCTTGGTCCTGCTGGAGGCTGTTTAAAGGGAGTGGGTTCCTCCAACTGGGGAAACTGTACTGGCTTCCTCAGCGATAACATTTCACCATCCTTCCTATAATTCACTGCATTCAACATTAAAGCGTAACTAAACCCCAAAACAACTTTTTTTTGCTTCTAAACTGTATAAATGGGTATTTACCAATGCAAACTTTCAGTTTCTGGGGATTTTTTTTACATTTTCGTGTAAACTTGTTTAATTCTACACTTTTTGGTCTAAAAACGTCTTAGTGCTGCCTTCATAGGGTTGAACGGTGGCTACTGCATTTGTATTTTTTGATTGGTGGAGAGCGGTACATCTCTACGTCACAGGCATTGACTGTGTCACAGCAGTCATGGTCTCACAGACACGCCCCGTGGGTTTGGGTATAAAACCATCAGACATAGCGGCTAGTGATGGGAATTCCAGCTCTTTTTGGAGAGCAAGGCAAGGCAAGGCAATTTTTATTTGTATAGCACACTTTCAACAACAAGGTGATTCAAGGAGCTTTACATGATTAAGAGGTAAAATAAAAATAGCAGTAAAACACAGACAAAGCATATAGAGTAAAAACAGCAATAAAGCAAGAAGCATACTCAGATACATCAAGGCATTACAAAGCATATAATGTAAAAACAGAAAGCACACACAAAACATGATACATCAAAACATTACTCAAAGGCAGCTCTAAAGAGATGCGTTTTTAGTTGAAATTAAATACATAGAACATACAAACTGAAAGTTGCTTCTCAATGTTTGGTTCTAATTCTAGGGATGTTGAGTAGACTTGAATTAGAGGACCTGAGTGTTCTGGTGGGTTGGTATAGTAACAGCAGGTCTTCAATATACTTTGGTGCTAAGCCATTCAATGATTTATAAAATAGTAAAAGTATTTTAGTCTATTCTCTGAGCTACAGGGAGCCAGTGTAAGGACTTTAGAACTGGGGTGATGTACTCTACTTTCCTGGTTCTAGTGAGGAACACGAGCAGCAGCGTTCTGGATCAGCTGCAGCTGTGCAATTGTCTTTTTAGTCAGACCTGTGAAGACGCTGTTGCAGTAATCAATTCGACCAAATATAAATGCATGGATGAGTTTTTCCAGGTCCTGTTGCGACATCAGTCCTTTAATCCTAGAAATGTTCTTCAGGTGATAGAAGGCTGACCTTGTTATTGCCTTTATGTGACCCCGGAGCCCTTTCTTTTGGCTTGGCTCACCATAAAGAGTCGGCTCTTTCAGCTCCCAAGTGGCTCCTCAGATTTTCTGTTGCTTAAAGTGTATGTATCACCAAAATTAATGCAAAACGATGTACCAAAACAAGCGGGGGGGAATGAAAAAATAAAAAAAATGTCTCCCAATGACGAGCCGGCTTCCATCGTTCACTTCAAAGAGTTTGCTGTTAGAGCCGGTTAGTTCAGTCTGTTAATGCCTTGGGATCCTTCAGGATGAGCTGTAATGTTGATGTGGAGAGGGATGTCTGAGTTGAACTAGTGGACATGTCTGATTAGACCACATGACCTGATCTAATCAGAAGATAATTGGTGGATGAAGAACTCTATGGTGCTATCGAAAACTTCTACGACTTTGCACACTTTGAAATCAGAAATGAGCTCAAACCTAGCAGCCTTAGCAGGGTTCAAAAGTGAGCCTACTGTTGGCTTTAAACAACCAACACACATGGTTACTGTCACAGTTTGCTGACAATGTGTCTGTTTCATTAAAATGATAATAGCTTAAAAATGGAGATAGGTGGCTCTTCTAGTGTCCAATCAATGGCCATCAACTTTTTTGGTGACTTTGAAAATGTTCTAACTGCCAACTTTGGCGGGACTTTCTTTTGAGGGCCTTTTCCACTGATTCATCCATTGAGCACAACTGATTCAAGAAGCAGAATTGATATCTTTACAAACATGCTATGACAAGAACGTTGAGAAACTGTGATATATCTTGAACCTAAAAACTAGAAAGTAAGTTTAGGACTACTTTCTGCCTCAACTATGTTTTGATAAGTTAGTATAACTAGACGTGTTGTATTAGACAAAATGAAGATAGTGTGCATACCAGACTGACCATTAAAGTAACTAGCATTTGGCTAATCTGTCACCTATTTCCATTTTCTTCATTTTCCCAGTTTAAGAGGGAAAGAGTGAGGTGTGAGCAGAGGACATAGGAGAGAAAAGGCGTAATGAAAGGGGCCTAAATGACAGTGGGCTGACAGTGGGATTGGCTGGTAAATGACTGCCGGAGTGGCTTGCCTGCAGGGATGGAAGGGATGGAGGAGGCTCCCAGTAGGCCTGATTAATTCAGCTCTCGGCGACTGCCGGGGTTAGCGGCCGCTCGTAGAGGAGCCTATTACCAGCATTCCGCTGAAACTGATATAATCAGCTACACGCCGACCCAGCACTTCCCAGAGACAAACTTTTCCAGGACACCCTCCCTATTCATTCCGCATGGGAACTTAAACCCACGGGCCGGGGGGGGGTGACAGAGGTTGAGGTAGAGGCAGGTGTCGGGTTTGGAAGAGGGGTACAAAGGATTTTCTTTTTTGAGACATGGTCAGGGGAGTTTTGTTAGAAATCCTCTCCTCTGCGCTGTCTCCTCGTCCCCCAACCCCCTCCCCCATGCTCCCCCTCACTGATGCTGCACCTCTGTATCTCTTCATCCCTATCTCTCCCTCCTTCTTCTTCCCTCTCTGGCTGATTTCCTGCAGCTTTGATAGTGACAGACCCTCCCATGTGGCAGCAGGTTTAAGTCTGGTCAGATATGAATATGTCACAGCTCTTAATCCCAGACACTTCTCTCGTAGCTTCACAAACCGCTGCCAGTGTGGCACGTTTTATCTGATGGGGGCTCCATGATACGATGCGTCCTCCTGAACTCTGTTCTTCTTGGTTTGTGGGATTGAGTCAGAATGTTAGCTGTGAATGTGATATGTTACCTAATGCACCTGGAGCTGCATCTCTCTGAGTTACATGCACAGAAACGATTACAGGATTACAATTTTGACACTATGATATGCATGTCTGCTTGTAATGCATAGCTTTTCTTTTAAAATGGACTTTTATGGATTATTACCAGAATGTTACTAGACAGTTTTTTTTATTTACTTGCAATTTGTTTTAGGATTTAAGACACTAGCCAATGGCGAGTCAGAGTTGTGGTTTAATTAGTGATTATTTAACTCAACAGAAAAGCAGTAAAATACTTTCCTTCTAGAAACAGATCAAATAGGGATGTTTAAAAAGTATTAGCTTTCTAATGCAGTCACATCTGAACTTCTAGGTATACTCTAGTCTATATAATAAGTATTAAGTATACTTTTACCCATTCTTCCTTACAAACTGGCGCTAACTCAGTTAAATAGGATAAAAGTCATCTGTAAACCTCACATTTCAAGTCTTGCCACAGATTAAGAGGCCTGGGCTTTGACTGTACCATTCAAATGCATGACTAGGCTTTGATCAAAACCATTCTGTTTCCCCTCTCACTGTATGTCCTGCTGGGACTGACCCCTCTACCCAGTGCCAGATGCCCTGCCACAGTTCACTATTCACAGATTAATCTATTCACAGATTTGTCTACAGAACACATCTCCACATTATTTGTGGAAAACTCAGTTATCTGTGGATTTTTTCCTAGAGTATATCTAAAATATTCTAAAGAAAGTGCAGCTTGGGAAGCTGAAATAGCTAGTAGTACTAATGCTACTTGAAACATTATTGACTGCCGTTTGCAAAGCAGCCAATCCAGGAGTACCATTCATTTTCTTTGACCCCTTATTGGCTAGATAGATAGTTTCTGTGGTAGTGCTGAGATTGTTTCCACTGTGCATATTAATGCATTTTAAGGTATATTTGGTTTTTGAACAATTGAAGTAGGCAGTTAGAAACCTTTTTAGAGGAGGCTTCAAGTATCCACTATATATTAGCTATTCATGGGGGAGTACCACTGTATAGCTCCATCCATCTTCACCATCATCAACTCTAACAAGCTTCCTACAGCATGGTACTGCCACCATGATTTTTCACTATGGGGATGGTGTTTTGCTTGTAGAGACAGATTGTTATTTAGAGAAATCAGAAATGGAGAAGAAAAATTGTAAGTTTCCTTATAGCTTACAGAGTTCATGTTGTTACAGGAGGACATTTAAGAATGATCACTGGCTGGCTGGGATAAACGGGACAGAAGGACAAACCAGTTGAGCGGATTAACTGGACCGGACAAGGAACAGGTAAGTGATTAGGCTTGACAGCGGGTGAATCACGGAGGTTTGAAGGAGTGAATGTAGGAACAGTGATCGGGTTCTCCTGTGATCATTGTCCCTTTATTATCCCCCTTTTAAGGTAAATATTGGGATAAAACTTTAAAGAGAATGGTGTGTGGATGTTTATAATCCTGTATGAATGTGTTAGAGTTGGTTTGCACCGCAGAGTTATGCGTTTTGTGCTTATATGTTGCTGAAGGAGTACTAAGCTAAGTCGTTCGGCAGTATTTCTAGCAGCAGGATACCTCGTTCTCCCATCATGGCGTCCTGCCATTTAACTTGTTTAAATTAATAATTCACTGCCATGCGTGGGGTTGTTGTGGATCAACTGGCGGCGCGGGACCGGACAAGGAACAGGTAAGTGGTTAGGTAAGTGGTTAACACTCAATACAAACGAGTGAATGTGTCGCGGTAAATGCTGCAAGGCCGAGGTGGTCCTATCAAAAATGCTACGTGAAGGAATTTGTGTGTTTATTGAGAGAAGGAAGGCTTGGGGTCAACATGTATGTAATTTCATCGTATTTTGAATTAATCCATGTTTGCATTTAATCATATTTTGAGTTAAGACGATTCCTCAGGTCGGTTAAGGTGATTTGGTGTACCGAAAGATTGTCAAAAATAAGGTAGTCGCCCGGGCCAGGGGTGCTGTAGAGTAATTTTCCTGTTTAAGAACAGGCGACAGGTATTTCGACCCTACACAATAAATCACCACTGGCATAGGATTGACTATGTTTATTTCAACATTTATCCAGGTTACATGTAAGCTCATATAGGTGTTAGCATATCCCCACCTTTTTCTTGTTTTTCATTCATCATTCACAGGTATATATGTTACTCACATTTAAAACAAGGGGCTAGAGATGAAAGGTTTGATTTAGGAAACGTGGAAGACAGGGTGGATTCTATGGCGAGGCGGAAGTCTTAATTTGATGGTTGAAGGGTTGATAACTGAATCGATGGAGAATGGACCAAGGTTTTTGAGTGATAGCTTTCTTAAAACGGTTTTGAGTGGAAAATCTTTGGAAGATAACCATACTTGTTGACCAGGAGAGTATGAAGGGGCAAGAAGTTGTTTGCGGTCTGCGAATCTTTTCTTTTGGGTAGATGTATATTGGAGGGCAGACTTAGTGTGATCCCAGATTCTGTGAAATGAATTGAGATGAGCATGGGCCGTGGGGACGACTTGATCTGGGAATGTGGACAGGAGGAGAGTAGGCTGATAACCTAAAGTAAACCCGAAAGGAGATAGACCGGTAGCAGATGAGACGTGGGAGTTGTGAGCATACTCAATCCAGGGGAGATGTTGACTCCAGGTAATAGGATTCTGGGAGCAGACGCACCTGAGGGTAATTTCTATTTCTTGGTTGAGCCGCTCACATTGGTCATTGGTCTGGGGATGGAAACCTGAGAATAACCAAGTCTTGGCCCACAGTGCAGAACAGAAGTCTTTCCACACTTGGGAGATTAACTGGGGGCCGCGATCGGAGAGGATCTCTGTGGGAATTCCATGAAGGCGAAAACGTGACAAATGAGTAGAGAGGCGGTTTCATGGGCTGATGGCAGTTTTGCTAGGGCGATTAGGTGGCAAGCTTTGGAAAAACGATCAATGATGGAGAGGATTACCTTTTTCTCTTTGGATGTGGGGAGTCCAGTGATGAAATCGGGGGCAACATGCGACCAGGGTCGAGAAGTGGTTGGAGTAGACCAGAGGGAAGTCTATGAGAGGACTTGTTTCGGTTGCAGGATGGGCAGGCGGAGACATACTCTATAACATCCTTTTTGAGAGATGGCCACCAAAAGTAATGGCGTAGGAGAGAGATGGTTTGGCTTGTTCCGAGAATCTAGAGGCATGTCCCCAACGAATGGTCCGTGCTCGGACTGATGACGGGACAAACAGTCGGTTAGGAGGACCCCCTGGGTCTGGCTCAGACTGTTGAGCCTCCCGAATGTCTTGTTCTAGATCCCAGGTGAGGGATCCGATTAAACAGGACGATGGCAGGACTGTAATGGATTGTTCTGAGGGGTTATCTATGTGATGTTGCTGAGAGAGGGCATCCAGTTTGATATTTCTTGAACCAGGACGGTAGGAGATGGTGAGGTTGAAGCGGCAGAAAAACAGAGACCACCGATACTGGCGTGGATTAAGTCGCTTGGCTGACTGCAGATAGGCAAGATTTTTGTGATCAGTCCAAACTGCTACCGGGAGTCCCGTACCCTCCAACCAGTGTCTCCATTCTTCTAATGGTGCGTTCACACCGGTCAGTGTGTCCAGGCAGCAGAGCAGCTAGATTAAATGCAAGTCTATGTACCTACGCGTCAAGTGGGCGTCAAGCTGCCCCGCAGACGGCATAAGCGCATCCACGCAGATGTTGCTTGGATGCGTTGACGGACCGTCGGAGCAGCTGCTGCGTGAAGTTGGGAAAACTGAACTTTGGGGCAGCAAACGCGGGGCGTCAACCAATTGTAGGGACTCTTTGTACTGACGTGATTCATTCAAAATGGAGGATCAAATAATCGTCGCTGTGATTTATATGACCCGTCTTCATCTTTTTACAAAGACAGGAAGAGATCGGATTTATTTGGAGGAAGATATCGGATGATATTGGAGTGCCAGGTAAGTAGTTAAATATTTTCTTTTGACTTTCTTGTTCTGTTAGCTAATGCTAGCCAAACCCGGTTAGGGCAACTACGGGACGTGACGCGCTGAGTTGGACTACAAAGTGTGCAAGCAGCTGGGTTTAAATTTTAAAGCGTCAACTTTAGTCCGTTTGAGCGATTAGACGTGTGGACGTGCTGACTGGTGTGAATGCCCCATAAGGCAAGTTTAATTTCTAGGAGCTCCCAGTCGCCGATGTCATACTTCTTCTCAGCAGGAGAAAACCTCTTTGAGAAGAAGGCGCATGTGTGGAGTTTATGGTCTTTTGTGGATTGCTGAGAAAGGACAGCTCCCACACCATTATCGGAGGTGTCGACCTCCAAAATAAAGTGGGACAATGGATCTGGATAGATGAGGACAGGAGCTTGAATGAACTGTTGTTTTAATTCTTGGAAAGCTCGGTCAGCCTCTGGGAACCTGTGATAGGTTCTTTCAACTGATGTGAGGGCCGTGAGAGGAGCGGCAATGATGCTGAAGCCTTTGATGAATCTTCTATAGAAATTTGCGAAGCCGAGAAAATGTTGAAGTTGCTTTCTGGATACAGGAATTGGCCATTCTGGTACTGCTTTGGTCTTGGCTGGATTGGTTCTGACCTGTGCACTCTCAAAAATGAAACCTAAGAATGTGATGGAGGAGACGTGGGATTTGCATTTTTCGGCTTTGACAACAGCCTTTGAAGAACTTTACAAGCGTGAGATCTGTGTTACTCAAGACTGTTGGAAAAGATGAGGATGTCATCAAGGTAAACAAAAACAAACTTATGGAAGAAATCTCTGAGGACGTCCTTAACCAGGTTTTGAAAAACTGTGGGGGCGTTGGTTAACCCAAAAGACATGGGGATCGGGAACAAGGAGAGGGACAGATATCTGCAAGTTGAGAAGAAGAGTTAGAACTTGTCTTGTCGAGTAGAGATTGTCAGATGGTTGTGGGGTAATTTACAGGCCGGAGGAAAATTGTTGAACTTGAGGACGGAGTTAGGTGCTGAGAGGTGAACAACTGTGCAGGGAGATTGATCCGGGAGATTGAGACCAAGTGAGCGGGAGGGCGTTGGAGAGCGGGCAGGCTGACAAAAGCTGGAGTTGATAAGTTGTAGATCACCACGGAGAAGCCAGGACGCTGAACTTGAGAATTTCCACTGGGGGTCTCTGGGAGCAGGCATAGAATCATTTGGGTAAATCCTGGAAAGAACACAAAGAATCAAAGGCACGAAGGGAACTCAAAAACTTCAGATTGCCTGCTACAGGGTACGACATCTGGGCTTAGTGTTGACCAGTTTGGTAAACAACCAGGCATAGACTGAGCATCTGCCAGCTCCTTAAGAAGCTCCAGGAAACAAAGGCTTGATGAGTGCCAGGTGATAGCAATCAGTCTGCTCCGACTCTCCAACAAAGATCTTCTCTGTAAAGAGCACTCACTCAGCACAGAAAACCCAACACATCTCAACACAGAGCCTAACAGAAACGTTTTTTTATATCAAAGTAAATGGAGGACTAAATATCAAACTAAGAACTATTTCTAATTTGGCCTGCCAAGACCCCCAATTTCTATGATGGGGTGATTCTTTTATAATATAGGATATCTTGCAAGGATCGGTCGGAAAATATTGGGGAGATTGATTAAAACCTAGAGTGCACTGAAGCAAAAATCCTTTGCATTTGTTTACTCAGGGATTGGTGACGTCACAGAAGTGAGGAGACGCTAAAGAGAAAATCGCAGAGTTAGAGCTGCCAGAAACGGATGATAAACTTGATACTGTTCTGCCTAGCTCAAAAACTTGTTTGACTTAACATAGTGGTTAAAGGTTGGGCAGAAGAATAAACATGTCTGACAAACTTTAACAAACACCAGTTCATGCTGTGACAGTTCGCATTACTTTGAGGTTATCGTGCAAAATGATCAGATACATTTAATTCATTGCTGGGTGCCTCATTGATAGAACAAACGGTTGAATATTGTAGCGGAAAAGACAGCTGTCTTGATCATAAAGAACATTAAGGTGAGATGTTCAGCTGACCTGAAGAAGTTATTTATCTTTGTTCTTATTTAAGACAACGCTCTGAGGAAGACTGCAGTGTGCAGTTGAAACTGTCAGCAGGTAGGAAACGTCTTTTGAGAAAGGCCTAACGTTGTCTCGAAAAAGAACAAAGAGAAATAAGTTTCCATGAAGAACAAAAATGAACTTATTCAGTGTACTGAAGAAGGTTTCCGAAGGTCCATGATGATCCTAACCTGCTGTCGATGCAGAGCAAGCTCTGCACTGGTGGCAATACAACTCTCGGTCTGATGTGAGTCTGACAAATACCAAGATTGACTCCTGCTCAGAAGTATGCTAAAGAATTGTTATACCACCAGCGCAGAGCTTGCTCAGCATTGGCAATACATGTTCTACTCATTATCTGCTGCATGCCTGGTAATTTGCAAAGTCTGGTCTTATCTGTCAACAAAAAGTGCCATCCCTTGAGTTTGGGAGCCTTTTTAAACCTGAAGGTTTAAAATGAGTCCAAAGCAAATCTTTGAGTGACCTTAAGAAGCCTCAAGAAAATTTGATCTAAAGGATTTGATGAAATCAAAAGATGAAGAGGTGAGAGTCAAGAGTTTTCCTCAGTCCTATAAGTAGATGTGTAAATCCAGAACCCCGTCCAATAGTTCTCTCTAGATTGTAACATGCAAAGAGGGGGTCCAACTAATGACTGATATTTAAGGTTTCCTTCTCATTTGAGTAAAAGGCAGTTGGGCTGTTAAGATTGACTGATTCCTTCATTTTTAGTGTGATGTATTTTTGGAAATTGGTTGAAATCTTATTTGAAGTAATTGTAAATAGGAGGCCACATTTAAAGGAGAAAATGCATTCTTTAACTCATCCCAGCAGACTTGTATTCAAAATATCTGTAAATCCTTATCCCTAAACTTAGGTGCATAAAAGCCACAATAATGTATAAAGATACAATTAAATACAATTTTCTTGTTTAGTTTTTTTTAATATTCGTATAAATCTATATCCACTTTTTCCATCACGCAGCTGTATTCATGTCTTAGACAGAGTGAGCCTCGGTCTGAAAAATGTCAGTCTGCACGGACCACCCACCCCCGCCTCTCTCCATACTGATAAAGGTCATGAATAATACATACTAACTGCTACTGAAGGCCCGAATCAAAGTGTTAAAATATTGATCTTGGCCAATCATAATAAAGAAAAATTACTGAGAGCAATCCATTACTGTAAGCCGAGTGTCTGCTGCTACTCTAGGCGCAACTTGTCTCCCCCCCACACACACACACTTAGACACACTCACATTACGGCTCAATAATAATAAAGATGGTATCAGAGTTGCAGTTTGCATGCCGTGAAAGGTGGCGTGTTGTCATGCAAATTAAGCGACAACAAATCCATAATGCCACTAAATATATTTGCAGGATTATGTCCCTGTTCATGTGTGGAAAGGAAATAAATACTTTCAGTGTTTGCCAGTGCTCACTCGTCTCTGCTCTTCCTGATTTGAAACGGTGCGTGCCGTTTGGGTTGTGTATGACAAGGACGCATGAATTTGTGTTTAATTCCCTCACAAAGCATGATGTATCTCTGCTTACATGATTCCACCATTCAGATTTGTACAACTGGTAATGTGTTGACTGCAAATACACAAACATGGTACTAGCAGCGATGCCTAGCCCTTCCCACGTTTTGTTGCTTTATTATTGAGATTTTATGTGACAGATCAGCACATGGTGCATAATTGTAAAGAGGGAGGACAAGTTCCATATATCTTGCCATCGAGTTTGTTCTGCTTCCCCACAGCATCATGTTCCCACCACCGTGTTTTACTGTTAAAAGGTATATTTAAGTTACAGTGTCAGGGTTTTACTTTAAACTCCATAAATTCCTTTTTGGATGTCATCTGACCAGAACAAGTTCTTCTGCAATGATTTTCTCTATAATGAGTGAGAATTGTTATACTCCAATACACTTAAAATAATTTAGACACACAGATTGGCTCTGTTTACTAGTTAGGCAGATTGTTATGGATAAAGTACAAATGGGAGCCAGAAGTCAGACCACACTCCTACAATAATAGGAATATGCGATATTATCTGCAGTTTCTTCTTGGGTTCAGCCTGCAGGTCAGACTGGGAAACAGAGAATTAGCTGAGTAACTGAGAGGACAAACAGAAGGTAATGTGGAAACAAAAAGTGAAGGATTACTCGACAGAGGTCATTTCTCTGGACATCCTATTTTAAGACTCTGATCTTGGTTAAGTTTTCAGAGTTATAACTGTTGAGAAAAGGAGTATGTTTGTTTACCGGGGATTGTTTCATCTGCAGGACTGTATAGAGGGGAACACTCTATTTGCCGTAAACAGGTTGACACGATGATGTCACAGAGTTGGTAATCAATGACAGTAGGGTAAGTCGATGTAAACACACAGATCCTTTTTAAAGAACAAACCACTGAGGAATCAGGTGTTACCGTGTCCACAATCCAAAACTCAAATGGTTGGGGAAACAGTCCAGGTCAGCAGCAGGGGAGGTAGAGAAGGCAGAACAATAAGCCAAGGCTAAGGCAATGGACAGGAACAAGGACATGGAATGCTAAAAGACTGGGACAAGGATGACGATGGATGATCTCACTCTGAGTGCAAAACTGGAGTTTATAAAGGCAGCAGCACAGGTGATCAGGAGCAGGAGGGCCAACATGAAACATGGCAAGAACAGGGAACTCATGACATGGAGCACATTTTATTTAGGGGTATCATAGTGAAGGGGTTGCACACAGACGCATGCCATACTTTTCAGATTTGTATTTTTTTTATTTCAATAATCTTGATAAACATAATTTTCTTTATACTTGACAATTATGTTGTAGTTAGTGTTATTGTATCAGATAAAATACCAAAAAAAGACATTGAAGTTTGTAGTCATAATGTGACAAAATGTATTTAAAAAAAGGGGTGGGGATACTTTTGTAAAGCACCGGACATCCTATGAAACCGTTTTTTTCAGTACAAAAATGTTAAACAAATTGGTATTTTTACAATATTGAGAATTTTTTGCAATGAAAATAAACTAGAAAAGACAAAAACATTTGAGTAAATTAAAAAATTCATCAGATTTTAGAAATGGAAAGTCCCAGACTGACATTGTTGAGATACTGAGGTGTGATTGAAACTAGCTTAGCATGAAAAAACCCATAAACATCTTACTGCTAAAAAACCTTCTCCAGACAGATATCAAATACTGATAATTGGCTACAAGACGTTTCTGATTTCAGCCAAACTCTAGTTCAACCAGAAAACACATTTTTGTTATATTTTATTTACTCAGTACAACATGGTTAATTTTCCTTTGTTTACTTATAATTAAATCACATTCTCCTCAAAAAGATCTGACATCTCCATGTCTACATACATATATGTAAAAATATCTTAGAAAAAACGGAATATTTCGTAGGGTGTCCTACTTTTGTCCCTTGACTGTACACAAGACGGTTCTTAGCGAGAGATTGCTTTCCTAAGAGAAAAGCTGCAGACTCTAATCAGATCAGCTGCTCCACCTCCAACCTGAAAGCCCACATGGTCATTAACAGCACCTAAAGGTGATCGCACTAGGCTGCCAGCTCAACACCAACACTTAATGAGTTTTTAAATATTAAAAAGCAGCACACATCGTCGCCACTATTGTGAGCTCTTAATTTACCAAAGCAATTAGGCGTGCAGCCCTCATTTATCAGCACACGTTCGTTTGCTGAAAACCTAGTCACTTTTTATTAATCGGCGTCGGAGAAAACAGCAAGGTGAAATTAATGCGCGGCTAGTGGAGGTCACGGCAGCCATACCAGCTAACCGTGGCTCAGCGGAACAGGGGAGATAAATAGGAAGAGCGGCTTGGTAATCACAGCGGAGATCCGTTGAGACTCTGGCACGGGATGTGCCAGGGGAGCCGACCTCACCAGCTGGGATGGATGAGGGAGGCCTGAAAACTGGTGCTCATGACCATTTATTTTCTTATTCATTTTTCTGGGTTCTGGGAAATTAACCAAATCCCTTTAAATGGAAAAACAACAGTTATATCCTTGTTGCAACAGTTGTGTGAAATATGGCTTCACAAGACATCTATTGAGGTCTTATTGAATGGCATAAAGCAGAGTGGGTGCTATCTCTATAGATCGCCAGCGCCATTACTTCTGTAAGCCTACGCATCCACTTATTTTGGCACAGAGCCTCTATGCTCCTTGACATGGAAACGTTAAAGTTTAAATAGTAGAGAGTGTCTAGTACAACCGCAGAACACTGCGGTGTGCTATGGGTCCTACTGATGAGGAGCTGAGGTATAACTGGATCGTCACTATCTGCAAGGAGAAATTCTCTGGTCTGCAGCCGGCACTTCAAACTGAATAGATGGCTGTTAAATAGGAACCTGTTCCTGTTTTAATCGAGTTGAACAACTTTTCCCTTTTACCACCAAGACCGGGGATTTGGGAGCGAAGGGAAAAACTGCCGACAAGGAGGAGAAACCGAACCACACAAGATTTGACGTTTACATGCAACACGACCCAGAACCTGACCCTGGGGTTGTTGATATGAATCGCCTGTTACGGCAACAAATCAAGGGTCTTACTTACACCGAGACAGATATTCGACATTTATTTTATGTTCGCTTATATTACTTCGCATAGGATTAGCATATACTAACTTAAAGCAGATTATTATAGTTTTACTTTTATTTTTGCTTACTTTGCAAGAGCTTGATTTAACTTAGATGATTTAAAGCAACTTTATGTTTTTCTTAGCTTTGTTTTGTTTATCTTAGCTTAGTTTAGCTTTAGCTTAGCCTTCCTTAACTTTAGTTGCCATAGCCTTATTTAGTTTAGCTTACCTCAGCTTGGTTCAGCATACCTCACATTATCTCAATTTCATTTGCTTTATCATATCTTAGTTATGTTACTTTAGTTTAGCTTACATTAGCCAGGTGTAGTTTACTTTATTCTAAATAAAAAATTTTAAACAAGCATTGAATGAATACACAGGCCAAAAGGTGAAGGGGTTATGTGCTAAAATAATTAACTAAATGCAGAAAAGTGTTGGCACAGGATGTGACCCACAGGTCAGAAAGGAAAGGTCACGATTAAATGGACAAAACTGTTAAGAACAGGATATGAGTTAGACAATGGGTCACGATTCTCTGAAAAAAACAGGAAACATCTGTTGGTTTGGTCGTGCAAAATAGGCTGTTGAGAGAAGGAAGGTTTTCTGCTTAGCAACCAAAAGGAATATATTAAAAGGGGCTTAACCTATTAGGGACGGACTAAAGGGACACTTTGCATCTATATGAATATGTAAGTTTAAGCTGATTGGATCCTGTAAGAGAGGTTGTCTCTCAGAATGTTTTGTAATAACTTTGTAAAGAAATAAAAGGCAGTTATGAGGAAGAGTTCTTTGAAGATGATTTTGGTGAGGGTCTCTTCCCATGCATGCCCAAAAATATATATTGTGTGAATGTGTAATTCTTTTTTATACTCTGCCACAGGATAAACAAACTGGGAGAGAGGAGTTAGCAGACAGCAGGCTGGTCAGGGACTGGTAGCATAGCAGCGCGAGGCGCAGGCTTTCACTTAAAAATCTCCTCACATCAACTTTAAATAACTTTAGCTCAGTATGTCTTTTCTCAGTTGAGCTTGGTTTAGGTGAGATTATTTGATTTACCCTTAAAATATTTTTCATTTATGTTGCTTAATCAGGTCAAAATAGCAAAGGCAACACAGTTTGACCAGAGAAAAAAGTATGGAAAATAAATTGGTGATTACTAAAGAGCTGTTACCTAAAAACCTGCCATACTATAGACAGTCCACAGAAAATGCTTCTGCCTTGGTGACAGTGTCGAATGACATTCTGATGCAAACTGATAGGGGAGATTGTTCAGTGTTGCTTATGCTGGACCTTGTGTCCACTTTTGAGGCTATCGACCATCCCATTCTGCTCCACAGGCACACCTAAGTGCTGAGTAGGTAAATCGGTTTCTGCTTTAGACTGGTTTTCTTCATATTTGTCTGATAGATCGTTCTTCGTAGCTCATACTAACTTAAGATCTACTCCATCACAAGTCCATTTGGTGTACATCAGGCTTCTGTGTTGGGACAGCTGCTGTTTTCCTGTATTTACTTCCTCTTGGGTAGATCATGGCAGCCTTTAAGGACATTTCCTATCACATCTAAGATGATGATACATCTCGTCTCACCTATCTGATTTGTCTAAAATCTGTAGTTTACTGAATTGCTTGAGTGTAAAACGGTGGATGGCGGATTGTTCTCTGCAATTAAATGAACAAAAAACTAATGTTATAATTTTTTCCCAGAAAAAGGAGCTGCTTGGACCTCTTGGCTCTTTGGCCAACTCTTCTCTTAGAAAGCTTTGTACAAATATTGATTCTTTCTTTACCCTAGACACATTTGAGCTCTTTGGTTCATTCTTGTTTTTATCTTTTGCAAAAATGGCTTCCTAAATTATGATATTTTGTCTAGCATTCTGAACTTGAAATAATTATTCATGCCTTTGTTTCATCACGATTGGATTAGTGTAATGCTCTTTCTACGGTTCTTAGTAAAACCTCCCTTGAATGACTGCAAGTGGTTCAAAATGCCATTGTCAGGCTTTATACTAAGTCCTTCAAATTTTCACCAGTGACTTCAATGAAACTACACTGGCTTCCAGTTTATTTCAGAGTGCAATTTACATTTATTTTATTGACATGGAGAGCTCTTTATGGACAAGCACTGGACTATATTAGAGGGTATCTGCATCTATATGTCCCCAGAAGGTCACTGATGTCCTGTGGTCAGAATCTGCCAACAGTTTCTCACGCATAAATGAAGATAAAGGGAGGGAGAGCTTTTTACTCAGTGGCCCCAAGACTTCTCTACCAAGAAGACCAAGAATTCTCTACATATGGACTTAAGAACAGTGGACTCCATGGTCTCTTTTTTAAAAGCCAGCCAAAGACATATCTTTTTAAATTGCCTTTTCATATTTGTCTGTTGTCTTTTATCTGCTTCTGGGTTTTTGTGAAGCACTTTGTGATTTTCATATCTTGAAAGGTCCTCTATAAATTCAATATTATATACTTACTACTCAAGGTTTGGTGTTGTGTTTCAGCTGGATTTTAACACTAACTATACACCTTTTAAAATCAGCAACATAAAACTTCTAAATTCACGTAACTACACTTGTTTTGCACAGATGCAAACATTTTGCAAGATTTCCCTAAATATTTCATCACATGATTGATAATAAACAAGCATATGGTTGTCTAACCTCCTGAGAGGAAAACATTAACTTGGGAGTTATTTGTTAGTAAAAGTTTCCATCTGCTGGGGTTTATTCATTTACCTGAATATGGCACACAGCCTAAGTGCGCATGCATTGGCGTCCATCTCAAACGAGAAACCTGCCAACTCCAGCTTCCTAATTAACACGGTTTTAACTGGTTTTTAATCCTTTTTTTCATTTTATTTTTTATGACTAGTTTTAACCCTTTTTATCACCACTAAGTTTTAGCGACTTATTTCTTTTTATCGGGGCGTTTTTAATCAGAGCACGGACTCTGTCATGGCTCCACTCACCTGTAGCTCCGGGTGTGAAGGCTGCGTCGACCTCACCAAGAAAATCATAGAATTGGAGCAGAGGATCTCTACTCTCCACCAAATCCAGGACCACGAGCCCGACGTGGACATCCTGTTCGGACTGACTTTCGCCGCCGCCACCAGTGTCCAGCTGCCCGACACAATTCCCTGCCAGCCCGGTGAAGCTGTGGAGGGGGAATCCATCGCTGGGTCTCCAGGCAGACTCGGACCGACCAACACCGGCGGCGGTATAACAACTGCGGCAGAGGAGGAGCCCTGGTTCCAGCTGGGGTCTAAACCAAAAGCCCCGATTAGTTCCACTCCGGTGCCCCAGGGTGCATGGTCGATGGTCAGGCCTGGCCGCGGTGGGGGCGCCCGGAGCGGCCGCCACCGTTCTCCCCCTCCCGGCCTTCCGCTGTCTAACCGCTTCGGTGCCCTGGAGCACGACTTTCCTCCTCTGGCCGTCCCTCCGACCGCACCGAAGCCCAGCAGTTCCACAGGACCGCCACCCATCCCCTCCCAGCAGCCGGAGCAGCAGTCGGATTCCGGTAGCCACCCACGTCGCGCCAAACCCAGGACTACGGCCGGGATCCGCCGAGGAGTGCTCCATTTCACCCCGAATCCACGGAACGAGCCCTCGGCGCCCACTAAAAATCGCTGCAGTCCTGGGGAAGCCAAGCCGCCCAACATCCAGCAGGTCCTGGACAGCGAGGGATCCTTTGCTCACCATCAGCCTTCAGACCAGCCACACACCACGCTCATCATTGGAGACTCAATAATCCGGCACATTAGGATGAGAGGAGCCGTTACTCTTTGTTTTCCGGGGGCTACCGTAAATGACATTTCTGAACAGATCCTGGACTCCATCCGAAGCCACCCAACCGTGAGTAAAGTTATAATTCATGCTGGCACCAACGACATCCGTAAACCGCAGTCTGAGCTTCTAAAGCGGGAGTTTATTAATTTGTTTAACCTTTTAAAAGACAAACACCTATCTGTTTTTATCTCTAGCCCCACTCCCACCATCAGCAGAGGAATAGGCCGTTTCAGCAGGCTGCTTTCTCTGAACACTTGGCTTTCCACTGCCACCGTGATGCATAACATTGGTTTTATAGACAATTCTAACATTTTCTGGGGCAGGAGTCAACTGTTTGGGGCGGACGGACTACATCTGAACAGACAAGGCACACGTATGCTGGCATTAAGCCTGGGATACCCTCGTCCACCCCTGTCCACCACACTGTCTCCAGCTGCTCCTGCCCTCTCTGCTTCCTCAACCTCATTCTGATGTCCAGCTTGTCCCTGCTCCTATGAACTCAGTCCTGATTTTAACAGTAACTCACATATCGGATTTGGACCTTGCCCCACTTCTTTCATTCCAGTAATTATCAGCGGAGAGCGAACAAAGAATCATAAAGTTAACAAATGCAACCCAAATAATCTTAAACAGTTGCTAAAAATCCCACCTCCAGTAAATCCTACAGTCACTCCATCTCCAACTACTATTAATATGGCACATTTAAATGTTCGCTCTCTGCTGAATCAAACTTTTATAATAAATGATTTGATTTTAGACCATCAACTTCAAGGTATATTTTTAACAGAAACATGGCTGAGTGCAGATGCTCCTGCTGTTCTTACAGAGGCCTCCCGACCTAATTTTAACTTTTCTTATTCAACCAGGAGTAGCCAGAGGGGAGGTGGAACTGCTTTTATAAGTTCATTAACCCTTTCCGCCAAACCTGTTTTACTTGATAATTTTACCACTTTTGAATGTACTGCATCTGTTTTTAGCACTTCTCAGATTTTGTGTGACAGTTTATAGGCCTCCTAAAAAGAGCGCACTTTTTATTCAAGAATTTTCAGAGTTTTTATCAATTTTGCACAACTCTTATGAACGAAAAATTTTAGCTGGTGATTTTAATCTACACGTGGATAACCTTTTAGATCCTTTATCAACAGAATTTTTTAATATTTTGAATTATATGGATTTTAGTCAGCATGTCATGGAGCCAACTCACAACAGAGGACACACCCTGGACTTAGTCATCACGTATGGCATGTCCACTAGTGTGTCCTCTGTTGTTGACTTGGCTGTCTCTGACCACTACTGTGTGTTTTTTTTAAATCACGTGTTTTATCCAAATAGAAACCTCTGTGAGAACTGCCAGGAAACGTCATCTAAACCTTGAAGTGGCTGCAGGTTTTCTTTAAGTTTTTAATAAGTTTCCTCCTGTACCTTTATCTGCCCCCTGTGATTTTATCGTGAATGATTTTAACAGTAGGCTTCAATCCGCTCTCGACATGCTGGCTCCACTAAAAGTTGTAAAAACTTATTCAAAACATACTATACCATGGAGAAATGAAAACCTTAAGAAATTAAAGAGCTGCAGGGTGGCAGAAAGGAAATGGAGGAAAAACAAAATCACAATAAAGCATCAGATATACATAGAACATCTCAAATCATACAATAACACTGTAAGAAATTCCAGAAATGCATACTTCTCCAGAATCATCTCAGAACATAAAAAGAATCCCAAAATTATGTTTTCCACCATTGACAACATTCTCAATCATACCTCTACTGCACTTCAGAAAACCCCCTCAAACACTCTGTGTGAGGAGTTTGGAAACCACTTCAGAGGAAAGGTAGACACCATCAGATGTAATATTTTATCTTCTCAGAGTAACATGGTTTTAGACAAATCTGAGTGTGTGTCTCTACCAGAGGAAATGCTGGACAGTTTTGTCCTGGTGGAAGCTGGGACCCTTGATAACGTTTTCTCCTCAGTGAGGCCCATTACAAGTGCCCTGGACCCGATTCCCACCCGGTTTTTTAAGTAATTTTATGAATCTTTTAAAGACGAGATTTTTACCATGATGAATTGCTCCCTTCAGACGGGGGTCTTTAAAGGGGCGGTGGTGAGGCCCCTGCTGAAGAAGAGCAATTTAGATTTTAATGATTTGAACAACCTCCGACCGGTATCTAACTTACCATTTTTAAGCAAAGTTTTAGAAAAACTTGTTTTAAATCAACTTAATGATTTTATTAACACTCATAATGTCCTAGAGAAATTTCAGTCTGGTTTTAGGGTGAACCACAGCACAGAGATAGCTCTTTTAAAAATTTTAAATGATTTAAGATTAAATTATAATGCTCAGAAGGTGACAGTGTTGGTTCTACTGGATCTAAGCTCTGCCTTTGATACAGTAGACCACACTATTCTTTTAACTCGTTTAAAACAGATTGGCCTCTCTGGTGCTGTTCATAAATGGTTCACATCCTATCTCACAGACAGGACTTTTATGGTAAGTTTATATAGCTGCTCTTCTAAGGTCCACAAGATCACATGTGGTGTGCCCCAGGGTTCGATTTTAGGCCCAGTGCTTTTTAACCTTTATATGCTCCCTCTTGGCAGCGTCATCAGAAGACATGGAGTTAACTTTCACAGGTATGCTGATGATACACAGTTATACATCTTCATGTCTCCTGATGACACACGGCCAATGGATGCACTTTTTAACTGCATTTTAGACATCAAATCCTGGATGGCAGAAAACTTTCTCCAACTCAACCAGGACAAAACTGAAGTTTTAGTCATCGGTCCTGAGGCTCAGAGAGAGAAACTTTTACCAAAACTACAATCACTGTCTTTTAATCCTTCTCTACAAGTGAAGAACCTGGGTGTGATTCTTGACTCTGAGCTGACTTTTATTCCTCACATAAAAAATATTACTAAAATAGCTTTTTATCATTTAAAGAACATCGTCAGAGTCCGCCCCATTCTCTCTCTGGCCGATACGGAGACGCTGATGCATGCTTTTATCCCCAGTAGGATTGATTACTGCAATGCCCTGCTTTCTGGTCTTCCCAAAAAGTATATCTCAGGTTTACAGCTTTTACAAAATTCAGCAGCATGTGTCCTGACTAAGGCCAGGAGGCGGGAACACATTACACATGTCTTAGAATCACTGCATTGGCACCCCGTATGTTTTAGGATCGATTTTAAGATTATTTTAATAATTTTTAAGTGTCTTAATGGTCTTGGGCCTTCTTATCTTTCGGAATTGCTTTTACCATATGAACCTTGGATGTCTCTGCGCTCCTCTGGCAGCCGTCTCCTTGTCACCCCCAAAGTCAGGACACACACTCATGGTGAGGCGTCTTTCCATTATTATGGCCCTCACCTCTGGAACAGGCTGCTGGAGAACCTCAGGGCCACAGAGAACGTTCATGTTTTTAAGAGCAGGCTCAAGACACACCTTTTTAATATAGCTTTAAACTGATTATTATTTATTAAATCTGTTTAATTACTCTGCATGTTTTGATTGAATTTCTTTTTAGCTTTTGGCTGGCTATTTATCAAATATTGTTTATCTCCTTTGTATTTTTATTTGATCATATCTTATAATTGTTTTAATTTTAATATTTTAACTTATTTTTGTCTTCCTTCCAGTGTTTCCTCCGTGGGAGCCCTCTGCCTCGGGGCCGGTGGTCGGCTGTGGCTGTCTTGGTGCTCTCCAGGTGGTGCTTGGGTGGAGATGGGGGTACCAGCCCTCCCTCCTCTGGGCTCCCTGGGTCAGTGCCTTGGCTGCTGCTGTTGACCTGCTGCTGCCGATGTAGATGGCTCCCATGATGACATTTCCTGGCTCATCTGTACTCAGCCCGTTTTGGTTTTGTCTATTGTTGCTTTTATGTGTGCGCGTGCATGGGAGATGGGGGGTTATAGTTGGGGTTTTTTACTTTTGGGTTTTGGGAAAGGGTGGGGGGGATTGTGGGTCATTTTAATCTGTAAAGCACTTTGAGAAACTTTGTTGTGGTTTGAAAAGCGCTTTATAAATAAAGTTTGATTTGATTTGATATTTCTAGAGCTGGTTGTATTTTTGATCAGATATTTTCTCTGAATTTTTGTGAAAAATTATTACTGAAAAGGTTTATGTGCAGACTGAAACGATGGACCTGAGGTACTGACCATTCACTTTGCGTTTAAACCCTGTAGCCAGATAATCAATGCTGTTCCTCTGACCTGCCTGCTGTGCACAATATTGCACAGTCAAAATACTTATCAATAGGTTAATGCGGGTCAGTGGAAGCCATTTACCAAGGAAATATGGCTTCCAAACTCCTAACTCTCTCTGTCACATTTATGTGCATGGCGATATATTATATATTGTCTCACCTAAATGCAATCAAAGCACTGCCGCTGCTAATGAATGATGAGACACCTGCTTGGCTTGTGTTTATAGCAGCATGCTAATGTTAGCTCTACCCTGGGACAGCTATCCACTGTGATGTGCACAGGTGTTGTTTGCAGCGTCGCCCCCACTGTTTTGCTGTCTGTCGGGCCAGCCATAGTGGGATTCAATAATAATCTTGCCTGCCGCCAGGGGAGTTGGTAAACATACTGTATTCCTGCAAGATAACTCCACCACAATAAGTTTTCAGTTTAAGCGTCTACATCAGGTATTTCTGGATTGTATAAAGTTGTAAGTGGGAAACAGGGGATACATTTGACAACATTTAGACACAAGGTAAACTTCATGGTGTTCTTCTTGCACATTATGGAACAAAACATTATTTTGGTGAAATAAATCTCAAAATCTAGTTTTCTGCAGCTAACGTTTTGTGCAAAAAAAATTCTGTTTCTTCAAATGAGGACAAGATGGAAGACCTGTCTTCTCTCTTCAATGTTTTTATTTGGGATAAGACAAACAAGAAGCTTACAGTTGTAGATGGAATACAAATGAAATCCCCTTTTTTAATTTACAGATTGAACAGTCTCTGCAGTACAGAAAGTAGTTGTGTAAACTATAATAAAAAATGCAAATAAATTAATAAATTAATTAAAAAAATAAAGAAAAAAATAAAGAAATACAATAAATAGAATGGGGGGAAAATAGTTGATCAAACAAAAATAGGAGGAGGAGTCAATCCTGGGGCAATGATGGCAAAGAGTTAAAGTAATTTAAGAAAGAATGCCATTTTATAAAAAAATTATTCGAACACCCTTTTACTGTCAAGGTTATTTTCTCTAATTTGAGAAAGAACATGACATCTTTAAGCCACAGTGATATAGATGGTGGATTGGAGGACCTCCAGAGGAGTAGGATACGACGCCTGGCTAAAAGGGAAGTAAAAGCTATCACCTCTGTGTGAAGAAGAAATTTGAGGTTGACTGGGGGAGATTCCAAATATAGCAATGTAGGGATCCATCTTTATCTGAATCCCCAGAACCGTTGTCAGTGTTGTGAAGAAATATGCCCAAAATTTGTGTAGCCTGGGACAAAAGAAGAGCATGTGACTCAAATTACAAGAGGGGGCATGGCATCTGTCACAGAGGTTGACGATGGTTGGATACATTTTAGATAATTTGGATTTGCTGTAGTGAAGTCTGTGCAACACTTTGAACTGTATAAGTTGGAGTCTAGCAGATGGAGAAGATAAACGTATAGCATGCACAGCTTTATGCCACCAACTATCTGTCAAATTGACTGAAAGCTCATGTTCCCAAGCATTTTTTGTTTTGGCAATCAATTGATTATCAAAAGGCATAAGTAAATTGTAAATCAGTGATTTTTGATGAGGTTCTAGAGTCAGAATGTCTTCCCATGGGTGGATGTTAGGCAAAGAAGGATAGCTTGGAAAAAAAGAGGAAGCACAATGTCTAAGTTGAAAGTACATAAATAAATGGGATGTGGGTAATTCGAAATTTAAACATAAATCTGTAAAGGAAGCAAAAACGCTATCTTTGTAGAGGTCTCTAAAACCCTTAATACCTCGGTCTTGCCATAACTTGTAGGAACCACTGGTAAGGGATGGGGGGAAAAGGTGGTTGTTAATTAGATGCATTAAGGTAGATGCAGGAAAGAACTTAAAGTGGCGTCTGCACTGATAAAAAATCTTTAGTGTAGACAGCACCAAAGGATTCTTTGTAAAGCTGGAAAAGTTGAGATGTAGTGAGGATGTGAGTGCGGCTGCGGGAGAAGAAAACTGAAAGACTGAGTCTTCACTCTGCTACTTCCTTTTCTACTGCTACTCTCCAGTTATATTACAGTACATTCTGTTATTTTGACTGTTAACTTTGTATTCTCTCAGTGTTTTTCTCTCCATAGAGAATATACCTGGTCTGGTATCCTGCTTGGCTGCAATGCCCTGTTGGACGGGGGGCATCGACTGGGATGATGCTCCCAGTAACTGAACATCCACTGTGTCCTGTTATCAACTTTTTACTTTCTGTAACATAGAAAGTTCTCTTATATCAGATTTTCTGTTCCTTCTGTCTCTGCGCTGTCTTCTCAAGCCCCCAGATGGTCGTGGCAGATGGCCGCTCCTACTGAGCCTGGTTCTGTTGGAGGTTTCTTCCTGTTAAAGGGGAGTTTTTCCTCTCCACTGTCGCTACATGCTTGCTCAGTATGAGGGATTGCTGAAGGATTGCTGTGGTTGGAAAGTCTGCCCAACCTCACGCCAATGACTGACGCAATCTGCTGGAATTCCTTAAATAGGAAACTTTTTAACTGATTGGAATGTTTGTATAAATGTATTGAAATGACTTCTTGTTAAGTGCCTTGAGATGACATCTGTTGAGAATTGGCGCTATATAAATAAACTGAATTGAATTGAGTCTCTAGCCTACTCCATAATGGTTGTGAGGACTGGAGCCAATAAACCGATTTATGAATTTGAGCTGACCAATAATACAGCTGAAAATTTGGTAAGGCAAGGCCACCATCAGATCTAAAACTTTGCAATATCGACTTCCCTAATCTGGGGTGTTTTCCGGCCCATAAAAAGGATGTTATAATTTGATCTAAGCAATTGAAAAAACTTTTGGGCAAAAATAAAGGAATACAATGAAACAGAAAAAGAAATCTTGGCAAGACATTCATTTTCACAACATTGATCCTACCTATCAATAAAAGAGGAAAATAATTACACCTCTGGAAGTCCTTCTTAACCTGCACAACCAGGGGGGAAAATTTGGCAGAATAGAGAGACGGTAGAGTGCGGGTCACGTTGATGCCCAAATACCTGAACCCAGATGGGCTCAGCTTGAAAGGAATATCGGACTGTTGAAGAGTTAACGCTAAATGGTTTATAGGGAAACATTTACTTTTAAGGAGATTCACTTTATAGCCTGAAAAAGAGCCAAATCTCTTCAATGTAAGTAAAATTGGCAAAATGCTAGTAAGAGGGTCTGATACAAACAAAAGAAGGTCATCCGCATACAAGGAAACTTTTAATTCGGTACCTGAACAAGAGATGCCACAAAATAGAGGAAGCGACTTTAATGCTATTGACAGGGGTTGTATGGCCAATGCAAAAAGCAAAGGAGAGAGGGGACACCCCTGTCTGGTGCCACGAGAGATTACAGAATAATCCGATCGAGAACTGTTTGAACACTAGCTTTTTGAGTGGTATAAAGAAGTCTGATCCAGGATATGAATCTGTCAACAAAGCCGAATTTCTTAAGAGTCTCAAAAAGGTAATGCCACCCTACTCGATCGAATGCTTTTTCAGCATCGATCGAAATGACAATTTCAGGAGTTGAGGAGGAATGAGCAGAGAAAATCGCATTAAAGAGTGTTCGAACATTAAAAAACAGCTGCCGACCTTTAATGAAACCATTCTGATGATCTGATATAATTAGAGGAAGAACGTTTTCTCGGCGAGTTGCTAAAAGTTTCGCCAAAATCTTGACATCAACATTAAGAAGCAACAGAGGCCTATACGAGGCACAGGATGTAGGATCTTTGTCTTTTTTCAGTAAAAGGGATATTGATGCCTGAGTTAGAGTGGGGGGCAATATTCCACGATTAAGGGACTCATTATAAACAGACAGGAGAATTGGGGCCAGTTTGTTCACAAAGAAGACATAATATTTTCCAAACTCAGAGGTGCATCGAGCTCATCAGCAGTGTGAGGATCAACAGTAGGGATGTCGAGATTCTGAAGAAAATAATTCATTTCCGCTGTGTTCGATGATGCTTCAGACTCATAAAGGGTGGAGTAGAAGTTCTTGAAAATATTGTTAATAGAAGTAGGATCAGAGAGAAGGTTAACAAATTGATCTTTAATTTGTGGAATTAATCGAGAGATGGATTGACGTTTCAACTGACGAGCAAGTAGCCTGCTAGGGTTGTCACCATGCTCGTAATAAGTGGCTTGAGATCTTAATAAAAGTTGTTCCGCGTCAATTGTCGCAAGGAGGTCCAGTTTAACCTGAAGGTCATGTCGCTGTTTGATAAGAACCTTGGAGGGGCTAGTAGCAATTTGTCTGTCAATATCAAAAATCTTAATTAATAGATCATTTATCTTTGCTTTACGAATGTTTTTGTGATGTACCACATAAGAAATTATTTGACCTCGTAAATAGGCTTTCAGTTATTCCCACAAAAGTGAGTTTGAGATGGAGTCGTTCTTATTAATGGCTATAAAATCATCAATAGAAGATGCAATAAAGGTGTTGAACTCGTCATCAGCGAGTAGCAGAGTATTGAACCTCCAGGGAGAAGAGAAACTAGTTAGGTTAGGGAAACATAGATCAAGACTGAGGGGAGTGTGATCCGGAATAACAATTGAGTGATATTCAGAAGATGTCACTTTTGAAATTAGGGAACTGTCAATAAAAAAACAATGAATCCGAGTATAAGACTGATGAACGGGAGAAAAAAAGGAATATAACCTAGTTTGAGGATTATAAAATCTCCAAGGGTCTACAAAATCATTTTGCGACATAAAATCTGAAATTCATTTAGACATGGAAGACTGGGTGAGAGTACGAGGGTTAGAATGATCCAAAGATGGGTTCATTACGCAGTTCAGATCACCTGCCAGAATTAGGAGATGAGTATCCATGAGAGGGAGTGTGGCAAATAATCTGTTCATAAAAGGTGGATTGTCAAAGTTTGGAGCGTAAACATTTACCAGTAATACAAGATTCTGGCAAATATGCCCTGCAAAAATCAAGTATGTGCCATTCTTATCGAGAATTATGTTAGAGAAAGTAAAATTAACCCTTTTGTTTATTAAAATTGCTACTCCATTAGCTTTTGAGTTAAAGAATGAGTGATACACACTCCCTACCCAAGGGGCTTTAAGTCTAACATGGTCCCTGTCACGTAAGTGTGTTTCTTGCAAAAAAACGATGTCCGCATTAAAGCGTTTTAGATGTGAGAATACCTTGGATCTCTTAACGGGATTATTAATACCTTTAACATTCCAGGACAAAAATTTAATGGATGGACTGTCTAAATTAAGACAGTTGGGGTCAGTCATATAAACTTATTTTGTTATGAAAATGAAAAGATAAGCCCGACAGGAGTCATCCCCGAACAGCTGCTTGCGATTTAGCTAAACCTAAACTAACTGCAGAGCAGTGACTTTATACATTAAATAAAGGGCACCGGAAATAAAAATGATAAACAGACAAAAATTAGATGAATAAAAGAAAATAAATACTAAATTGTCGTTAGTATTATTTTTAAGAGAGAAAAAGATAAAATACAACAAAACAACAATTTGACTTAACATACTGTCATGCCTGACCCACTGAACACGAATATTGATCATAAGTATACAAGCAACAACAAGTGAAGGATTATCTCTATGAAGACCTAGTCATGTAGCAAAAGTATTGAGTGATGTTTCGTAAAGGATCAAAGAACTGAAGTAACCTAACTCAAACAAACAAACTAACTAAGCATAGGCTCATAGTTAGAAATGTCCAAAGATCCAAAATTGCAATGAAGACATGGATCTCGTGTAGTGATTTTACCCAACCAGCCATTTCAGATGATTTTTGGCCAAGTCATTCATCTAAGTAAATAACTACAAACCCTCACGGCTTTACCTTTACTTGGTGAGCGTTTTGATAAAGGACTTTGCTTCCTCAGGTGATCGCGCTGCACACCATTGTGGGTGATGCGCAGCTGGGCTGGGTGAGGAAGACCGAACCTGACACCCTCCATGCCGCGCAGCAGCTGGCAAACTTCACTGAAAGCGGCTCGAGCCCGCGCCATCTTCTGAGTGCCATCAGGAAACACGGAGATGGACAAGTCCCGTACCGTTATCCGTTGCTGCTCTCTAGCCTTTCTGAGAATCTTCGCGCAGTCGGAGTAGTTGTGGAGCCTGGCAACTATGGTGGGCCCTGTCCACCAACGGCTCCTTCCGAAGTGCGAATGCCTCCATCAGCAATTTGGATACCTCGGCGGCGGATGCCGGGCAGCTCTCGGGAACACCGATAATACGGATATTCTGACGACGGGATCTGGATTCCAAATCGTCACATTTCTTTTCCAGTGCGACCATTCCTTTGGTTAGTTTTTCCACTTTGGTCTGGAGGGTTACGATGTCATCGGTACACGTAGATAGAGACTGCTCAACCTCCGCCACGGTGCCCTTTAATGCAACAAAGTTTTGCTGCACAGTAGAAATACTGGAGGACAACTCAGTTTTAAAGGCGAGCAACTCAGACTTAATGATGAAAAGATTCTCATCAAGTGCCGACTTGAGTTCTGTTCTGAAAATCACAGCAACATCCACACGAAGAGCTGAAAGAAGTACTGTTCTGAGTGCGGCAACATCCATAGGGGTGGGGAGTGTGGTCCCAGCTTGCGGCGGTAGTGTTGGGCTACTACATGGCGAGGAGGCATCAGAAGCAACAGGCCGCAAATGCAACTGTATGGTGTTTCCTCCGTTGTTTGTTTTCGATGGCATTATAATAGTAAAAAACTGAGACACACTAGGTGGAAGGAGGATGGGAGAGTATTCTGGACCGTGTAAGAAAATTTCCGTGCCGGCGTGATAAAAAAAAGTTAGACTCTGCAGGAGCTCACAACCATGCGACTTACCCCATGTTTCGCTAGACCGGAAGTCCCAGACCTACCTTCTGACTTTGAACCTTTTCCTTCCTCAACAGGAGCATGAACAAAACCTTTGAGTTGTTAAAATCTACTCAGTTGTTGCTTCTAGATAAAATACAGCAACCAAAACTTCGACATCTGGACACAAATTAAGCAAAATGAAACTCTGGACAAGAAGATTTCCATTTGGGGGAGAACATGACATGTATTCCCACACATCTGTTGTAAGAGAACTGGGAAAAGATACCCAAAGATTATTGTTAATATATACACATTAGAAAAAACAACAATCAAAATAGAGAAATATTATAAGGATAACCCATATTTTCTATCTTGGTAAACCTTGGAGCTAGGCCCTGTGGGGACCAGTTCAGCAAATCATGAAATTAAAAATAAAAAGGGTCAGGGATAGAGAACACCAGAACCTTTTTGACTTTTTGCCACACATCATGGGTGTTTTTTTAAATTATTATTAATCTGATCTTTATTTTCCCTATCCCAATACACTTGGACTAACTGAAATCTCACTGTACCATTTTGGGTAAATGGAGCACTATGCTCCATTCCACTAGAGGAGACACTGTTGACATTGGCGTGAGGTTGGGCAGACTTTCCAACCACAGCAATCCTTCAGCAATCCCTCATACTGAGCAAGCATGTAGCGACAGTGGAGAGGAAAAACTCCGCTTGAACAGGAAGAAACCTCCAACAGAACCAGGCTCAGTAGGAGCGGCCATCTGTCACGACCGTCTGGGGGTTTGAGAAGACAGAGCAGAGACACAGAAGGAACAGAAGATCTGATTTAAGAGAACTTTCTATGTTACATAAAGTAAAAAGTTTATAAAAGGACACAGTGGATGTTCAGTTACTGGGAGCATCATCCCAGTCGATGCCCCCCGTCCAACAGGGTATTGCAGCCAAGCAGGATACCAGACCAGGTATATCTTCTATGGAGAGAAAAACACTGAGAGAACACAAAGTTAATAGTCGAAATAACATAATGAACTGTAATACAACTGGAGAGTAGTAGTAGAAAAGGAAGTAACAGAGTGAAGAAAATTGCTAAGTCAGTCCTCCAGCATTCTGAGCCTATAGCAGCATAACTACAGAGCTAGCTCAGGATGACCTAAGCCACTCTAAGTTTTATCAAAAAGGAAAGTTTTAAGCCTGGCTTTAAAAGTAAACAGAGTGTCTGCCTCACGGACTAAAGCTGGGAGCTGGTTCCACAGGAGAGGAGCCTGATAACTAAAAGATCTGCCTCCCATTCTACTTTTAGAAATCCTAGGAACTACAAGTAGACCTGCAGTCTGAGAGCGAAGTGCTCTGTTGGGAACATATGGACCAATCAGATCTCTGATGTATGATGGAGCTTGATTATTAAGGGCTTTGTATGTAAGAAGAAGGATCTTAAATTCTATTCTGGATTTAACAGGGAGCCAATGAAGGGAAGCTAAAACAGGAGAAATGTGATCTCTCTTTTTAATATTCATCAGAACTCTGGCTGCCGCATTTTGGATCAACTGAAGGCTTTTAATGGCATTTTGTGGACTACCTGATAGTAAAGAATTACAGTAGTCCAGCCTTGAGGTAACAAATGCATGGACTAGTTTCCCAGCATCACTCCTGGACAGGATGTTTATAATTTTAGCAATATTCCTGAGGTGAAAGAAGGAAATCCAAGAAACCTGTTTAATATGGGATTTAAATGTTAAGTCTTGGTCAAAAATAACGCCAAGGTTCTTTATTTTATCACTGGGGGCCAATTTAATGCCATCCAGATGAAGTGATTGACTAATCAGTTTCTTTTTTAGAACTTCTGGTCCAAAGACAGCAACTTCTGTCTTCTCAGAATTTAAAAGCAAAAAGTTTAGGGTCATCCATGTTTTTATGTCTTCCAGACATGCCTGTAATCTACCTAACTGACTGGGTTCATCAGGATTTATGGATAAATATAGCATATATTATCATCGGCATAGCTGTGGAAATTTATCCCATGTTGTCTAATAATTCTACCAATTGGGAGCATATATATGGTGAAAAGAATTGGTCCAAGCACAGAACCCTGCGGAACTCCACAAGTAACCCTTGAGAGTGAAGAAGATTTATCATTTAGATGAACAAACTGGAATCTATCAGACAAATATGATTTAAACCAGCCTAGTGCTGTTCCTTTGATCCCTGCAACATGTTCAAGTCTTTCTAAGAGAATATTGTGATCGACTGTGTCAAAAGCAGCACTCAGATCTAACAAAACCAGAACAGACACTAGTCCATTATCTGAGGCCATGAGAATATCATTAGTAACCTTCACCAGTGCTGTTTCAGTGCTATGATGAGCTCTAAAACCTGACTGAAACTCTTCAAACAGCTCGTTACTGTTCAGATGCTCACAGACTTGATTAGCAACAATTTTCTCAAGGATTTTGGATGAGAAAGGAAGGTTAGATATAGGTCTGTAATTCACTAAGTCATCTTGATCAAGGGAAGGTTTCTTGAGTAAAGGTTTTATTACAGCTATTTAAAATTCCTGTGGTACGTATCCGTTTACTAAGGATAGATGCGCTCAGCCCATTTCCTAGTTTAAATCCACCAATTTTCTGACTTCTAACTTTTATGAACCTATACATGTTTTATATAATTGGAAAGCTAAGAGTCTTGTGATTCCAATTATGCCTGGCGTTTAAGGATACAATCATAACTGAAGACACAGTGAGCGCTTTTGCCAACACAAACGTTCTCCTGATGGAGGTATAAAAATATGGAACTCACCACTTTGTAGTCCAATAAACGTGACAAAACCGATCCATTTCGAACAAAAATGGTCTTTTTACATCAATAAGGGTCCGATTAAGGTCCTCCGATAAAGTTATTAGACCAGGACAACAGCAAAACCAATATAAAATGTAAAACAAACAGTGAAAATGCGCTCCCGAAATATCTGGCCATTTTTGTAGTCTTTACGGCTTTGTTTCCGATTCATTCGCTTCCACTTCCGCCTACAAAGGTCACTGAGCATGCCGAGAAGAAAAAAAAGAAGAAAAAAAAATTAATCCGGTGTTTTCCTTACGTAGGGTACATCTCCAACCAATGGCACATGGATGGAAAGTCACGTTATAGTAAGTAACTCGAACCAATTGCGGTCCAGAACTCTGATGATTGACGCATCGAATAGCCAACGTAATGCTGTAAACGCAGATACATAACATGACCGGGCGGACTTGTTCGCAGCCATTGTAAATGACGTGCGTAAAATGTCTTATTCATGAAGAGATTACGCACAGTGCGTACCAGTAACATATTGTTTCAGCACCGTGTCCAAACACCCTTTATGATCAAAATACAACATTGAAGGAAGCCGTGGAGCTTTATATGGTAAGATGAAGTTATGATTCTGATGATATTTTTAATTCAGTGAGGACTACGGCACTTACCCAGGAGATGGCGCATATGGCACACTTTTGACCACCTTTGACCTGTAGTTATAAAAATGTATGCAGAATATTTATTTTTTGGTTTATTGCTGTCATATTTGGTGTGGATGAAGGTAATACTTCAGACTTTAGACCCACAGTGTGTTTTAGGTCACCACCTCTTTTTAAAGCCATTTTTACAGCATGTATTTATATAAAATAAATATTCGGACACAAATAAAATAATTTTTTGGGGTATTAAAATTAAGATTGCTTGGTAACAATAGCACTCAGAGATATTAACACAGTTCTGGGATAAATTTTAGAGTGTTTGCTTTCCAAAGAGACCCCAGCCATGTCTCTACTCAAAATGGTTCAAGAACAGCTTTTAGTTAATTTTGGGTATGCGTTTAAAAAAAATGTAGGGCGGAAATTGCAGGAATTTTAAAGTGTTTTAATGATGAAAAATATGCTGTTCTAGCTTGTCGAAGGGTCTTTTTATACAGCAGTAGACTGTTATTCCAGGTTAAATAGGAATCCTCTAGGCGTGTAGAGCGCCATTTTCTCTCCAACTTCCTAGTATTCTGCTGTAAAGTACGCAACTCTGCGTTGAACCAAGGAGTCAGCCTCCTATGGCTAGCCACTTTCTTTTTTAAGGGGGCTACACTATCTAATGCCAAACGCAATGAGGACGTAACGCTGTGAACCAGACCATCAATTTCTGAAGGGTTAGAGATAGAATTGCTGCCATCCACTGTGTTACTCTGAGACACTGAGGAAAGTAAGAATGGAACAGATTCTTTAAAAATTGTTACAGCATTGTCTGATAAAGCTCTACTGTAATGAAATTTTCTTTCAGATTTAAGATGGTCAGTTAAAGTAAATTAAAAAGTTATTAAGAAGTGATCAGACAGGACCGGGTTATGTGGGTGGACTGTCATTTCCTCACACTCAATACTGTATGTCAGTACAAGGTCCAAAGTGTGTTTACCCGAGTGGGTCGATCCCTGTACTTTTGGAGTAAAGCCAATTGAGTCTAAAATAGCACTAAAGGCTGCATTTAGGCTATCACTTTCAGTATCCACATGAATATTGAAGTCCCCCACTATAATGACCCTGTCAGTATTTAATACTAAATCAGATAAAAAATGTGAGATCTGATCCAAGAATTGAGAGTAAGGGCCTGGTGGACAATACAAAACCACAACCAAAAATAGTCTTAATGTTTTGCAACTTGGATGAGGAAAATTAAGGGTTAGATGTTCAAAAGAACTGTAGCTATCAATTGGTCTGGGACTAATTAGTAAATCAGAACAAAAAATGGTTGCAACTCCTCCTCCTCGCCCAGTACTTCTAGGAATGTGAAAATTTAAATAACTGGAAAGAGTTGACTCATTTATACTGACATAATCCTCCTACTGCAACCAGGTTTCTTAGAGACAAAGGAAATCAATGTGATTATCACAAATCAAGTCATTTACTAACAAAGTCTTTGAGGAGAGAGATCTTATGTTTAATAAACCACATTTAATAGATTTAATTTTCTGTTCATTCAAAGTCGTATTTATCTTTATGAGATTTCCATAATTTGCTTTTGTTGGCTTAACTTTTAATCCATTTAATTTTGGCTGTGGGCAAGACACTGTTTCTATAGGGTAATGGGTGGGTAACAGTACAGAAGCAGCAGAGAGGTGGGTTAAACTACGACTCTGTTTCCTGGTCTGGAGCCTAGGTTGTCAGTTTTTTGGAGGACTAATAAATTCGGCCATATTCCTAGAAAGAAGAGCTGCTCTATCCAAAGTGGGATGGATGCCGTCTCTCCAGATCAGACCAGGTTTTCCCCAAAATGTTCGCCAGTTATCAATGTAGCCCACATCGTTTGCAGGACACCACCTAGACAACAATTGATGGAATGACATCATGCGGCTAAACATGTCGTCACTGGTCCGATCAGGCAGGGGACCAGAAAAGATTACCGAGTCTGATATTGTTTTAGCAAACTTACACACCGAAGCAACACTAATTTTAGAGACCTCTGATTGGCCTAACCGGGTGTCATTACCACCAGCGTGAATAACAATCTTACTGTATTTACGCTCATCTTTAGCCAGCAGTTTCAGGTAGGATTTGATGTCGCCCGTTCTGGCCCCTGGCAAACATTTGACTATGGTCAATGATGTCTCTAATGACACATTTCTGACTATGGAGCTGCCAATTACCAGGGTCGGCTTCTCAGTGGGTGTGTCGCTGAGCGGGGAAAATCTGTTAAAAACGCGGACCGGTTGGTGGTGGCCCGGGGGCTGGGTCCTAGAACTATGGTTCCTACGTACCGTCACCCAGCCAGCCTGGGGTCCCGGCTGCGCGGGCTCTACCGGAGGATAGCTAGGGGGTTCTTTTCTTGTTGGCTCCGCGCTGGCTAATGGGCTTCGGCTATCTGCTGGTTTTTCAACAGCGCGGAGCCGTGCTTCTAATTCTGATACCCTCGCCTCCAAAGCTACAAAAATATTACATTTATTATAGTTACCATTATCACTAAAGGAGGCTGGGAAGTAACTAAACATCTGACAGAGAGAGCAACAGAGAAGAGAAGAGTTAGAGACAGGAGAGAGAAGAGTAGCCATAGCTGCAATGAAGCTAAGCTAACTGAGCTAGCGAGACCTTACCACCCCAAAATATAAAACTGTGTCAAAACACAAGTTCCCAAAACGTAAAGTACACCACCACACAATGTGTGTTTTAGTGTGCTTGTGTGTTAAAATAACTTAGAGAGGCCTCAGCACAGAGAAAACATGATCAATTCAAGAGAGTCTGAACACCAAACAGCTTACAAGGAGTGTAAGAGCGACAACAGGAAATGACGCAATATGGCTTACCCCGTCACAGCAGCCAAGGCCCAAGCCACACCTTTTTTCATCTAAACAATAAATTAATCAGTTTAGGTGGTTTCAGGATTTGATTGGAGTGCCTTCTTTTGTAACTTTTCCAGGTAGATCTCACCTAAAGGAAATCCCAGAAATTCCTATGTGACTAAATGCAAATATAGTCATGTTTGTCGCTTCTCTTTCTCACTGTAAAGCGGTGGTTCCCAAATTGTGGGGCGCCGAGTCATTCTGGGGGGGCGTGGTATGAAAGGATGCAATTAAGAAGCTAAAGAACCTCTGCGTTATAAATCCAGAATATAATTTAAGATCCTTCTTCTTACATACAAAGCCCTTAATAATCCAAGCTCCATCATACATCAGAGATCTAATTGTTCCATATGTTCCTAACAGAGCACTTCGCTCTCAGACTGCAGGTTAACTTGTAGTTCCTAGGATTTCTAAAAGTAGAATGGGAGGCAGATCTTTTAGTTATCAGGCTCCTCTCCTGTGGAACCAGCTCCCAGCTTTAGTCCGTGAGGCAGACACTCTGTTTACTTTTAAGGCCAGGCTTAAAACTTTCCTTTTTGATAAAGCTTATAGTTAGAGTGGCTAAGGTCATCCTGAGCTATCTCTGTAGTTATGCTGCTATAGGCTTAGACTGCTGGAGGACAGACTTACCAATTTTCTTCACTCTGCTACTTCCTTTTCTACTACTACTCTCCAGTTGTATTACAGTACATTCTGCTATTTCGACTGTTAACTTTGTTTTCTCTCAGTGTTTTTCTCTCCATAGAAGCTCCACCTGGTCTGGTATCCTGCTTGGCTGCAATGCCCTGTTGGACGGGGGGCATCGACTGGGATGATGCTCCCAGTCACTGAACATCCACTGTGTCCTGTTATCAACTTTTTACTTTCTGTAACATAGAAAGTACTCTTATATCAGATCTTCTGTTCCTTCTGTGTCTCTGCTCTGTTTTCTCAAACCCCCAGACGGTCGTGGCAGATGGCTGCTCCTACTGAGCCTGGTTCTGTTGGAGGTTTCTTCCCGTTAAAGGGGAGTTTTTCCTCTCCACCGTCGCTACATGCTTGCTCAGTATGAGGGATTGCTGTGGTTGGAAAGTCTGCATCAACGGGGCCCAACCTCACGCCAATGACTGACGCAATCTGCTGGGATTCCTTAAATAGGAAACATTTTAACTGATTGGAATGTTTGTATAAATGTATTGAAATGACTTCTTGTTAAGAGCCTTGAGATGACATCTGTTGTGAATTGGCGCAATATAAATAAACTGAATTGAATTGAATTGAATTGAAATAAGCCAAACCAACTTCCTTCCCAGCAAAAGAGTAGAAAATATGACAAAGCATATCTTGGCTTTGGTTTTGTTACACCAAACACTTGCAAATGCTCAACTGAGCTCATATAAAAGGCGGGTTTCCACTGTCAGAACTTCAGGGTAATTTGACCAGACGTTCCCAGTATGCTCATGCCTCCACTGCATTTGGCCGGGCTGACAGGCCGTTTTTCGGGGCCATTTCAGGAACCAACAGAGTAAAAGTCTGGTGGTGTGTAGAACTCAGAATGGCCTGATGGAGCGACTCAGAGGGAGGTATGGTTAAGTCTCGCTGATTGGTTGTAATTCAGAGGGAAATGAGCAGATGTTGCCAAACCTGCTTTGTAAAAATAAGAAGAGTTGGTGGTTAAGTAGTTATAACAACAGCAAATAGAAACAAAGGAACAAGCCCTCCATGTTGATCTCTTGTTACTTATGTTGCTCTGGACACCATTTTGCGCTGATCAGTGATGCAACTTGCTTCTGAAACTGTGATATGCAGATGTCTTTAGCTGATTCCTTAAAGGGCCAATAGTGTATGGAGACATGGCAGGTGAGAGAATCGGGCCAACAGAAAAAGATCAGGTGGAAACGGGCCTCTTGTAGAGATCTGCAATGATGGGGCAAAGACTATGGCTGGGAAACTAGGAGGGCTGCAGGCGTTCATGAAGCGCATCTCCCCCAATATTGCAGAGCTGCATTATACACCACAATGCACTTGCGTCTAAACAGCCGAGTCCCGAGCTGAATGATGTAATGATCGATGTCTTCGGTATAGTCAACTACATCAAAACACAACTTGTCAAAGCCCCATTTTGTGTGGTACTGTGCGAGAAAATGGGCTCCGACAGACAGCCCTTCTGTTTCACAGCGAGTATTGAGTAATGTTGTGTGGGAAGAAGCTGTCCAGGGTCTTTAAGCTGCGAGATGGGATTCTCATCTTTTTCAAGGAAGAGGGCAGAGATTTTGGCCACAGATTTTACTGTAACAAGTTCATAATGAAACTTTCATAGTGGCATGTTTCTAAAAACAATGTTCAATTAACCAAATTCAGTGATGCAGGGCACAAACGGTCCGTGTAACGCTTATCAGTTCAGTTTTCTAAACCCAAACTGACATTTGAAAAACAGAAAATATTCAAATATCCAATTTTTATTTTTTTTTCACCTTGACAAATTAAAAATTTATATTTTTAAACTGTTTTTCCAATTTTCTGTTTTGATTCAGAGGATCAGAAATTTAGAAAATTGCAAAATTGCGTCTGGGCTCCAATTACTCAATTATTATCCTCTATCTCCCTCTCCCGCCTAGCTAGCTATGCCCCACCCTCACTCCAGCACAGCAGCAGCCAGATTACCAAAGCATCTAGACAGCGGCAATTATCGTCAGCGATACCAAAGTTAATGAAAATAACAAACACAAAGCATGAAATATTTTTGCTTAATCTTTCCTTTGGAAAATACTCAGGACTTCTTTTCGCGCCGTCTTGTATCCTATAACCGGATTTAGCAATAACCTGCTGTGCATCGAAGCGGAAGTTATGTGATGTCACCGTGAAACGGGTCCATTCACGACCAGCGCAACGTCATAGAACTACGTGGAACAAGGGAAATAATATTATTGCAGTTTTGAATAATTGGAGCCCAGACGCAATTTTTACACAATTTTGCTATTTTCTAAATTTCTGATCCTCTGAATTAATACAGAAAATTGGAAAAACTGTTTAAAAATCAATTTTTTTTATTTTTGTCAAGGTGAAAAAATGAAAAATTGGGTATTTGAATCAATTTTTCTGTTTTTCCAAATGTCCGTTTGTGTTTAGAAAATTGAACTGATAAGCGTTACACGGACCACAAACACACACCTCCACCTGGCAGATAAAGTGACATCACAGTTGGCTCACACCAGTTACTGAAAAATTGTTGGTTGAAGACCTGTTTTGCAAAACCATTATAATTCTTTTTTCCCTCAAAGTTCTTTGTGTGCACAGAGGGAGTTTATGAGTAAAATTAATAACAAATAAAATAATACAGTAATAAAAATAAATATTTACATTGGGTGGGGCGTGAACATTTTCTCCTAATCCAAGGGGGGCCCAGCTCTCTGTCTGTCTGTCTGTCCGTCATGTCAAAACTTTTACAAGTGTTGTTAAAAAACAACACTTTTCTAGATAACCTTTAAAAATGTAACTTTATGTTTTTTGTTTTGTTAATGTTGAAAGTGATTGACTTTGTTTAGCTCTCATACACAGCTGACTGACAGCTTGAAGGGTCTCTGGTATGTTGTTTAAGATGTTTATGGTGTGAGAGAGCAGCCAGAAACTGGCCCATGCTTAGTATCAGATACTGTTTATGAGTAGATGCTGGAAATCTTTCACCATATTTAGAATTGCTGTGGAAACATCCTGCTTGGAAGAGTCTTGAAACACCAAGGCTAGCTTAATTGAAACAGTTGAACAACAAGTTTTTCTGCCTATGTGTGTATCAAAAGCACCATTTAAGTTCTGTCTATTTGACAATTCATCATTCAATTCATTGAAGTCAAATCAGAGGGTTAGTGGAAAGAGGGTTTGACCACAAATGAAGTCAAATCCTGTTATTTTATTCTGAGGCCCCAGAACAAGATCAAATAGTTTATTCTGGGGCGTCATATGGAGTAGAAGAGTGTGTGCCCCATAACATATAAATTAGTCTTGGACATAGCCATCTGTAGTTTGAACTCCAACCCTGAGACCTTTGTCACATGTCTTCCTCCCTTCTCTCTCTGCCAATTACCTGTCAGTAAAGGCTGGTAGTGACTTGGGTTGCGAAATACATTTTACAGTCTCAGTAAAACTCACCTACCATACCCAGCCTCTTCTCTACCAGTGTCTCCCAGACCTTTGACCCTAAAGGGGGTCTTTTCTGCAGGCTGTGCCAGCTTCCAGCAGCTTCTTCCAGACCCAGGACCCGGCACAGCGCTAATATACTCCCATTTCTCATCCAGACAGTCCGTAAAGCACTGGGGCAAAATATTCTGTCTCCCTGAGCAGCTCCTAATAAATTGTCCTTTCATTGACGCGCAAGACAAATTTTGCCTTCCCTTCTTTCTCACTACCTCTCCCTCCTTCCCTCCCTCCCATCTCGCTGCACTCTTTCTCACATGTTCACAGTTGCTCTGCTCCCTGTGGTTTAATGAAACTGGCACACTTATTCCACCTCTCAATGAACTACAGGAGCACGGTTCAGTTGGCCAGAGCGCTTTGCAAAAAGGAAAAGGGATGGAGGATGCAGCTGGGAGAGGAGAGTAGTACAAAAGAATTAAAGGGAGATGAATATTGGGCCCGGTCCTCCACTTCTTCATCCCTTTTCCCTGTATCTGCTCCCCACGCTGGCATGACACGACGCCGCTTCCGCTTTGTAATTGCGCAATTAGTGCCACCGCCTGGTTTTCATATATCACATATGGCTAGCCGCTGCTATTAAAGCGGGCCCCAGCGCCGGGCTAGCGGGCACGGCTAGCCGAGGTGCATTAAGGGCAGCGTTTTGTAAAATGTGAGCCAATTTATCATGATCTGTTTTTCGCTCCCACCCACTGCTAAAACGCCCCTACTGCCTTGTCTTTGAGCCTGACCTTGCAATGAGCTTGCGTGTACGTGTGTGTGTTTGTGTGTGTTTCAGCGTGCGGAGGTTCAGTTTGCTCATTGTTACTTGCTTGCATAATTTCAGAAGGCTGGCTTGCATAGAGCCTCACACACACACACGCAGACCCACCAGCACACTGATTGCTTGCTCCACCACTTTGCCTTCCTCTGTCTCTCGTTCGACTGCGTTCCCTTTCGTCTCCGAGCAAAAATCCACTCATTTATATGCCGAGGCTAAACGGAATTCATTTGTAAGATGGCAAGCGGTATAACACTGGTAATTCCTCCTCACCAATTTCCAGCGCACTTTCCCCTTTAGCTGTCATAAGCAGTGCATTAAGTGAGTGAGGCAAATCCGTTCCATCTCTGCTGTTTTTCTGCTCGCCTTATTTTACAGATTTAAACGCCTGCCCATTCACTCATACACCACCCTTACTCTCACACCTCTTGCTTTTATTCCCTTCATTCTGTCAGGTGATTCAAGCTGAGAACACCGTGAGCTCATCAGAACCTCGCTGGCATCTCCGTCCCAGAAAGTTGCCGGGCACTGTGCCACCCTGCTGGGTTGCTGGTAGCCCTGAGAGAGCCTTGAGCATGGGGCTCAGGACTGCCTTTGGAGGGGTTTTGAATTGGGGTTGTGGATAAGGAGCATCTTTGAACACCCATTTTCAAGTCCTGCCACAGATTCAATTGGATCAACAATTCTGGCACATGAAAATGCCTTGATCTGATTTTGTATGTTATAGGGTGGTTGTCCTGTTGGAAAGTGTACCTCCAGCACAGACTTTTCCCTGTAACAGATGTAATTAATGATTGCCCTGTATTTAGCTCTAACTATTTCAGTCAACTCTGACAAGCCTCTGATTTTGTTTGTTTGTTTCCCTGTTTTTTATTTGTTCCATGATCTTTATTTGTTAAACATCAGTCTTCTTCTGGTTTTCATTTTTTCTTACAGCATTTGGAAGTTCTTCCTCATTGCATTTGATTTCATTACAATAACTAGCACAAGAGAGTTTGCAAACCCTATAATGCCCAATAAAATAACACTCTCTGGGCTTTGTTGGTATTTTCATTACATTTTAATCTGTATTCGTTGTTTGTTCTATGTAAACATAGACATTCACAGCATTTTCACCTCTAGCTACTGAGGTGATGACCAGATACATTGATTTGAACTTAAATGTGTTCATGGTGCAATCTACTGATTGTGGTGACAACAATCTAATTAGAAGACTGATTGCTAGAAATAAGAGGGAAATCATTGTCTTCCTTTTGTTAGCAGTTTCTATATCCAATGGAACGTAGGCAGTCATCATCGCTTTGTATCTAAATGGCCTCACATGAATCTCCTGCCAAGAATGCCAAGAAGCCTTTAAGACATCCAAAATGAGCTCACATCCACATACTGGTGAAGTTTAGCAATGCTATATGCAATTAGAAAACCATTTAGGGTTTAATATGAGACCATCATTGCAATTGCTGGGTCCGTTCCTACTGAGGAGTGTGCCACTGAATTGTCATGTAGGCAACATGGGTAGCAGACTGCTCTGCCTCCATCTGCAAGAACAGGCAAAAGACTAGTTGACAAATGTTACTAAAGACTTCTTGACTATGACCTTCTTACAAGAAGAGCAGCAAGAAGTCACTTCTTTCCAAATAAAACATGAAGTTATGGACTGAATTTCTGCTGCCAACACAAGGATTGATGGTAGAAGACTGGTGCAGTTATTTTCTTGGAGTCTTCCTTCTTGCCTTTCAACAAAGAAAGTGGACTTACTGAGAACACTCCCATGAATAAAGAGTAGAATCCAAATGCTATTTAGCAGTCAGTTGTTCCAAAAATCTGGGAACAGTTTTGATGATCAGATGATCTTCCAGGATGAAGGAAGAAAAGTGGTAATGAAGTGGTTTCTGGGTCAGATCAGTGAAACCTTTGGTCAGGACAGTTCTCAGATCTAAATCAATTTTAATCCACAAAATCTAAAATAACACAACATGGCGATAACGAACTGTCTTTGGTGAAAGTGCCTTTGATGTTTTTGTATCCCCATCCTGGTTTAAATTGTAGTTGTTTCAAAATAGATTATTTACCAACAATGATACAGTTCAAATCTAGGATGAAAAATTATATAAATAGTAGATGCACATGTGTTGTTACTGAGTGTTGCTATTGAGCATGTTCAGATGATATTAAGACTCCAAACTGTCTTTTCTTGTAGTAGGTTGTCTAATTTTTCATGGTATTCTTTTATTTGGAACTAATATAGCTGCTGTCTTGGCCAGGAGTCCCTCAAAAAAAAGATTTTAAATCTCAATGGGATTATTTCTTGTAAAAAAAACCCCACAAGGAACTTGTAAATTAGACAGGCTAAACTAACTCACAGATCTAAACTGATGAGACAGCTGCAACTAAATGCAGCAAATTCCCAGAACTGACATTTGCTTCGTTTTGTCATCTTAATTCAAGTATACCATTTCAGTGCTGATTTTAACAGCACAATTATCAGCTACTTAGTGTTACAGATACTGTTACATGCAGATAACAGGTTATAAAGCTGTTAAACACCTGGTTTTCCTCACTCCTTTCTTTACATGTCAATGCAAAATTGCAACAAAAACAAGGCTCAAGCATTCCCTGACCAACACTCAACCACAGAGCTACCATTTCTCCCACCTTGTTGTTAATGTGTTTGTCGGCACTTGTCAAACACCCACTTGTTTTGTATTCCCTTAAGAGTTTGCCTTAGTAACACTGGCAATGTGGAGAGCAATCGCTGATTTGCTGCTTAAAACACAGCACTGGTGTTAACTTTGTTTTTTTGCCCCAACAACCAGTCCAGGACGAGGTCAAAGTGGGCCAATAGACTCTTCTCACACAGGGGTGCAAATTGAGCAATTATACAGCACCCATAGCTCTGCTAAGAGATTTAACTAGTGTACAGTTTGCAATCAAGGAAAAGTTTGCAGGATATGTCCCCACATACTAATCCTTGTAGACCCAGTCACTCACAGCACCCTCAGAAATTGGTAAATCTGGTAAAAATATATAAAACTTTCAAAAGCACCCATCTTTTAATGCAGGGACATTCAGCCTTTAGTGTGACTACTTTAATCTAGTGGTCAATATATTTCCACATTAGGAACTAGTTGTTTTTTAATCAACCATGTAATTTATCAACACACTTTATGACTCTATTGCAATAAATGTTACTGGGCCACTGATTAGATTTGCCTTTAATTAGGTCAGTCAGAGCATTTGGAAGAAATCCATAACATTCTTCTTATCTGAGGTATAAATATGACTCGGCAAAGAGGCCCCTTTCTCTTAGCCACTCTTCAAAATGGGAACAACTAGAGAATATGGCAATACAATAAGGCATATGAGAGTTCATATTCAAGAAAATGGCTATAAAAAATACAAGCTTACCCAAATTGGCCCACATCTGCAGTCATAAGACTACTTTAAAAGTTTAAAACAGCTAGAACTGATTGTAGAACCATTCTGTGGAACTGAGCAGAGTATTTAAAAAATATTTAAAAAAAGGGCAGGTGTATTTACATTGGAAAACAACAGAGTATCTAGTGAAAAATGATGTTGTTGGAAGGATCTGAGGTAATGCTCCTTTTTGCACCGAGGATGGATCAGTCAGTCGCTGAAGCAGCTCTGTCAACACTGTCCAACACTGATGCTATTTCAGCCAGAGTTCTTCTGTTTCTGTCTCTGACCACCTGCACTGAGATACTGTGGGCTTTATTTTCTAAGGACTCTGGGAACTTTGGTAGGGGGCATTTCAAGAAATCCTTGAAATACACTGAGCTTCGGGCAGAAAACACTCTTGGGATGTTTCTGTGGAAGAAACTGTCATGCCCACAAGTATGGTAGAGGATCCATGATACTGGAGGCTTTGCTTCCAATATCTTTCAGCAGAATACTGATCCAAATCATATGGTCAGACCAACAGAAATTGTTCACTGGAGATAGAATGAACTTGCTTCCACCGCTTCATCTCAATCTGCTGCAAAGAACGATGAATAATTTATCTTTAGATTTCTCTCTATCAGGAGTTCCAGTGATTGTGGAGGGACATTTTACCTACCCACAAAGCATTACAAAAACCCACACCTCAGCAGCATGTGAAGCTGCACATAATTGAAATGTATTCCCCAACATGAAGCTCAACAAACACCCACCCCATCCTCTCCACACTGGGTTTCTTCCTCCTACAGTTGTTCCACACTTGAGGAGTGGCGATCATGCCGTTGTTCTCTTGTGGGAAGGATTTGGCAGAACAGCCTAATAACTGAGAGAGTTAATGTAGCTTAAAAAGCCAAACTAATTGTCCCTGTCTGTCATATTTGTGTAGTTAACTACTCCTTAATACCACAGCTATTAATTACCTATCTGTCAGGTATGTAGAGGTAAATTGTGAGAGTGTAAAAGTGTCCCTTTTAACTGTGTCAATGTATCATGAGGATTCTAATTTGGAATAATCTTAATTTTCCTTTTTCCTAAAGTTGGGCCTCAGCTTTGAAGGACAGACAGATTTATGTGGAACATTTTCACAGAGGGAGGTCATTCTGTTTGTTTGGCAGAGATGAAAACACCAAAACAAGGAAATTACTAAGTGTTTTGCCAAGAGCCAAAGAATATGATGGATCCAGACCAGTTAGAAGACACACTACATTTCTGAAAGTTCGGCAGGAAACAACATTTCTGCAGTGCCCACTTTGTTTCTAAATGCTAAAATCTTATTCTGAGTGATAAGACTTTATCTGTGAATATTAGAAATAGATGATAACATGCATCAAAATATTATTTTACACAGGGACGTTTCTCTGAACTTAGATAGATTTAGTAATCTTCCAGAACACCAAGGTGTCCTTCATGAACCGATGCACCTTCTTCTAGCTTTAATGAAGTTAGCAAAACTAGGAAATTTGAAGTTTCCCAAAACCTTCTGGGAAAAATGTTTATGGTTGGAAAGAAAAATATTTTTCTATTTGGCCCCAGTTAAAAGTCATTTTTGCCATTAAAATGAAGGTTTCCAAATAGAAGAACCAATATTATGCATGGGGATGGTAGCTTCATGCTAACAGTACTGGTGATTGTATAAAATGGATGGATATAATAATGCAGTTGGAACACATGTAAATTAGAATTCACCTCAAATCAACAGCTAGATAAAGGGCTCTTTTTCCATTTTATTTCGAAATGCCATCATTTTCCAGCCTTAACTTTCCACAGTTCTTCTTCCTTAAAACAGCATTTTTGAAGTGTAGATTAAACTGGAGATATAAAAAAGAACGGATGGAAAGAAGGTTTGACAAACCAACAGGTGTTTAATAGACCAACATAGAAATGGAAGGATGAATAAATGAATGAATACCAGGATGGAGTTGTGGATGACAAGAGAAAGACGAACACGGATGGAGGGACGGATTAAGATCTGGGTAGATCGTTGGACATGGATGGATGAATGAACTGACTGACAAATGGATGAACAGGCCAACAGATAAAAGGGTGGACAGATAGACGACTGGACAGAGTGACAGGCGAACAGATGGAAGAACAAATTCTGTAGAAAATTGTACAAGGTATAAAATCTGGAAATGCAAAAATTATTTTATGCCGTTTTCCTTTTCCATTTTTCTCCAAACCTGGAAAATGTTTCCAGACTATACAAGAATAATGTAGATCAGGAGTGTACTCTGGTACAAAATAAAGAATTTTTGCCACCCTTGGACAGAGCTGGCTCAGTGAATGCAGTTCCAGAACGGGTAACGTTGGTCCACCTACACAGGTCATCGATGCAGATGGATATTATATAGATAGATAGATAGATAGATAGATAGATATATAGATAGAAATAATGAGGTGAGATTGACAAATCAAATAATCCGGTTATTGACAATGTTAGGGTGCTTCTTTATGAACGATAAAAGAAACACACCTAAAACTGTGGAAAGCCTTTCCAGAAGTTTGGACTGACATCATGTTATACACCTAGGATGGGATGTCACTCATGTTCATGTGTGCGTGACGTCAGACGAGTGAATACTTTTGATATATGCATGCATCTACATATTAGGACCATTCTAACTCAACAGAGGAAGCTTTTTAATGGATGATAGATTGGACTCTGATCAGTGACTGGGTCTTCACTAAAGTTTCCTCGCTCGGTCTCTGAATTAATGGAAATAAATGGCATCACATCTTCTGTGCTGAGCATGCAGCATCTCCTACACAAATCACTTGTTCAAGGAGTAGTTTGTTGGTGTTCCTCCATGTTGGGGTTTGTTTGCCAAGATCAGAGGCAGACACCCCCTGGGGATGTGTGAAGTATATTCCCATCATGCACCTCTCCATGCCTGGGCAGCCCACGCCCACTCATCAGCCCCACATTAGAGCTTTTTCTCTCTCTCTCCACTCCTTTCTTCTCATTCTGTCCGTGTATGTGTGCATTTCCCTCTGCCTCCCTGTAATCTCTCTGGTTATGTTTGACCTTTTTGCCACTCTGCACCAGCTAATGACGGTACAGGGATAGCAGGTGTGCCGCATTAGCCGACCATCGGCGTGGCGGAACAAATTAGAGGTCCGCCGACACTGAGGGGCCGACCTTTCGCCGGCGATGCTCGCCGTTAGTGGCCACAGAAAAAAACAAACACACCCACAGATGCCCACACGGACTCTGAAAACACCGGCTGAGATGTGGAAAATGTTGGAAAGCGCTCAGTCTCTCTGAGCTGTCAGGTGTGTGCAATTTGGGTAAAATGACACAGCCCTGCCACATAATCTTCTCACCTGGGAAAATGGGAAAAAAGAGGGCAAAAGGGGATGTGGAGGCGAGATGAATAATCGTGCTTTGTTTGAACAGAAACTACACTCTTATGATTATACTTTTTTACTTCACCATTCATTGGATTTGAAGAGTGAAAGAGATTAACTCCTCCCTCCTTCGTGAAATGCCTCCCCCTTCTGACTTTGTAGAGCTGAATCCTCTCAGGCCTCCCCTCAGAAAAAAACATAAATAAAAATCAAAGGGGGGAATATGGACTTGATTTGGACCCCTGCTGCTGGTGGGGGATGTGTGCTCGTGTGAGTTTGATGGTTTGCATAAATGCAGATATGGCGTTTGAAGTCTCAGCACCTGGAGACAAACCGAAAGTAAAAACTGAGTGTGATCTTAGGTGCTGAAAATTGAAAGCTGTTTCAAACAACAACAGCTGAACAGCGATACAAATCATAAATCTGAGTCGTGAGGTTCGTAATTGCAAGTCAGCACCTCTTTGCTGCAAACTCCAGGCACACAGTTTGGAAAACATAATAAAATATTAATCAGGAGTTGGTTTACATCTTAATGGAACACAAAATGTGTTTGGGCACCCTGCTTGGTCAGTTTGTTCTGTAACATCATCTTTGGCAGAGACCATCATCCACTGCATGCACTGCAGAGTTTAGAAACATCAGTACATGATTAAAAAGATTTGATCTTTACCAGGTTTTAAAATGATTTAATCTCTAGTGGACAAGAGACATAACAGGGTCCACATAGTTATTACTGTAAACAAAAATGTAAACCACCAGGAGCACCATAGCTGCCTTCACAGACCTTTAAAGAAAATGTAGCTACCAGATGATGCAAATTAATTGCATGGATTAACCATGGTTCACCCCGAAAACACAGGAGAATTGGCCGTTTATTGCTCTGTAACATGAGGATGTTTAAATACATCTCCATAATGGAAGGACATCAGCAATGGCCTTCCATTAAGTTGGAAAGAAAGGGGAGTTACAGAATTCCAAGAAACATCCAGTTGGTGTTTACATGTATAAACTGTGATGGCATGTGGCAGTTCTATGGTATATAAAGTTGGCAAGCTGTTTTACATACTTTTGACAGTATAAAGAGAAAACATTGTGGACGGTTGTGTGAAAGCTACAACTGATGAGGGAAGGAAGCCATCCAGCGCAGAACATCTAGCATCTAGTGAGACGTTAAACATAAATTGTAGACCTCAAGTGGCCCTGAGGGACGACTTGAAATGGGACAGGGAAAATTAAACACACTCTTGATGGGAGAGAAATTGCCCCCTGCCTGCCAGTGTTGCAACCTTCGCAAATTAGCACCTTCAGCCAAGGGGACGAATAGGCCGACCTGGAAATCTGTTTCCAACCATTTCCCTCTTTGTCAGCCTGTGGCCAAAGTGCAGCACTGTTGTCTGTCATCGGACCAGCTTCTATTACTGTCATTACGCCAATCGGGCCCCTGTTGCAAATGTGTTTGTCCGTGTACACAAGCCCCCGGGTGAATGGCATCCAATCTACATGGTAGTTTGGATGCTTTGGATGAAAATAACAGCCTGCCTTCCTGCTCCTAATCAGAGATCTATGATTGATCTCTGTTGACTGACACGTCAGGAAGCACCTCTTGGACGTGAAAGTGTGTGTAGGACAGCTGAAGGTTTGACAGGGCAACTTCTTTGGATTTAAAAACTCCAATGGACGCATTTGAATACCAAGAACTTGAGAGTTTGAAGATGAAAGGCAAAGGCAGGCTTAAGGGGAGTCTTTCTCTTCTTTGTCTTCCTTATCTTCTCCCCACTTCCGTCTCAGGTTCAAATGGAGAAGCTAAGAGCAAAGGTTGCAATTGTCCGCCCAAGGCTTCCTCCTCGTCTCCATCTCTGAGATGCTATTTTTTTTCAAATCCCTCAGGACTCCAGGGTTTTCCAGGCAGGCAAGTGCTCTTTTCCACACATTAAGTCTTTCTCGTGGGGTGGGTTGTGGGGGATGGGTGGGGGGGGCGGGGGGTAATGGGAATTGTTTTTTACCCAAGCAGGCTGCAGGAAATAGCAGTCTGGCCGTGGTTCAGCTAAGACACCTCTATAGGGCAGTGTTTTGGTCTTTTATGCAGTGTTGCACGTTTACATACAAATAGAGTCAGATTTATCCTGTTATTCAGCGTCAGCCCAACCACAGACCATATATCATCTTACATCCCCTCAAATTTAGCCTGCATCCCTCAGAGGGAAGGGAAAAATATCTGGGCAAAGGCTACGTTAACGTCTACCAGCCGGAAGGAGCGATTCCCCCTCATTACATTACAAAACAAACTTAATTGCTGTTAAAATAAATGCAAAATGATTGTATAGTTTCCCCTTCAACTCCTGCTCCCTCAAACCTCGTGTTTAACAGTTTTTGACACCCTTGGTTCAGCTTCTTTTCTCAAGTCTTCCTTTTTTTTTTTAACAAGCGCAGCTGCATTTCAGTCCAGCAGGACCAACAGAGGCTCCAAATAAATCAGCTCCACACTTACTCTGGCATGAATAATGAAGAGACACATGAACGCCAAGGAAAACACAAGGAGTCCAAGGAAATATTGGTGAAATGTAAATGTAGTGTGAAACAAGCTTGACAGTCTCATTGGAACCTGTAAGTTCAGAGATGAAGTATGATTCCAACTTTGTTATCATTTAATAACAATGAAATTAAATAATTTGTGGTTGATATTCTAAAAGGTTTCCACTCCATTGTGGGATATGTTATTAACTCAAATCAAAGCTTTTAAAGAAACTCTCCTATCAAGTAAATCAATTTTTCTAAATCTTCCTGAATCCCATCTCAAACATTAACTTTTTCTGGGAATGAATGGAGACAGTTGAGGTAGGAATGTGTCTTGGGTTGTGATGAAAACCAAACTCCGACGTTTCATCCTGAATCCAGTGTTTTTGCAAAAATGAAACTAAATCTTAGTCTTGTCTGACCAAAGCACATGGTCCAAGTTAAAGTATCACTAGAGAATTCCACATGTTGACATTCGTAATGGTTGGACAGAAATTACTTTTTTCCTGGTTTATAGTTAAACCAAATTACTTCTGGATACTTGGTGAACCCAATAGGTCAGCCTGGACTGCAATCCTCTACTTCTTAACTTTGGAGCTTTTCTTTAACCTTCCTACCATCCTTCCCATTCTGGCAGGCAGCACGATGAAGTTGTGTCCTCATCCACTCTTGCCTGGAATGATTCCAGTTTTTCTACACTTTCAGTTGTTAATCTGTCTGTAGATTTGGACAAATTTAGGCATGTGGCTCAATACCTCAACCCCATCATAGCTCCGTCCATAACTGGTGTGGCACAATGACTTCATTAAACTGGCCACGCCACAACATATGACCACGGCACAACACACAGGGCAGCCTCCCCACCTTTCCTACACCTAGACCCCCCCCCCCACCATACATTACATACGGATATCGGCAGTATGCAGGGATCGAAGTAATACCTGCTATCTACATAACAGATCATTTGTCTAATCAAACTTGTAAATCTAATTAAAGAAGGTTTTAGGGTTTACCATTGTACATCATGATACAGACTTACTGGAAACGTTTGCCAAAATTGGAGATATTCTGGTTACGGCTAGGATTCCATTTTTGTTATATTAAAATAACATTAGTAAAGAGAAAGTCCCATACCACTTTTGTTTTGAGTCATTTTCTTTGCTGCTAATTTGAAGGGCTAAACTTTTACACTCAAGTCCAATCCTCAACCTTGTTTCGATTGGTTTTGTGTTTTTAGACATGGTTAAATACACATAAATGACCCAAAAGGCTGGATGATAGGATAGAACCTAGAGGTGGCCAGTCTTACCTCTACATGTTCTCATGTTTTCTCATGTGCAGTTGCACTGTTCTGTTACTTTGTCCTCTACCGTTGATCAACCCGAAGCTACACCACACACTGACGTAGCTTTTACAAGTCAGAAAGGAAATCTACAATCTGGCTGTTTTCTTTTTCTTAAAGATTACCAGTGGATGTCAACATATTTAGTTGAAAGGCTGCATAAAATGAAACATTCTTTTCTCATTGTTTGGCATTAACTCACACCAAACCTTTTCAGTTTTAGGTCAGTTAGGATTACTGAAGTAATTCATATTTGACAAATGCTAGAGAATTGAGAAATTGTTTTGAGTTTCTTCTGTTAGAAATTTCATATACCAATATTATTATACCCTGCATAATAATCTTGCCGTATTCAAAGTGCAATTCTCAACTCCAGAGGACAGAATTACTTGGCACAGCTAGGATGTTGGTGGCCTCTGGATTTTTGCAAATGATGTAGTTCTGTTGGCCTCACTAGGAAATTATTTCCACCTTTTACTGAAGAGGCTTGAGGCCGAGAGGGAAGTAGCAGGGATGGAGATCAGCTCCTTTAAATCTAAGATCGTGGTCTTAAGCTGGAAAAGGGTAAAGTACCTTCTCCAGATCAGGGACGAAGTCCTTTCCCAAGTGGAAGAGTTCAAGGATTTTCTTGTTCATGAATGAGGTAAAAATGGAGCGGGAGATCAATAGGCAGATTGGTGCATGACACTGATATGTAAGGGTGAAGAAGGAGCTGAGCAGAAAGGATTTGCCAGTCGATTTATGTTCCTACCCTCATTTACGGTCTCAGCTCTGGGTAGTGACGGAAAGAAAGAGATCACAGATACAAGCGACTGAAATGAGTGTTCGTCTCTCTCCCTCCCAGAGATAGGGGAGAAGCTCAGTCCTCCAGGAGGGACTCAGAGTAGAGCTGCTGATCCTCCACAATCAGAGGAGCCAGTTGAGGTGGCTCGGGCATCTGGTTAGGATAGACGCATCCCTTCGTGGTGGAGTGGGTCCTGTGGATGTACTGTATTTCAAGACAAAACCTTAGACATTCTGCTTCCTTCTGTGAAGTCATGGAAGAATGAACGGGAGTCTGTTAGGATATCAGGAAGATAATTGTGAAGCTGCACAAGGTCGGTTCAGTCTTATCCATTCATTAGTGAAATGTCTGCAACACCCACAAAACAAAGCCAAAAGCATTTCAGAAGATGCTTGCTGTAGCTAGTAAAATTTTTCCCAGTGAAAGGAATCCTGGAAGGCTGTAGACTGAGAAGCCACTTAGAGAGGAGGACGCTCTTATTCCGACAGATAGAGCTCTTTTAAGTGTGCAAATGAGCTAGGGGACAAATACATACGTTTCTGGAGATATGTCCTGTGGTCTGATGAAGCTATAATAGAAAAGCTTGGCCGCATGGTTACATTTGGAGGAAAATGGGGGAATCCCAAAACCTGCAAACATCATCTCAACTGTGAAATACAGAGGTGGTAGCACCATGCTGTGTTTTGCTGCAGGACAGGCCCTTCACAAAATACATGACATCAGGATGAAAGAACATTATGGGGAAACACTTATTGAAATACACCATCTTTATTAGGAGGAATGGGTTAAAATTCCTTCAAAGCTATTGTGAAATGGTTGTGTAAGGATTGACCCAAAACTGAGGCAGTTTAAAATGCAACTCTACCAAACATAACAGAAACAGATCTAAACATTTTACTTTAGACAGTCATAACCCATTTTCTCTATCATTTTTCTGGGATTTAACAACTTGAAATTATTTTGATACTCCCAACTAACCTAAAAAAGAAAAATATTAACCAAAGGGGGTTTTCGAAAAAAGCTGCTGGTGCATGTTTAGAGAAGATTTGATTGGACTTTTCTTCATGCTCTCCACCTCAGCAGCCATGAGCTCTCTTCCACATAGAGCTCCAATATTGATATCAAACCATAGAGAAGTTCCAAATAAGCATTCACTAATATTGTCCAAGGCCTTCTCTGTGAAATGAACCGCAGCTAGGTATTTGAAGTTAAAAGCCACGATTTGTTTGTGCCATGCTGCATCACACCTGATTGTGTGTTTACTCATATGTGTAGCTAAGACACAGCTAATGAGCCGTTACAGATGAAGGGAAACCCAATCGATTGCACGCCGTCGCCGGACAATGCTGATCAATTCTAGTCTATTGACTGCATTTCCCCATCATTAGCTCCTGTGAAGTGTATGTGTGTGGGTGTGTGTGTAGCTGACGAGGTGGTGTGTGTTTTGGGTAAACACGCTCAGGTGGCTGCGCCATGTTTCTGCTGTGCGCTTGCAGGCATGGGGGCCCTGAATACTCTTATTAACACGGAGGGTGTCAGGCACCGGTCCAAATGGCACCGCAGCGTCTGTGAGCTCACACACTCTCACACACACACACACCACTGCACAGGCTGGTGGAGTGGAGGGCCTGAGCCAACAGTCCCAGCTGAACCCTGCCATCAGGCCCAGGAGGAGATCTTTGTAGCGAGCTGTTGGAGTTTTAATGACTAATATGTTGCCTCATTGCATTCCCAAAAGAAGCTGAAAAAGCACCTGCTCTTTGCCAAGCCGTGCCTGGGAATATTTCAGTTGGAGCACCAAGAAAGATGTGAAGATGTGTGTTTTTTACTGCTTCAATGGTTTTAGGCTGACTTTCATCCCACAATTACCACCTGTGGCTCACTCTTCTAACTTTGACCACTTGGACCAAGCAGAAAGTCCTGCATTCTTTTTGTGCAGAGTTGGAAGTTGTTATCCTCTTATTGTTTTATCTATCCTGATGGTGAATCTTAAATCAGTTGTAAATACATGATATTTATGTGAAGAATAATTTTTTCCTCCTTCTCTTACTATCCCATAAATTCCATCTGGGAGTTTTTTAACTGAACGTCCAACATGTCTTTAAGCCATTTTGTTATGTATTTGCCTCATGAATTGATGCTCTGTAATGCTGGAAAACTTGAGATTATCATCAGTGTTCTTGGATTGTTAGAAAAAGGCACTCTTTGGAGAATTTCTTGATCCCACTTATTATTCAGTTCTATGGTAGAATGGGTAGAGTAGCTCAGGCTGAGTCAGTGTGGATGAAGAATATCTACAAACATCATATTTTTTCCACAGATTCCTTGATATTTGGGTCTGGACTTTAACTGAGTCATTCAACACATGGATGTGTTTGGTAAAATCCATTCCATTGTAGCCCTGGCCGTGTATTTATACTTGTTCTGCAGGAAGGTGAACCTCCAAGCTACATACAGGCTCTAAGCTGGACCTGTATGTAGCTCTAGCCATCTCCCGATCAACTCTCACCAACTTCCCTGTCCTACTGGTGAAAAGCATCCCACAGCATGTTGCTGCACCCACCATAGCATATTTTCTGTAGGCTATAACGTTCAACTAACCAGCTTTTCAGTCATCTTGCAGTCACTATCATGTTACATAGCAGGAATGGTTTGTTTAGGGTGTGGTACACACCTTTGTGTAACACTCTTCAAACTTTTTAGATGATGGAAACTCTGTGAGGTCTTTTAAACTTGACATATTGTTTCATAATCTAACCCAGTTTTAAGGTTCTCCACAACCTTATACTCACCCTGATCTTACGTTTTGTTCTTAGTTGTTTTGATAATTTATTTGATGCTCATGGTTGCTCATGTGAGGAAGTAAATGTAAAGATGCTCCTCCATGTTGGTTCTACAGTGTCTGTATCAGGAGAGCCCAGCTCCCCGACTGCAAGATGATTGGCTTCCACAGAACTTATTAAACATAATTGCAAACTAATTAGTACAGCGATGGCTTGGCACCTCCGTCTAGTGCCAGACACTCGATGTGGGTTTACAACATGCATTTAAATTTTACACTAATTACCAATCCCTGATTAATTCATGGCCAGGGAGTGCTTTATAATAGTTATTAATAGGGCTGTATAGATTAGATTAGGAATTAATTTCAAAATAAAAAGCCAGCATTACATGCATGGGGAAAGCCATGTGTTTCGGAGCAACCTGATGTATGCGTCGTGTCACAATGCATTGGCAAAGCGCTTTGATTTAACAATCAGGTTTGCTTTTGTGTATGAAATCACTTGATCTAATGAGGGTTCTTGCTTCAACCTGCTTGTCTAATGAGTGTTTGGATCTGGCTGCACCCACGTACCGCTGCTAATAATGCAATGAAAGATTTAAAACCCAATCTTCAGTGCTCAGTCTGCGCTGGACCTTGTAATTACAAAGGAGGGCAAGTTCAGAAAAGATTTTACCCAATCTATCGTTTTGTCATCATCATTCTAACTCCACCCTACCGGATGGTGACCTGCCAGGTTCTCAGTGTCATTCTTGAGGGATTAATTTTGGCCCACGCTTCTCCTACTACTAATGGTCACAGCATGGACCTCACAATGCCACCCTAATTTCCTCTAATTGAACGGTCGTTACCAGCCACGGGCCTTGGCAGTAAAACACGCGTGGGTGTGTGGATGATATGTCTCCTGCTACACGTTTGCCTCCACGTGCATTTGTTCTGCTTCAAATGGCCTGGCACTGCTTGGGTGACGACGGCAGAGGGGGGTGAAGGGCACCGGTGGCACCGGGAGATCATTAATTCGTCCTGCCTCTCTGCACGGCTTATTTTGATGTTTTTGTAATGAGTGCCTGCTAGGGAGGGTAAACAGCGAGACTTGTCTCGGCCCCTTTGATGTCAAATGATGTGAGAGGCAATAAGGGTGGAAAAGACGCAGAAGGAGCAAGTCTGAGGGAAAAGGAGTGGATGCTGAGAGGCCCACGAGGAGCGGCAAAGATGAGGAGAAATGGCTCCCAGGTCGAGTGGCTGCAGGTGATATCCTGTCACACATTCCGGAAGTTCCAAAGAGAGGAAGGTTGTGCTTCACGGCGATGTGCGTTTTGGCTTTATGCCTGTTTAAACAAGAGGAAAATCAACATCAACGTCTCGAGGATTTAACATAAACAAGGATTTACTACTGCGTTTCTCTTGTAGAATTTGGCCACTGTCTAAAACTGGAGATTGTGAGGGCACAGACATAACTTTGTTAAAAAGCTGCAAGTTTTAGGCAACAAACAGGAAATACAGAAAGATAAACATCTATTAAAATACAAATGTGTTTTGGATTTTATATATGTTTCTATTTCCAGCGGCAAATGCTGGGAATTTGTTAACACCTGTGAATTTTGCTTCCAAGTAGGAATGTACAATGGCTTGCAAAAGTATTCGGGCCACTTGAACTTTTCCACATTTTGTCACATTACAGCCACAAACATGAATCAATTTTATTGGAAATCCGTGTGAAAGACCAATACAAAGTGGTGTACACATGAGAAGTGGAACGAAAATCATACATGATTCCAAACATTTTTTACAAATAAATAACTGAAAAGTGGGGTGCCCGTAATTATTCAGCCCCCTTTGGTCTGAGTGCAGTCAGTTGCCCATAGACATTGCCTGATGAGTGCTAATGACTAAATAGAGGCACCTGTGTGTAATCTAATGTCAGTACAAATACAGCTGCCCTGTGACGGCCTCAGAGGTTGTCTAAGAGAATGTTGGGAGCAACAACACCATGAAGTCCAAAGAACACACCAGACAGGTCAGGGATAAAGTTATTGAGAAATTTAAAGCCGGCTTAGGCTACAAAAAGATTTCCCAAGCCGTGAATATCCCACGGAGCAATGTTCAAGCGAGCAATAAGAAATGGAAGGAGTGTGGCACAACTGTAAACCTACCAAGACAAGGCCGTCCACCTAAACTCACAGGCCGAACAAGGAGAGCGCTGATCAGAAATGCAGCCAAGAGGCCCATGGTGACTCTGGACGAGCTGCAGAGATCTACAGCTCAGGTGGGGGAATCTGTCCATAGGACAACTATTAGTCGTGTACTGCACAAAGTTGGCCTTTATGGAAGAGTGGCCAGAAGAAAGCTATTGTTAAAAGAAAACCATAAGAAGTCCCGTTTGCAGTTTGCCACAAGCCATGTGGGGGACACAGCAAACATGTGGAAGAAGGTGCTCTGGTCAGATGAGACCGAAATGGAACTTTTTGGCCAAAATGCAAAACGCTATGTGTGGCGGAAAACTAACACTGCACATCACTCTGAAGACACCATCCCCACTGTCAAATATGGTGGTGGCAGCATCATGCTCTGGGGGTGGTTTTCTTCAGCAGGGACAGGGAAGCTGGTCAGAGTTGATGAGAAGATGATGGAGCCAAATACAGGGCAATCTTGGAAGAACACCTCTTGGAGTCTGTAAAAGACTTCAGACTGGGGCGGAGGTTCACCTTCCAGCAGGACAACGACCCTAAACATAAAGCCAGGGCAACAATGGAATGGTTTAAAACAAAACATATCCATGTGTTAGAATGGCCCAGTCTGCTGCAAGATCTGAAAGCTGCTGTTCACAAACGCTGTCCATCTAATCTGACTGAGCTGGAGCTGTTTTGCAAAGAAGAATGGGCAAGAATTTCAGTCTCTAGATGTGCAAAGCTGGTAGAGACACACCCTAAAAGACTGGCAGCTGGAAGTGCAGCAAAAGGTGGTTCTACAAAGTATTGATTTAGGGGGCTGAATAATTACGCACACCTCACTTTTCAGTTATTTATTTGTAAAAAATGTTTGGAATCATGTATGATTTTCGTTCCACTTCTCACGTGTACACCACTTTGTATTGGTCTTTCACGTGGAATTCCAATAAAATTGATTCACGTTTGTGGCTGTAATGTGAGAAAATGTGGAAAAGTTCAAGGGGGCCGAATACTTTTGGAAGCCACTGTAAGTACACATGGATCCACAAAGAAAAGTTCAGTTTTCCTTTTAACAAAATAGTTTTCTTAGAAAATAATCTATTTTCTTCACACATTCATCTTTCCTTCAAAACTATGCATGGTTATGCAGTACTATTCGGCAGTAATACTGCTATGCAGTATTAGTATTATTATGGAATTTTACTGTTGTGCAGTATTAGTACTGTAATGCATTGATACTGTTATGCAGTATTACTGCCATGCAGTATTACTGTAATGCAGTATTAGTACTGCTATGGACCATTATTGTTTTGCAGTATTACTGTTATACAGTGTTACTGTAATGTAGTATCACTGTTAGTTTTTTTCCATTCAATTCAATTCTGTTTATTTATATAGCATCAATTCACAACAGATGTTTTCAAGGCACTTAACAAGAAGTCATTTCAATACATTTATACAAACATTCCAATCAGTTAAAAATTTTCCTATTTAAGGAATCCCAGCAGATTGCGTCAGTCATTGGCGTGAGGTTGGGCTCCGTTGATGCAGACTTTTCAACCACAGCAATCCTTCAGCAATCCCTCATACTGAGCAAGCATGTAGCGACGGTGGAGAGGAAAAACTCCCCTTTAACAGGAAGAAACCTCCAACAGAACCAGGCTCAGTAGGAGCGGCCATCTGCCACGACCGTCTGGGGGTTTGAGAAGACAGAGCAGAAACACAGAAGGAACAGAAGATCTGGTATAAGAGAACTTTCTATGTTACAAAAAGTAAAAAGTTGATACCATGACAGTGTTATCAACAGTGTTATGTTCAGTGACTGGGAGCATCATCCCAGTCAATGTCCCCCGTCCAACAGGGCATTGTAGCCAAGCAGGATACCAGACCAGGTATATCTTCTATGGAGAGAAAAACACTGAGAGAAAACAAAGTTAACAGTCGAAATAACAGCAAATAATACAATTGGAGAGTAGTAGGAGAGAAAAGTAGCAGAGTGAAGAAAATTGGTAAGTCTGTCCTCGAGCAGTCTGAGCCTATAGCAGCATAACTACAGAGATAGCTCAGGATGACCTAAACCACTCTAACTATAAGCTTTATCAAAAAGGAAAGTTTTAAGCCTGGCCTTAAAAGTAAACAGAGTGTCTGCCTCACGGACTAAAGCTGGGAGCTGGTTCCACAGGAGAGGAGCCTGATAACTAAAAGATCTGCCTCCCATTCTACTTTTAGAAATCCTAGGAACTACAAGTAAACCTGCAGTCTGAGAGCAAAGTGCTCTGTTGGTAACATATGGAACAATCAGATCTCTGATGGATGATGGAGTTTGATTATTAAGGGCTTTATATGGAAGAAGAAGGATCTTAAATTCTATTCTGGATTTAACAGGGAGCCAATGAAGGGAAGCTAAAACCGGAGAAAAGTGATCTCTCTTTTTAATATTCATCAGAACTCTTGCTGCCGCATTTTGGATCAACTGAAGGCTTTTAATGGCATTTTGTGGACTACCTGATAGTAAAGAATTACAGTAGTCCAGCCTTGATGTAACAAATGCATGGACTAGTTTCTCAGTATCACTCCTGGACAGGATGTTTCTAATTTTAGCAATATTCCGGAAGTGAAAGAAAGAAATCCTAGAAACCTGTTTAATATGGGATTTAAATGTCAAGTCTTGGTCAAAAATAACGCCGAGGTTCTTTACGTTATTACTGGGGGCCAATTTAATGCCATCCAGATTAAGTGTTTGACTAATCAGTTTCTTTTTTAGAAATTCTGGTCTAAAGATGACAACTTCTGTCTTGTCAGAATTTAAAAGCAAAAAGTTTAGATTCATCCATGTTTTATGTCTTCCAGACATGCCTGTAATCTACCTAACTGACTGGGTTCATCAGGATTTATGGATAAATATAGTTGTGTATCATCTGCATAGCTGTGGAAGTTTATCCCATGCTGTCTAATGATTCTACCAATTGGGAGCATGTATATGGTGAAAAGAATTGGTCCAAGCACAGAACCCTGTGAAACTCCACAAGTACCTCTTGAGTGTGAATAAGATTTATTATTTAGATGAACAAACTGGAATCTATCAGACAAATCAGATTTAAACCAGCCTAATGCTGTTCCTTTGATCCCTGCAAAATGTTCAAGCCTTTCTAAGAGAATATTATGATCGACTGTGTCAAAAGCAGCACTGAGATTTAACAAAACCAGAACAGACACAAGTCCATTATCTGAGGCCATGAGAATATAATTAGTAACCTTCACCAGTGCTGTTTCAGTGCTATGATGAGCTCTAAAACCTGACTGAAACTCTTCAAACAGCTCGTTACTGTTTAGATGCTCACCGACTTGATTAGCAACAATTTTCTCAAGGATTTTGGACAAGAAAGGAAGGTTAGATATAGATCTGTAATTCACTAAGTCATCTTGATCAAGGGAAGGTTTCTTGAGTAAAGGTTTAATTACAGCTATTTAAAATTCCTGTGGTACGTATCCGTTTACTAAGGATAGATTCATCATATCCAAAATGGGGCCAGGAACCAAATGGAACACTTCTTTAAATAATTTGGTTGGGATTGGGTCCAACATACAAGTTGAAGGCTTAGATGAGGCTAATATTTTTGATAATTCCGAAAGCTCGACTGAATCAAAACAGCCTAAGCACAAATTAGGTTCTACAGTTCTTTCCGATACTGCCTCATTTACTGAGGAAGAAGTAATCATGTTATGGAGGATGCCAATGATTTTATTTTTAATAAAATTAATTTTATTTATGAAGAATCCCATAAAATCATCACTGAAGAGCAATGCTATGCAGTATTACGACTGTTATTGAGTATTACTGTTATGCAGTATTACTTTTATGCAGTATTATTACTTTTATACAGTATTACTGTCATGCAGTATTAGTACTGTTATACAATATTACTGTTAAGCAATATTAGTACTGTTATGCAGTATTACTGTTATGCAGTAATAGTACAGGTATGCAGTATTACTGCTGTTATGCAGTATTACTGTTATGCAGTATTAGTACTGTTACACAGTATTATCACTGTTATGCAGTATTACTGTTATTGAGTATTACTGTTATGCAGTAATAGTACTGTTATGTAGTATTAGTACTGGTATGTAGTATTAGTACTGTTATGTAATATTACTGGTATGTAGTATTAGTACTGTTATGTAGTATTAGTACTGGTATGTAGTATTAGTACTGTTATGTAGTAGTACTGTTATGTAGTATTAGTAGTGGCTCTGCCAATGAGATGCTGCTCTTTTACGCTAAGCCCATTTTTTCCTTCTGATGAAACCAACAATCAAAAACAATAGAGAAGCTAGTTTTTTTAATTTTTTGACATCTTCCTCACTTTGGACCAACTCAGCTGAGGAAGTTATTAAGTGAGATATTCAGCCTCTTCTAACGTATTGCTTTAGCCTGCTTTTGCCAGCCTGATCTGATGGCAGTTTGATTCTGCCCTGCAGATCAGTCTGGAAACCCACACATTAAACTACTGCTACAGCCTATCCAGTTTTTCTGGAACCAATCACAACCGGGCTTATCTGCCTTGCGCGCTATTGGTGGGTTCAGAATGATGATGACAGAGAAGTGACGGAAAAGTCGGCAAGCAGCTTGTTGTTTACATTGGTCATGGCAGCCACCAGAGCACAGCTATCTGTTGACGCTGCTGTCGCTGCTGTTTTAAAAGATTTAAAAGTTCTCTGCCATTGCTGCTTCTGCAGACCACAATCCTACAAACTATCCATGTTTGTTGACAAGTTTCTTGCCTGGAGTTTAACGTCGCTCGGCAAAGTACGTCACCTGGATCGATGGTCTGATTGGTGAATGCTCTATCCAATTGCTTACAGAGTCATTTGAACTATTCCCGTTGGTCACGTAGAAATGACATGGCAGACTCCTCAGACTTAGTTCAATCTTGAACTTTGTCAAGCGATACTAGCCTGGCTTTCCCCAGACTAAGGACAAAAAATTGAATTTCCTGACCAGTGTCTTGAACCAGTTTTTATCCTGAAAAGAAATGTTGGGAAATTCAGTGCAATGTGACAAATCCCAGCGCCTTGGGATAATATAGAAGTTCTAGCTCTGATTGAGTAAACTTAAAAATTATACTTTATCAATATTTAAAGGCCTTGTTCAAATCTGAGCCAAAATGTGCCTTCTCAGCCACCTTACTTCTGCTCTTTGTCCAGTTCTTACATTCTTTGAGCATTTCATTTTCTTCCCCACCCTCTTTGTCCTCCCACCATCCAGTTGGATCCACACTCGTGCTGTGTTTACCAGTGTGGAGCCAAGGACCCTGATCAGGGTGACATCTTGACAGTTTCCTCTAATGCTGCAAATAAAAGGTCCTTTTGTGATGATGAGCTGTTATTATGTAAATAGCTTCTGACTGCTGCTGCCTCAGTCGGCAGAGTTCTGTAGTCCGGTGAACTGAGGCTACCGTGGCGACAGGAATCATTTCCATGATTGCAGACGACTCAGGGAGGGGGGAAGAAGAGGGTGGAAGTGACCAGAGGTTATGCTGGATGAGTAGATCTGTTTATTGCATGGTAAATTACCTCAATATGAAAAACATAGCTTGCTTCTTTTTTCTTCTCACAGTGGAGTGACTTTGGGGAGTTAACCAGAGATGAAAAGTAGTTCAAGGTTAGGAAGTTGTTGATGTTGTTAAAATTACAGAAGAACATTGGCATTTTAAAGCCTGTGTTTAGAAACAAACTGTGATTGATTTTATTTTAAATCTGTCAACACAAACTGTAGCTAAATACTTGTTTGTTTTTCCATAACTCACCTTGAATTATGTTAGCTTAGTTGTTGAGGCCTGGTAGAGACTTTACCTTCTGTGATAACTGAAGAAGTCATCTTCTCCATTATCCAATCTGTCCATTATTTGTCCATCATCTACAGAACAGGAGAGGAGTGTTCCAGACTGTAGGGAAGAATCAGGTCTGAAAGGAGGATCATCAGGGCTGATCCTCCCTCCATCCAGGACTTGTACAGGTCTGGGGTCAGGAAAAGGGTGACTAACCTATCTGCAGACGTACAGCTACGCTGCTGGGAGGCACAGGTAAGGATATTTACTCTGTTATACACTACCTTTCTTTTTTCTCATTTCTTTACATAAAACTGCTGTACATAAACATAAATAATAATAATAATAATAATAATAATGGCCTGCATTTATATAGTGCTTTTTTGAAACCCTCAAAGCGCTTTACAACTCCATTATTCATTCACTCTCACATTCACACACTGGTGGAGCCAAGCTACGATTGTAGCCACAGATGCCCTGGGGCAGACTGACAGAAGCCAGGCTGCCATATCGCGCTGTCGGCCCCTCTGGCCCCTCTGGCCAACACCAGGATGTACATACTGTTCCTTTAATTCTCTATTCTTTCGCTCTAGCTTGTCTGGACGATGCGAACCCTGAAACCAAAGTCCAATCATTTGTTTCTGCCACAATCTTAGCTAATAAAACTGGTTCAGATTATGATTTCAGCTAGGATAACGTTAACTGAGAAAAATATGAAAATTGAAGATTTTAAGCTATTATTGAACATACATTTATATAGAATACTTTTAAACTAATTGGAATGTATGTATGATAGAAATGAAATGACTTGTAAAGTGCCTTGAGATGACGTGTTGTGAATTGACGCTATATGAATAAACTGAATTGAATTGAATTTACTAGAGGAAAGATGCAGTCATCTTGATCTACTACATTATGTTGTTCCCTAATTATGAAGCGATTCCTTGTCTGTTCTGCTTTTGTTTTTGGAGTTGCTTAAATCCACGTAATCAGGGTTAACTAGTACTTGGCCCTTGATTTGTTCCTCATCCAGTTGTTTTTATTCCTGACTGTATCGCTTTCTTCATTTTCACTGACCTTTTATTTTAGATTGCAGCTAAACTTTCAACCAAAACACATTTCTTTTCCTGCAGGTTTCTTTCATGAGACTCATGTGGGAGAATGTTTTTTGCCTTATTCCTGTGGGCTGAAAACAGCTTTAATTGATTTTCTGTAAATAAAATCTATGCTGCCCTTGAGCACCTTGTTTGTGAGCTTATTGGGAGCGAGTTGTGTGTCTGTGTGTAGGCCTGTGTGGTTGCCGTGACTCACTCTCCCTGCCATCCTGACCTCCACGCTGCCCACACACAAGCACATAGAGACGCGAGTCCGACGCTGGCTTTGCGTTTTCCCATCAGCTGACCTCTGACCCCAGCTAGCAGCCTCTCCCTCGTGAAGCTGAGCCGCATTAACCTGGACCTCCTTTGTTTCAAAAATCATCTGTCCAAATATGAACCACAATGGACGCCGAGTCGTCACACAGCCACAAACGCTGAGGGTGGATGGGTAATAATATATGCATGCTCACACCACAAATAGGCGCCTTGCTGCTGCACTGCACACCTTCACTGGGAGATCAGAAAAGCAGGAGGGAGAAGATGATGAGCACAAGGAGGAGGAGTGGTTAGGGGTGAATAAAAAAGAAGCAATGCAGCAAGAGGAAGAAAGGTTGCTGTACATGAGGGGTGTTCATATTCCTCACTTCATTGGGTCTCGTTACTACCCAGCGGAGGGGTTGTGAGCATATGCCTTTGCAAATTACCCAGAGTGCTACACACATTAATGGTGAACAAAATGTTAATAATGTTTGCTCTCACTAAAAAATTAAGTGATCAGGTTAGTCCAGGTGATTGTTTCAGACCATATCTGTTTGATTCATTTATCTCTAGCCATGACCAAAAGTCTCTTACAGTCTTCCTTTTATCAGAGTGTTTTTATGATGTAGTGGTATATGTATATTCATCATTATTAGAAAAATTCATACCTAGAGGTTTTTTATGGTAAAAAAAATATTGTAAAGCAACTTTAACAGTAAGAAAATTCAGTAGAAATTTCCTTCATGAGGCAAGGCAACTTAATTTATATAGCACACTTTAAACAACAAGACAATTCAAGGTGCTTTACATCATTAGGGGATCAAATAAAAGCAGCAATAAAAGCACAAAACACAACATTAGAGACACATAACATATGATATATTAAAACCTATGACATTTCAGCTATTATTAATTGCATACCCGGAGGCAGCTCTAAACAGATGGAAACTGAAAGCTGCTTCTCCATGTTTGGTTCTGATTCTAGGGATGTTGAGTAGACTGGAGTTAGAGGACCTGATTGGTCTGGGGGGGGTTGCTATAGTAACAGTAGATCTTCAACATTCTTTGGTGCTAAGCCATGTAATGATTTATAAACTAGTAAAAGTATTTAGAGGTCTATTCTCTGAGCTACAGGGAGCCAGTGTAAGGACTTTAGAACTGGGGTGATGTGCTCTACTTTCCTGGTTCTAGTGAGGAACACGAGCAGCAGCGTTCTGGATCAGCTGCAGATGTCTGATTGACTTTTTAGGCAGACCTGTGAAGACGCTGTTGCAGTAATCAATCCGACTAAAGATAAACGCATGGATGAGTTTTTCTAGGTCCTGTTGTGACATCAGTCCTTTAATCCTAGAAATGTTCTTCAGGTGATAGAAGGCTGACCTTGTTATTGCCTTTATGTGACCATCCTTCCACCACTGTGCTCAACAGTCTAATTGTAGCTAAGCTTTTTTAAATCAATGTTGATGTTTGTGAATTCTCTATACAATACTGATCACAAGAATCTTCATGGGCAAAGGGTTTTTACTTTTCAAAACTACTGATGCAAGAGCAACTCTTGAGGTGCACTACCTGCTTTGAATACAGGGTGGTGACATTAAAAAACTGTTGGAAGATGAAAGACAAAAATTGCATTTTATTGGAATGTTCATCATTGTGCTGACATAGCACATGTACTTTTTTGGTTCTAAAACTTTTGGCACTCAAAACATAACTAGTGTGACGGAAGCTCAGGTACCAGTTTGATTGGAAAACCCCAGTATTCAATGTTTAAAAACTGAACTGGAAAATGCTGGAACCATGCTGTCACTATCCAGAATAAGTCCATCTTCTGCTAGAAATCAGCATCGGAAACTTCTGCAAGTTGCAGCTGCACCTATGTACAGTGGCTTGCAAAAGAATTCGGCCCCCTTGAACTTTTCCACATTTTGTCACATTACAGCCACAAACATGAATCAATTTTATTGGAATTCCAGGTGAAAGACCAAAACAAAGTGGTGTACACGTGAGAAGTGGAACGAAAATCATACATGATTCCAAACATTTTTTACAAATAAATAACTGAAAAGTTATTTATTCAGCCCCCTGAGTCAATACTTTGTAGAACCACCTTTTGCTGCACTTCCAGCTGCCAGTCTTTTAGGGTATGTCTCTACCAGCTTTGCACATTTAGAGACTGAAATTCTTGCCCATTCTTCTTTGCAAAACAGCTCCAGCTCAGTCAGATTAGATGGACAGCGTTTGTTAACAGCAGCTTTCAGATCTTGCCACATATTCTCGATTGGATTTAGATCTGGACTTTGACTGGGCCATTCTAAGACATGGATATGTTTTGTTTTAAACCATTCCATTGTTGCCCTGGCTTTATGTTTAGGGTCGTTGTCCTGCTGGAAGGTGAACCTCCGCCCCAGTCTCAAGTCTCTTGCAGACTCCAAGAGGTTTTCTTCCAAGATTGCCCTGTATTTGGCTCCATCCATCTTCCTATCAACTCTGACCAGCTTCCCTGTCCCTGCTGAAGAGAAGCACCCCCAGAGCAAGATGCTGCCACCACCATATTTGACAGTGGGGATGGTGTCTTCAGAGTGATGTGCAGTGTTAGTTTTCCGCCACACATAGCGTTTTACATTTTGGTCTCGTCTGACCAGAGCACCTTCTTCCACATGTTTGCTGTGTCCCCCACATGGCTTGTGGCAAACTGCAAACGGGACTTCTTATGGTTTTCTTTTAACAATGGCTTTCTTCTTGCCACTCTTCCATAAAGGCCAACTTTGTGCAGTACACGACTAATAGTTGTCCTATGGACAGATTCCCCCACCTGAGCTGTAGATCTCTGCAGCTCGTCCAGAGTCACCATGGGCCTCTTGGCTGCATTTCTGATCAGCGCTCTCCTTGTTCGGCCTGTGAGTTTAGGTGGACGGCCTTGTCTTGGTAGGTTTGCAGTTGTGCCATACTCCTTCCATTTCTGAATGATCGCTTGAACAGCGCTCCGTGGGATATTCACGGCTTGGGAAATCTTTTTGTAGCCTAAGCCTGCTTTAAATTTCTCAGTAACTTTATCCCTGACCTGTCTGGTGTGTTCTTTGGACTTCATGGTGTTGTTGCTCCCAACATTCTCTTAGACAACCTCTGAGGCCGTCACAGGGCAGCTGTATTTGTACTGACACTAGATTACACACAGGTGCCTCTATTTAGTCATTAGCACTCATCAGGCAATGTCTATGGGCAACTGACTGCACTCAGACCAAAGGGGGCTTAATAATTATGCACACCTCACTTTTCAGTTATTTATTTGTAAAAAATGTTTGGAATCATGTATGATTTTCGTTCCACTTCTCACGTGTACACCACTTTGTATTGGTCTTTCACGTGGAATTCCAATAAAATTGATTCATGTTTGTGGGTGTAATGTGACAAAATGTGGAAAAGTTCAAGTGGGCCGAATACTTTTGCAAGCCACTGTACAAGCAAACATTTTACAAGAACATATTGATGATCAGATTAGACAACATTGGGTTAACTGGCTGAACTGGAACTGTTCCAACTGTTAGGCTTGGTAGAGGAAGCGCCATGTTATTGGGCTGTGTCTTTCCTTAAAGGATCTCAAATCAAAAGCTAGATGGTGGAAAGTTGGACACAACTGGGTGTACCAAGAGGAGACAGTTCCAAACATATCAAAACTGGATTTGGATTGGACAAAACAGAATAACATGAAGCTTCAAGACATGTCTTCCTAAAGCTCTGACCTTAACCCTGGAGTGAATTAGTGAACATATATTGAACATATATTGTTGGAGATCTAAGTGCCTTTTGTAGAATCTCCAGTAAATTCTAACATTGCATTTGTTAACCTGTCCACTACTTTTTTTTGTTTGTTTTTACCATGAGTAAAAGAAACCCATATCATCTGCATTCATAATACACATTTCCCACAAACAGAACATAAATCATATATAAACTTCTAAGAACTGGACTCGGCACAGGGCTCTGAGGGACACCACGGTTCATGCGTAGGAAGCTGGATTTAAAAAGTGAAAATATAACCAAACAGACAAAGACAAAAGATTAAATGAAACAAAAGTTTTCGAAAAAATCAAAGCAAAGTAATAAATGAGTAAAAATGGGTCAAATTCAGGTTTATATTTAGCAGCATAATTTTAGAACTATTGTTAACATCCCGTTTATTTTGGACCTAGATTGCATGACATAAACACTGAAACTTGCTACAAATGAGATTTTTACTACTTTAGTAGTGGCGTTTTTAAAAGTTCACACAATCAGGTCCCGATTCATGTGGAAGGGTTAGGTCGTAATTTGTGGTGCTGTGACTGTTGATTAATGCAATAACACTTTAGTCGGTGTGCTGTGCATCGATGGGGTACTTGTGACAGATTACATTATGCAGTATGTGTCATTTTATGTGTGTGCAACATCTGATTTTAAAACTAGAAAGAGAAAAAGGAGGAAAGGAACAATTGCAGGAAAACAACAAACAAGTCGGTGTGGTCACGCCTCCGCGCGCTCATCCTCCACACACTCGTCATCCTAAATACCTGGGCAGCAACACACACACTCTGACTCTCCAAGCCAGACTTGTATTTATGAAGCTGCCCGCCTGCCTTTCTCCTCCCCAGCCTGGGCCAATGATTTTCTATGAGTGCTGTAACTATCATGTCACACCATGTTGTCATTATAGTGATTGCCGACGGCCCTGATAACCTCCCCGCGGTGATTTGTACCATTGAAGAGTAGTTTCTGGCTTTTTTCTCCTCTCTCTCTTTCTCTCTGTACTCCCCTCTCATCTTGATTGCAGCATCTCCCATCAGCAGCCTTGCCTTGTTTGTAGTCGCGCTGAAAGAGATCTCTCCTCTGTGTGCTACATTTCATCTCCTGTCTGATGGAGAAGACGCACCTCCATCACACTCCTCCTATTTCTTCCTCACTTTCCCAATCCCTCGCTCTCTGTCACACGTTTTTCACTCCTGAGAAAGCATCAGCCATCTCCTGGCATGATCACTGTTTACCACCCTTCTTTGATAGAGGGAATTATCTGTTCTCTCCCTCCTTTGCTTTGTTTTCTTTTCCCTTCTCTTTCACGTAACTTGTCATTTGTTGCCCATTGTCTCGCTGGTATTTAGTGGCAGGGAGATTAGGCAGCTGTGAATGGACTGCAGCTGTCTGCGCTGGATTAGGGGAGTTTAATCAAAGTATTTTCTAATGCGCCTCGTAATGATGATCCATAGGGACGAAGGCTCTTTAACAGATAATGATAGCTCGACTGGCTGCTGGAGATGAGTCGCTTGGAAGCACCACAGTCACCGACTTATTGTTGCTTTATTTAGGCCCCGGCTTTGCTCTAAGAACACTAGCCTCTCAGGAATAAACAGCACATGGTTAATATTCTACAAGCTGTAAATGCTTGGAATTTTCTGAATTTATGGTAGAAATGTCACATTAGATGCTCTGACAGTTTTTTTCCCTATGTGTGAGTGCGATAACAGTAAAAACAGGTGTTGATTGGCTCCTTTCAGTTACATCTCTGGTGTTAATGATATGCCTCTTTCTCTTAAAACAAGCACTCTATTGTTTGTTTGCTTAGTTCTTGCCTGGACGTAGATTTCCTCATTGTCTATGGGTGTGTTGGTTATGAACAAGCACACAGGACTGATTCAAAGTAGTTCAGAGTAGCTTTACCTTAAAAACTTTTAAATGTTTTGGTGTTTGTGGGTTTGCTTCTGAATAAAAAGAACCCGAAAGAAGCAAATCTGGTCAATGTGGAAAGATATCTGCAATAACCTTAGAGATGCAATAGTTCTTGCCCATCTAGGTGACCATCTGTAGTGTGATCACTGCTACAAAAGCAGTCTTGTTGTGGTTTCGCTGGTCTGGAGCACACAACAGCTTCTAACACAATGCCAAGGTGAGAAGATGACAAAAATGATCTTTAGGAAGCAATGAGGTCCATCAGTAGTCCATCATTCTAGATTATGATTTTTAACAAATGAAAAACATTTCTGTCGGCCCTCTTTTCAGTTGTGTATTCCTTATCAAATTCTTTCTAAGGTACGAACATGCAATGTACAGCAAAAATGGAAAGAAAAACTAAAAAACAAGCAAGCTGCCTCAAATTCTACAGGAACTAGTTAAGATGCTAAGGGTCACAATTGAGGACAGAATCATTTGAGTATGTTTTTTGGAAAATGCTACATCTCGCTCCAGAATATAAAAGTATGTCTTAGGTTTGCAATGCTGCATCTCACTGAGCCACAAGACTTCTGGCAAAAAGGTTTGTTGGACTAACGTGAGCATAGTAGGGGATGTCTGTACAAAACACATAGGTCCATGTATGGAGAAAATGCAGAAACACCCAAAAGTGGTAGATGTGTGGCCACAGCATTTAGCCCCATTACACTCATTGAGTCAGTTATGAACCCCTCTGTGTACCAACTCTAAAGTTACTGTAGATATGAGACATTTTTCTGACTGCTGAAACTTGGCCCAAACTCGGTCATCAACAGGAAAATGACCTCAAACGCAGCAGCAGATCAACAACAGAATGGCTAACAGAGAAAAGACATCAATCCGTTGTAATGGTCCAGTCAAAGTCCAGATTTCAGCCATCAGTGTGTTGGGACCTCAAGAGAGGTGTGTAGAAATACATGTTTACAAACTTCAATAATCTGAAGAAATGCTGGATAAAACAGAGGAACAAGAAACTAATAAACTCACAATAAATGGTTACTGAGAGTTCTACACGCTACAGACTACAGCTTGCATGAAAGCACATTTTCTACAGTAGCTTGCACATCACCATCAGATCTCCAGATTAGGTTGATGGGAAATGCAGGTTACATGCTTTTATCACACTTTGTTTACATCTGTGATGAATTTTGATTTAAGAAGGTTCAGAAAGATCATTTCCACACCATGAGCACCCGTTACCCTGAACTGGGCAAATGGGAGTAAAACAGTACCTCAACAGAGCTGAGATATGAACCAGGTCCCCTCCATGCCAGTTGACTTCATTTTAGACCTCTAGTGTTGATCATTATTCCCAAACATGTGATTTATATAAGTAGCACTGGAAAGAAGCATATAGCCATTGCGTACTGTACTTGATCATTTTTCATGCGAAGAGGCTTTTGATCATGTCCCAATGCGATATGATCTGACACTGATCAACCAATAATGGAGAACAAGAAAATATTTTCTAAAAAGGTCCCTTTAAGATTTGAAAGGGGCAAATCGAGACGTTCTTGCTCAGTCCTCCAAATAAGCAGAGGAAGGGAAGCAGAGATGAAGGAAAACCAGCTCTCGGTAGCTGCCACCTCGTCCTCCTCCATGCATGGAGGCCCCATGCTGTTCAAGACAGATGCTAGGGGAATCAGCAGATCATGTTGCTACTGTGGCTTGTTTCTCAATCAGAGGCTTAACTCAGCACCTAACACACACGCCCAGCCTCTTGGCACAAAGATGGAATCGGCAAACGCGCATATTCCCGATAATATCCGTTGAGATGTGAGATCACAAATGCTGGAGCTCCACCTGTTTCTTTGCCATAACAGGTGCCTGTGATAATTATTGCACCTCTCTCTGATGAGCCAGGCTCACACTGCACAGTATGCAAGTTTAGTATTGAGAAAATGTCATTACATTATTGCTTTGTGTAATTATTGTATTAGATTTCTGTCTGATCCCTAAATCTGTTCTCTTCTACAATTCATCCTTCTAATAACATTGGAGTCAACTGATTCCAAGTGTCAAGGTTTTCTAGGTTAAACCGACCAGCTGGGATTGGCAACTGGTTAAAAAGTCCCATGCCACTGGGAACTACACTCTAGACTTTTCACTCATCTTAGCTTTTCATAGCAATTATTAATGCTTAACGCACTCCTAAGTCATTAATCACAGGAGATCTCAGGTCCATCATCTGCATTAATGTAAAGACTGATCCAGTATTTCATAGTGAAAACAGAACTGATCTGAAAGTTCTTGGTTTACCACTCTGACTACATCCCAGCCCACATCCAGAGTCATAACCTATAAGTTGTGACCAAATGAATGAGACTGCAGATGCAGGTGGCTGCAATTAGCTCCTTCTGTATGGTGGCCTGACTCCACTAGGGTAAAAAGCTTCATCATCAGGATGCTTCCTGGGTGATCAAAGTTTTCAAGGAATTTCCCTTTGGAAGAAGCCCCAGGTCAGAACTAGTGATTGTCAGCACCTTCTGGGTTAAGTATCCCTAAAAAGCACTGTTTCTCAGTTTGAGAAGTTGGTATTAGTTGACTGTGAACCCACTGCCAAACTTCGACCAGGTGAATCTCTTTTAACCAAGTCTCAGCTTTTTGTTTGCTTCTGAGGTCAAGCTCTAGTAATCAGAAGTTACATATGCAGTATTTTGGTCAGAAATATTAGGTACAACTTTTCCTGCTTTCCTACAAATCCTTTTGACTTGTGTCAGTGTTGGATGAAAGTTTAGTTGGAATTCACATTGGTTAGTTTGAAGAAGAGCTCTGAAATTATCAGTTGTAAATTTTGGAAGAATGGATTGACTGACTGGAATAATGAACTGAAGGATTCATTGGAATGCATAGATGATTGAACTGAAATGACTTTTCTTGTAAAGTGCCTTGAGATGACAAGTGTTGTGAATTGGCACTATATAAATAAACTGAACTGAAAAAGAAATGTTGTGGTCTGCATATTTCTATATCAAAGGTTTGCGGATGTGTATATAGTACTGAGTGAAGTGCTGGTGGAGGTGGTGCAGTTCGTAGCACTGCTGCCTTGCAGCAGGAAGGTCCTGGGTTTGAATCCCAACTTGAGGTCTTTCTGCATGGAGTTTGCATGTTCTCCCTGTGTATGCATGGGTTCTCTCCAGGTACTCCAGCTTCCTCCCACAGTCCAAAAACATGACAGTTAGGTTAAATGGTCTCTCTAAATTGTGTGCCTGGTTGTTTGTCCTGTGTGTCTCTGTGTTGCCGTGCGATGGACTGGCGACCTGTCCAGGGTGTTCCTCGCCTCTCGCCCGATGAATGCTGGAGATTGGCACATTTAATGAGTGCTAACAACTAACCTATTACTTATCAATACGTTTCTTTTGCTTAGTAATTACTCTTGCTATAAAGCAAAATATGCTTATCTTTTGTCAACAAGCTGGAGTAACTAGTAAAACATATCCAGCAATCTTCTAGTAGATCAGTTGTGATTCTGACTACATTGGTAAAGAATTTAAGATTTGGTAGGTGAAGGAGTTAGCTCAGGTTAGCTAGCTTTAGTTAAGTATATATTCCACCTTGTTGGCACCTCAAACATGCTGCTTTCTTGTGTGACATCATCAGAAATCTAAAGAAATCCTCAAATTTTACAAACATGTCCTGTGATTGACGTCTTTGGCCCTAATGACCATTGTTACCCGAGAACACCATCCCAACTGTAAAGCACAGGAGTGGCAGCGTCATGCTATGTGGGTGTTTAGCTGCAGGAGGAATTGGTGGATTTTCTAAAACCGATGGAATCATGAGAAAATCACATCATGCAGAAATATTGAAACAACATCTCTGGACATCTGATATCAAAGATGTGTGATAGCGAGGCGTCCCACAAACCTGACACAGTTCCACCAGTTCTGTCAGGAGGAATGGACCAGAACTCCAGCTAACTGTAGTGAGAAGCTTTTTATTGTTATTATTTATTTCGAACATATTAAAAATAGACAAATAAAATAAAATATAACATATATAAATTCATGCACATATACAAAAACAAAACAAAAAACAAACAAAGTATTAATCCACAATATTTAAATAAATAACTAATGTGTTCAAAAAGGAGCAGGAGGAAACCAAATCTCATTACTTCCCACCCCTTGTTTCAATGCTCATCACTACTTAAACACTTATTTACACCATTTCTTTACAAACCTAAACCAAAATCATGTACTGTGCAACCCAGCACATCACCTCTCCCTTTACAGTCTGTATAATACCCCCGCCCAATATTACCTCTCTTCATCCATGTATCCTTTTATAAGCATGTTTCTATACAATATTTTAAACGTATTTATATTTGTACTATTTTTTAGTTCCAGCTCCAAACCATTCCACAAACTCACCCCACATACCGTTATGCACATACTTTTCATATTTGTTCTGACTTTGAGTTTTGTGAAATTATATTCCCCTCTTAAGTTACACCCACCCTGCCTATCCATAAAAATTTTTTACATATTTCCTGGAAGTAAATTGTGTCTTGCTTTGTACAAAATTTGTGCAGTCTTGAATTTAACCAAATTAGTAAACTATAATATATGTGATTTAAAAAATCATGGATTGGTATGTTCAAGGTATCCTGTTTTATTAATGATTCTTATAGCTTTTTTTTGTAATGTGCATAATGGCTGTAGGTTGGTTTTGTAGGTATTACCCCATATCTCCACACAGTAACTTAGATACGGTAAAATGAGTGTATTGTAGAGTGTATGTAAAGATTTATGATCTAAAATATGTCTTGATTTCCCCAGTATTGATATAGATTTAGCTAATTTTGCTTTAACATTACTTATCTGAGCTTTCCAACAGATTTTGTGGTCAATAATCACACCAAGACATTTATTTTCATAAATTCTTTCAATATAAACATTGTCTATTTCCAGTTTTATTTGAGGATTTTTTCTGTGTTTCCCAAATAACATGATCTTTGTTTTACTTAAATTTAATGACAATTTATTTACATCAAACCACTGTTTAAATTTTTTCATTTCTGATATTTATTATCTCCAAAAGCTGTTGTAAGTTATCACCAGAACAGAAAATACTGGTATCATCTGCAAATAAAATAAAATTCAGTTTATTTGAAACTCTGCATACATCATTTAAATATAAAATAAAAAGCTTTGGACCAAGAACCGACCCCTGTGGCAATCCACCAGTTATGTTCATGCAAGTTGATTTATTTTCACCAATTTCCACAAATTGTTGCCTGTTTCGTAAGTAGCTACTCACCCAGTCAAATCCTACTCCTTTAATGCCATACTTTTCCAGTTTATTGATCATAATATCATGATTGATCGTATCAAATGGTTTCTTTAAATCTATAAAAATTCCTACTGCATATTTTTTGTTGTCTATACTATTAGTACTAATGGAATTAAGAGGAAATTACAAAGGATGTTGATCTATTTGTTCTGAATCCATATTGACTGTCAGCTAAGAGTTTATACTTTTCAATTAAATTATCCATTCTTTCTGCAAAAAGCTTTTCAAGGATTTTAGAGAACTGGGAGAGTAATGAAACCGGCCTGTAATTTGTATAATAATGTCTGTCTCCACTCTTGTATAGTGGTATTACCTTTGCTATTTTCATTTTATTTGGAAATTTACCGGTTTGAAAAGACAAATTGCATATGTCTGTTAATGGTTCTACTATTTCCATAATAACTTTTTTTACTAATACCATATCAATACCGTTCCAATCCACTGAGGCTTTACTTTTAATTTTTTTTACAATCTGTAGGACCTCTTTTTCTTTAACTGCTTTAAGGAAAATAGAATTAAGGTTTCTGTCCAAAAGATGTGCAACAACTCCATTTTTTGCTTCATGGTCCTGAATTTCGTGCTAAATCTGGTCCTACATTTATGAAAAATTTATTGAAACCATGAACCACATCTTCCATATGGTTTACTATCTTATCCTTCTCAATATAAAACTCAGGGTAGCCAGTGTTTTTATTTCCGGCTCCATGTCTTATAACACTATTTAGCACCTTCCACAAACCTTTCATATTGCTTTTATTCTTATCTAAAAATGTATTATAATACTCTTTCTTACATATCCTCATAATAGTGGTTAATTTATTCTTGTATTTTTTATATTTGTTTTCTGCTTCAGAAGTTCGACATTTTACGAATTTCCTGTATAATGTGTTTTTCTTATTGCAGGCATTTTTAAGACCCTTAGTGATCCAAGGACTGTTTTTTTTTATTTTTTGTCTATAACTGTATTGTTTTACCGGACAATTTTTATCATACAATGATGTAAAAATATTTAGAAATACATCATATACTTTACTGATGTCTTTTTCTTCTTTAAACACATCTTTCCAATTTTCTTTTAGCAAATCATCCTTAAATGCATTTATGTTTTCTTCAGTTCTTTCCCTCTTGTATTTATATTGATTTTGATACTTAGGTTTCCAGTAAGTACAGTGATAGACAATAAAGACAGGTAAATGGTCACCAATGTCATTGTACAATAGCCCACTTTCCAAGTTATCTCCCATAATGTTTGTGAAAACATTATCTATCAAAGTTGCGCAATATGAGGTAATTCTGCTGGGTCTAGTAATTTTTGGATATAGACCCATAATGTACATGGTATTAATTAAATCTTCTGTCATCTGATGCTTTTTTGGATTTAATAAATCAATGTTATAGTCCCCACAGATGAACAGGCTCTTTTGCAATGATTTGGAAAACATATTTTCCATCCAGTCTTTGAATAACTCAATGCTTGATCCGGGAGCTCTGTATAAACAACTCATAATAATATTTTTTACCTTTTCTACACATATTTTTACTGTAATACATTCTAATAAGTTATCCACAGCTGCTGTCATGCTCTTTACCACATTATACTTCAATCTTTTATCCACATATATTGCCACGCCTCCTCCACTCTTCTTTACTCTGTTATTCTAGTTCAGTTCATATCCATCCATCTCAAAATCCACACCCTTATCAATACTGATCCATGTCTCCGATATTGCTATAATATTAAATGGGTTCTTGAATTGTCTCAAATACTCCTTAATATTTAGGAAATTGGCGTATAGGCTTCTGATGTTGAAGTGAATAATTGATATGTTGTCATCTGATTGGAAGGTGACATTAAATTCATCCTCTGTATAATAACTGCAGTTGTTGTTGATATTGTGAAACAAGTTATTTTCTTGGTCAATGTCATGTTCTATATCTCGTATTCCATGCTCTGTGTATGCAAACGTTTCTAATCTCGAAATGGATATATTTTTGTTGACAGGGATTGTCGTGTTTATTGTCTTAAGTTTACCTTGTTATCTTTTTATGTCATTGGTACTTATCCAACTCCTCCAGGCTCCTGATTACTAGTATTTTGGCTTGTTCTGGTAATCCTTTGAGCTTGGTGAATATTTTACAGTTCCTGGTCCATGTAGATTTTATTATCTTCTGTTTTCTAAGGAAACGGGCCTTTTTTGCGATGTTGGCATTTTTCTTTGTCAGATGCTCGTTAACATACACATCCGTTCCCTTTAGAAGGCTTTCCTGCTTCAGCAGATCCGTCTTTTGCTTCCTGGAGGAAAACTGAATGATTTTGACCCGCTTATCCGTCTTGTTTTTTCGTGGGAGAGGGTGACAAGCTTCGATGTTATCCTTGACCAACTCAATCCCCTTTGAGTGGAAGAACGCCATCACCTCTTGCTCCACTGAAGCAACCTCCTGTTCGCTCAATTCCTCTCCTTGTGACTTTGCCACAGCTCGGGCATACGAAATGGGTTTTGTCTCCAAACTGGTGACTATGATGTCATTCATTCTGGTATATTGCTCCAGATCAGCCACCCGGTTCTCCAATAACGAAATCCGCTTATCCTTCTTGGTATTTTGTATCCTCAAGGACTTGACTTCTTCCACCAGATCCATAATGGTTTTCTGTTGTTGTCTAACAACAGAAAATTCCTCCGCCAACATGTCAAGTGATCTTTTAATATCGTCAACCTCATCAGCTTGCGCAGGATTCTTTTTTGGTGCCATCTGTCCGCCTCCGGCCGTCTCCCTGCTGGGCTCAGCGACAGCTTTAATAAAAACCGAGCCACAAAGTCAAGCAGTTTAGGGGCAATTCTACAAAATCTTAGTGGTGCAATATGTAAGAATGTTACAATGAAATAACCAGACAACAGTCTAATGTCTCAAATATGTTGGAGGGAAGGTTACACTGAAATAGGTTTCCTTCTCAGCTGGCTGGGCGGTTTCAAGTTTTTATCATTTTAAAAAGGCCACAGAGGGACGGAGTCATTGTTAAGATTCTGTCCCACCTCCACTGCTTCCAGAACCAATCACATGTGAGCCCACACACTTGCCAAGTTTTCAACACAAACACTGTGCCGCCATTTGTAATTCGACCGGGCTAGAGGCTAACGTTGAGCTAACAATCCTACCAGTAAATTAGAAAAAATTGTCTGCTCTAAAAATATCTGAAGCTATTTTTTTCAATTACCGACAGCTCCATATTGCAGTGAAATATGTATTTATCTGCTTATCAACTCACTTTATATGATTCTTCTTCGCTCGTCATCTTGATTGTTCTGGCGCTGATCCCTAAATGACAACCTGGCTTGAAACTCATGAAAGGGAGGGAGTGAGTGGCTTTGAGCTGACTTTTGTTTTTCTACATGGATTGCAGTTCTCAAATCTGACCACAAGATGTTAATCTTACATATTGCACCTTTAAGGAAATGTACAGTGCCTATCAAAAGTATTCTCCCCCTGGATATTTTACCCTTTTTATTGCTTTTACAAATCAATCAATCACTTAAATTAAATTCTGTTCATTTATATAGGACAAATATACAACACATGTCATCTCAAGGCAATTTAACACAAGTCAGTTCAATTCAATCATCCAAACATCACAATCAGATTAAAAGTTTTCTATCTAAGGAATGCCAGCAGTCATTGACTCATACTGAGCAAGCATGTAGCGAAAAATCCTGATCAAAATATCTTTCATGTCAAAGTGAAAGTTGATTTCTACCAAATACTCTCAATCAGTATTTAGGAAAGGCTTCTTTGGCTGCAGTCCCAGCATGGAGTCTGTGTGGACAGGTCTTAGTCAGGCTTCAGTTTTCCTCCATTCTCCCTGCTCTGTCAGGTTGGTGAGTTTCAGCTGTGATGGATGTCTGGGCTTTGACTAAGCCACTCCAGAACCTCCACCTTGTTGTCTTTAAACCGTGTGTGTAGCTTTAGCTGGATGTTTTGGGTCGTTGTCTCGCTGGATAATAAATGTTCTCTGAAGCTGTAGTTCTTTGGTGGATGGAAACTAATCGTCCTCCAGGGTTTCTCTATGTTTTACTGCATTTATTTAACCTTCTACCTTTACAGGCCTTTAAGAACCTGGTGCCGAGAAGCATCCCCACAGCATGATGTTACCACCACCATGCTTCACAGTGGGGATGGTGTGTTTGTGGTGGTGTGCAGTGTTTGGTGTCATCCAAACATTTCATCTTCTCTGATGGCGAAAAAGCTCCGTGTTGGTTTCCTCAGACCAAATAACTTTCTTCCTCTTCACCATGGAGTCTCCCTTATCTATTTTGGTAAACCCTAGTCCAGCCTTGATCTGAGTTTTCTTCAACAGTGGCTTTCTCATCACCACTGTTCGCACCATTAAGCTCTGACTGGTGAAGAACCAGGACAACAGTTGCTGTCTGCCGAGTCTCTCCCATCTCAGCTGCTGAAGCTTGGAGCTCCTTCAGGTAGTCAGAGGTGACCTGGTGACCTCTCTCACTAGTCTCCTTCTTCAGGTTGTGATGACGATCTGATCTAGGTAGATTAATACATGGGCCATATTCCTTCATGTCTTGATGATGGATTTAACTGAACTCCAGGGCCAGTGGCATCGTCAACCGATTTTCTCAGGGCTACAGCCCAGAAAGTCTGTTGTTTTACTCACCAGCTGTGGGCTCATTGCTCCCTCAATCACTCACAGCGGGCCGGCTGTGCCCCGCTCTGATCAGCATTGCCTCTGACTTGACTTGGTTGTGAGGTTTAAAATAAGGCGTGTGTTAACGCCTTATTGACATCCAAGGCATATGTTAACATCTTGCCATAATCAGTATGTCGCTAGGGTGGGCACACGGCCCCTCCCCTCTCCTAACGAGGCCACTCTGTATAAATGAATGTACAGAAAAGTGCACAGCGCCAAACCAGTAGATACATTACCAGGGTTAGAATTACAGGGTTTGAATTTCTCACATTAAATTTTCCGAATACTGACTTTTCCTGAAAATTAACTTTTATTTAATTCCTTCTGTGACCATACATGTGTGGTGGCGCTGTTTTGATTGACATGTCAAGCATGCTAATGTTAATCTGTGTTGGGTCCTTGCTAATCGAGCATGTTTGGAACATCATGGACACTGCCTGGGATTAGATTGGGCAAAGTTGAACTCAAGTTTCAGACATCATGTCTAAACGTAAACTGGAGCATTTCGGTCTTATACGGCAAAAGTAAGCAGTGAAGATGACGAGTGAGCCCCGGACCGGCAGGTAATACGGCTGAAAGTTTCACCTGTAAGTCTTGCTCTCGGTGAGAGCTCATCAGCAGCAGGATCAGCTGTAACTTGGCCATCAGTGGCCTAAATCAGGTCATGCAGACTTTCCTTTTAACTGGACACAAAAGATGTGGAAAGGTACGAATACATGGCTCTTTACTAGAAATCACAAGTTAAGGTGTACAGTATGTATCAATGCAAAAAGTCTGCTGCTTGCCAAAATCAAAACTTGGGTGCATCTGTCCGAAGAATGGAGAAGTCAGCAGCGAATCAAAGAATAACCTAATAACATTTTTTGGCTCACAAAAGAGCAGGTGACATTTTAGTAAGAGGAGAAAATGAATGCTTATTTAATGGTAAATGGCCTGTACTTGCATAGTGCTCATGGTATGCTCATTTAATGCAAGAACCAAATACAGTCTATATGGTGACAAAAGAAAGAATGGCTTTAAGAAAGCCCCCCAGCTATAATGAACTTACCTAAAAACTTAATAGAGCTAAAGTGTGCACAAATCACACCAACTTGTGCTGAAATAATAAGGCACATTGCCAATCTAATGAAAGCCATTTTTTTTTTTATATTAAAGATATTGAGTCACGAATCAGTCTTGTGGCAGCTGTGGTCCCAACTGATCTAAAGTAAGATAATATGCTGGACTGATATTAGTTCTTGGTTTTGCAAGTTTTTTGGTTTTGATGGTGATGATGATGATCATCATGATGGTGTTTCTGATCCAAGTTGCTCCATGATTTGTTATTCTTGAATGGCTATGAAATGTTGGACTGCATGTTCCCTTGTTGCTTTTCTTGTGAGGATGTGTGTGTGTGTGTGTGAGTTTGTGTGCGCGCTTGGCTCACCTTCTCCTCCTCAGGAATGCGTCTTGGTGTTCTCTTCCAGCTGAAGCCGATCAGCCTAATCACGGAGGAGCGGAGATAAAAGGGGAGCGCCTACCTGGAGTGGACGCCAGATGGTCAACGTCAACATGCTGGTTGCTCTCTGGATCAATAGGTCAGTTAATCGCAGTCTCCAGCGTCTTCTCCTACGCCTGCCTCCCTGCTGCTCTCTGTCGTGCTCCTCCGGCTGGGTTCAGTCTTCAATCTACCTGTCCACCCTCGCTCATCCTCCTGGGCACCCTGCATTCCCCCTGGACCACCTCTGAGTGACATCCTCCGTTACACGCCTCCTCCGACCCCCTCAGTGTGGAAATCCAGCATCGCTGCAAGTAAGACACTAACTTTCTGGCGCTCTCTCGGCACATTGTCTTCCACTCACCTACCTCTCCTCTAGTCTCCAGTGGCGGCTCAACCTCCCGGTCCAGTCCCAGGAGTTTCCCTCCGAGTCCTCCGAGCTTCCAAGGTTTCCTCCTAAGAGAAATAAATAATCACTCTTATACCAACCTCTGAGTCCCTGAGTCGTTCGTGTGTCTGCACAAGAGTCCTGAAACAAAAACATGACAGAACCATCTGGCCAACCGGACTCTGCGACACACCTACGCTCAGCCCTCTCCGAACAGGGCGTGCTCCTGAGCCGTCATGAGGCAGCTCTCCAAAATGTGCAACAACAGCAAACCGTGCTCTTCCAAAGTTTTCAGCAACTAACAAAACAAATGCACGATCTCACTTCCAGGATTCCCTCCCTGACTACTCCCTCCTCGGCTTCCGCCGGTTCTCCGCCTGCCCAGCCCTTCTGTGAAGTTGCTTCCCCGCCTCCGGAACCGTTTTCAGGTGAGCTGTCAAAAAGCGGGGGTTTCCTCATGCCGTGTTCCCTAGCATTCGAACGTTCCCTCCGGACCTTTTGTGATGACGGCAATAAGATCTCGTATATGGTCGCGCTTTTCAGAGACAAGGCTCTGCAATGGGCTCAGGCTCATTTTGATTTAGCCTCTCTTAGTCAGTACACCTACGATGAATTTATTATTCAGTTCAAGCAGACCTTTAGCATAAAGAGGAGCGAGGAGCAAGTAGCTAAACTACTTTGGGAGCTCAAACAAGGAAGTCGCTCAGTTGCTGACCTTGCTATTGAATTTCGCACATTAGCAGCCAAATCTGGCTGGAATCGTCCGGCCCTGAAAGCCGCCTTCCTAAACTCACTCAACGAAAAGATCAAGGATGAACTTGCCTACCGAGATGAGCCCGAGACCGAGGATGACCTAATTGATCTAGCCATAAGGATAGATAATAGACTCCGGGAGCGTTCAAGATCAAAACTAAGATCATCATTCTCCTACCCTCTTTCCTCTGCGTCCTCCTCAGTCGTCCCTACTCCCAACACTTCCGCTTCCCCGCGCCAACCCTCTCCGGAGCCGGTGCAGGTCGGCAGGGCTCGGCTATCTCCGGCCGAACGCCAGCGAGGTATGGCAAGCGGTTGCTGCATATATTGTGGCTCCTCTTGACATTTCATGTCCGCCTGTTCAGTTCGCCCAAAAGATCATGCCCGTCAGTAAGGTTGGGGGTGCTGTCGGGCGGAGCTTCTCTTATTAATCCCTGTTTAATTCTGCCATCTGTAATTTTAAATCAAGAGAAGCACATCCCTCTCCACGTGTTAATCGACTCTGGTTCTGAGCAGAATTTAATTTGCCCCAAGATTGTCGATCAGTTTAACCTTCCGGTGGAAGCGCTTTCTTTTCCTTTAAAGGTGACAGCCTTAGATGGGAGTTCCCTGGGCGTAATAACTCACCGAACTGTACCTTTAAATTTGATGCTTTCAGGCAACCATCATGAACGAACCCTGTTTTTTGTTTTTCCGGCTCGAGATGCTCCCCTGGTGTTAGGCTATCCCTGGTTGGTAACCCACAGCCCCACCATTAACTGGGCGGATGCCCGCTTGGACTCTTGGAGTAACTATTGCTACCAGAACTCCCTCCGGTCGGCCGTTCCCCCCAGCACTACACTCGCTCCTTCTATCTCCGAGCAGCCAGAATTTTCAAAGATTCCCCCCGAGTATCATAATCTCCACCTAGTCTTCAGCAAGTCCCGAGCACTCTCACTTCCCCCGCACAGGCCTTATGACTGCGCCATTGACCTCCTTCCTGGCGCTCCTTTACCCTCGGCTCGTCTTTTTAACATGTCCTCCAAGGAGAGGGTTGCCATGGAGACTTATGTCAACGATTCCCTGGCAGCGGGCACTATTCGTCCTTCCACCTCTCCTCTTGGTGCGGGTTTTTTCTTCGTGGAGAAGAAGGATAAAACCCTGCGTCCATGTATCGATTATAGAGGACTCAACGACATCACCATAAAGAACAAATATTCTCTTCCACTCATCACCTCCGCTTTAGAAGCTGTGCAGGAAGCCACCCACTTCACTAAGCTCGACCTGCGCAACGCTTATCACCTCATTTGAATCCGCAAGGGGGACGAGTGGAAAACAGCTTTTAAGACTCACATTGGTCACTTCGAGTACCTGGTCATGCCCTTTGGTTTGTGCAATGCCCCAGCAATTTGTCAACATCTGGTCAATGACTTCCTCCGAGATTTCCTTAATGTCTTCGTTTTTGTATATTTGGATGACATTTTCTCTAAAGGTCTTCCCCAACACCGCCAGCATGTCCGCCAGGTCCTCCAGCGACTCCTAGAGAACTCCCTCTTTGTGAAGGCCGAAAAGTGTGAGTTTCATCTGACCTCTGTCTCTTTTCTGGGTTATATTTTTGAGGGTGGACAGGTGAAGACCGACCCCACTAAGATCAAAGTTGTATAGGAATGGCCCAAACCCACATCCAGGAAACAGCTGCAACAGTTCCTGGGCTTCTCAAACTTCTATTGGCGTTTCATCCGATGTTTCAGCCTCAGTGCTGCTCCTCTGACTGCACTGACCTCCACTAAGCGGACCATCACCTGGGATCAAGCCGCTGATCAGGCCTTCCGGGACCTTAAGAGGAGGTTCGTCGAGGCTCCCATCCTCACGTATCCAGACTCCAATTCCCAGTTTGTCCTAGAGGTGGACGCTTCGGAGACTGGGGTTGGTGCTATTCTCTCTCAGCGCTTGCCTCAAGATCAGAATCTCCACCCCTCTGCATTCTTTTCCAAGCGCTTCACCCCCCCAGAAAAGAATTACAGTATTGGTGACAGAGAGCTCCTCGCCATCAAATTAGCCCTCGAGGAGTGGCATCACTGGTTGGAGGGGATAGAGCTCCCGATCGTAGTTTGGACAGACCACAAGAACCTTCTCTACCTTCAAACCGCCAAACGTCTAAACCCCCGTCTGGATCCAGAAACATCAAACCTGATGCCCTGTCCCGTCTGTTCTCCCCCGATGATCCGCCAGAGAACCCCAGTCCCATCGTTCCTCCGTCATGCACCGTTGGGGCGCTCGCTGGGACATTGAGTCGCTATTTAAGAACGCCCAGATTAACGAACCCGATCCCGGTGGCGGCCCCCCTCATCGCCTCTTCGTCCCATCTGCTGTCCGCTCCCGGGTTATCCAATCGGGGCACGTCTCCAGGTTCTCGTGCCATCCGGGCATCAGCCGGACCATCGCCCTCCTCCGCTGTTATTTCTGGCTGCCCGGGCTGAATAAGGACGTCAAGGACTACGTGGCAGCCTGCCCGGTATGCAGTCGAAATAAAAGCATTCACCAGCCCACCTTCGGTCTTCTCCAACCCCTTCACATCCCGGTGCGGCCCTGGTCCCACATAGCCCTCGACTTCGTCACTGGACTCCCTGTATCTAGAGGTAAATCAGTCATTTTATCCATAATCGTCCGCTTCTCTAAGGCCTGCCATCTCGTTGCTCTCCCCAGGCTGCCCACCGGCGCTCAGACCGCCAAGCTGCTCTTCCTCCATGTTTTCAGGCTGCATGGAATCCCCAACGAAATCCTCTCCGACAGGGGGCCCCAGTTTATATCCCGGGTCTGGAAGGATTTTTGTGCGTCACTCGGAGCCCGGGTCCAGTTGACTTCAGGTTTTCATCCTTAATCCAATGGCCAGTGTTAGCGGCTAAACCAGGAACTCGAGGGCGCACTCCGCTGCGTTTGCGCCTCTAACCCCTCCACCTGGAGTTCCTACCTCCCTTGGATTGAGCACGCCCACAACTCACACATTTCAGCCTCCTCGGGGGCTTCCTGCACAGCTTATCCCAGAAAATAAGTAATTGGTCAATAACAAAAGTTCATCTCAATACTTTATATACATTAAAAAAATTTAAAACGTTGATTTTGCATGATATGTCCCCTTTAAAGAGGGCAAATATTTATGCTATACATATTTTTTGTTATTTGTCACTATTTTGTAGAAATCAGTTTTCACTTTGACATTAAAGAGATTATTTTTCATCAAAAAAGCCAAATTTTGTTGATCATAATTGATTTATAAAAGCAATAAAAAAGGTAAAACATCTAAGAGGTTGAATACTTTTTAGGGGCATGGTAATCCTTTGACTTTCAAGAAAGCTAAAAATAAAGCTCTAAAAAAATCTCTCTCCAAATTCTGGTATCGAAGACAAAAAAAAATTAAAAAATGTGTTTTAAAAAAGTGTTTAAACCAGTTGGTTTAAGCCCATTAATGTCATGTAAAATGACTGACTAAGACAAGTGTGACAATTCTTTTGGTATTTGTTAGGATAACATTCACTGTACAAGATGCTAAACAACGACTTTTTGCTGTGATAAAAGCCATTTTCCGTGTATTTTCGCTGAGATGAAACAGCTCATGTTTCCTGTAAGATGAACAGAAATAATAAGGCCTTGGCTGTCCTCGTCTCACCAACCTGCTGTCCTCTCTTCATCTCTGTGAATAAAACCAGACAAAAGAAAGCCTCTGCATTGGCGGAAGACCGAAAAAAAGAATCTCTCACAGGGATTCTGCATCAGAAATAATGGTGCGACCGATTTGCTCTGCTCTCTGTGGGCAGGCGTCTGCACTTACTTTTGACTTTTGGCTTTTGCTAGCTCTGTCTGCGTTGATAGATGCTATGATCATCCTCGGCTGGAAGTGCACCCACAAATGGTGGTGTGGGGGTTGGGGTTATTTTATATGCTGTAGCGTTGATGATATATAATCTAAGACTAAGTGAGTGTGGAGTATGATTCTGGCAGTGCTTCATTACTGCAGGATTACATGTGCTAAATGGACGAAGGAGGGGCCTCAGTCACTTTCTCCCTCTACACCTCTAATTCAGAGAATGATGTAATTATCCCTCTTTTCCTCTCTGACATTCTCTGAAGCGCAGAAACATTCCCAGCCCGGTACAGGTACTTTCTCCAACACGCACACACAGATGCTTGTGAAGGGAGACCGAAGGCCAACGAGTGACAAAAGGGGAGTGTTTTGTGCCTTTGACATGATCCCCCCTCTCCCCGCAGTGGACGAGGGCCCCCACAAAGCTGTGTGGTGAATGAGGGTCAGCTGCAGCCTGGCCCCTGGGAGCGTCCCGTCGAGCCATTTAATGAATGTCATTTTCTTGCATTAACCACCCCGATTGTTGGATAATGGCCTCCCAACAATAACATTTAACCAACTCCCCTTTCCTTTGGGCTGGCTCATTTGGGCCACAGCAGGAGGTGGTAATTGATTGTGTAATTCCAATCAGAGCTGTAAACAGATTGAAGCTCCAAGTCCACAACAGCCTTCCTTGTATGAAATTTTTGAAAATGCCTATTGCAAAATAACCTGGAGGAGAAGTTTATTAACAGAAAAGCAAGAAAAGAGGTCTGGTTCTGCTGTGTGCTAACAATTTCCCCGTGTTTTTTTTCTTTCACCCTGGCCCCCTTCCTCTCCCATCATTCTTCTTTCCCCTCGCTTCGACTCTTTCTCTCTCTTTCACCGTGAATCCAGAGAGTTTAGAGTCGGCTGAGGAAGAGGTGAGCGGGTTAACTGTGTTCGACAATTTAGATTTACTGTGAGACAAACAGTGGTTGTGAGGGGGGGTGACAGTAAATCAACACATCTCCGGTGACAGTTGGGCTGTTACTCACTGACTACAGGTGCATCTGAAATACTTGAATATAATCAAAAAGCTGTAAAAACATTCAACTCATATGATACAGATATATTACATAGACTGTTAGCTCTCATTTTTGTTTTTCCTGAGGATTAGAATATTATAAAAGATTGATTAAAAACAAACTTTTACATTATACATCTTGTGAGAGGTGTTTCTGGAAGCACAGACTCTTTCAGTCTGCCTTCCTGTTATCCCTGTAGGATGGCCTCTCTTTTTCTACCATACTTTCCATTAATATGCATCAATACGACAGACTGTAAACAACCAGCTTACGGCTACCATGTGGATCAGATCCAAACTCTAAATTTGACTTTGTATCACACTCATCTCAGGGGAACTATTATCGCTGATACTGGTACATCACACTTTGGCCTGGATATGGTGCAGTGGGAACATCCAGCTTCTTTAGCCAGGACAGTGTGTGGCTTACCGACTGGACAACCGTTAGATCAGCAGTCTTCCCAATGATTGGGCAGACCTTATTTTCATAGATGATTAATTCAGATTTTCATGGGACAGCTATAAACACCAATATTCCTTCTACCAAACTTTCTGTGTAATGCCCATTTCCTGGCTATAGCACACTGTTCTTATGTAGCTTCTGTCTCTGTTTTATTTTACGTTTCCATCTCCAGATTTGTTCTTGTTTTGCTCCACCTGAACCTGCCATGGCAGCTTTAGGGAGTGAATTGTTGCGTTTGCCAGAAGTGACGTCTGGCATAGAAAAGGCTGGGTGTGAATGTGTTACTGTTGAAGCTTCTCTCTGACAGATTTGCTCCTTCTGACTCTCAATTTGTTTTACAAATGATTACATGGACCCGTAACTAAACAGAAATTGAAAATAGAAAAAACAGAGTACCCTCTCCCTCTCTCTCTGTATATATATATATATATATATATATATATATATATATATATATATATATATATATATATACACTCACTGTATATCTTCAGTATATTACTAATGCCGTTTTTTGCTGGAGTTCTGTTTGTGTCGGTTTTTTTCCAATATTTTTGGATAAAAACGTGCATTGAGCTGGACTTTGGGTGACTGCCATGAGTGGAAGTCAGAATCGTTTGCTTCATGGTGCCAGATGTGTTCATTTATCTTCTTGAATGGTCACAGTGACCTCTGGAAGAATAAAGTGACGAGGAAACAACACACCTTTACAAAAAGAAAAAATACACTGTTTTCAGGAGTCTGAAAAGTTACATTTTCAGTGTTGGCTTTGCTGTTGTTTTTAAAATTCGGTGTAGCTTTTTGTTTTAGTGTTTAAACTCTGTCCTGTTGAATGTCTTTCAAATGATTTGTGAGTCATGCAATGCAGATTTGGTTCTGTTGTCATGTGTTGAGAAAACTTTCTAGTTTTAAATGTTATTTTGTGTGAAGATGCTAGAAGGATTTTGAAAAAGTTGTGAGTTGAGTCATAATGAAGAAGGTGTTAAGCAAATGTCTTTTTCTTGCTTTGTGTTAATGTTTAGTTTCTTACTTCTGTTAATTTTCTGCTTCTCTATTACTGTTGATTCTTACAATAAAATTGTTACTTTTCTATATGTCTGCTTTGCTGCTGCTATTGATTACTTTGTTTCTTTGTTTCTTTTTATTAATACTTTGCTATTCAATTATTTTTGAATGATTGTCTTACATGAGAGAATGAAATTTGACACCAAGATCCAGTTGTTACACAATATATACCAGGGATTAGTTTTACTCATGAATTTACAGGTTTTATTTTATAAAAGAATCATATTTTCAGTATAATCCATGGTTATTTGGCCATTTAGTATTGTAATCCCTGGCATTTTTGAAAATAAAAGCTTCATGTCACACTTCCAACATCAAAATACAGAAGTTATGAGATCAGCAGAAACAAAAGGCAGCCCTCACCCCTTCGTTCAAAGATGATTATATTATCTTATCATGCCTCAAAGACTTGATGTGAGCCTAACGATTAATCCCAGCGCCCAATCTGCCAACGCTTAGCGGAGATCTGGGTTCATTTCTCCCTCATCCCCCCTGCATCTTTCTGCTGACTCGGTGCACTCTGAGGAGGGCAAGTAAATCTAATATAAAGCAGTTATTGATTCGCAGATCCTTAATCACTTTGATTTGGCCCAGTTTTCACTGACCCCCACTGCAGCTATGAGTTCTCCAGGGGTGAACTTTCAGCATCGGGGATGGGAAGACACTTGGAAGCAAATGCAATTTTTCTGCAATGCCAAAGAGATTTAAAAATCCTATCATCAATCATCTCATCACAAATATTTATACATGTGGAGATCAATAGTCTTCTTTTTTTCTCGCCTCATTGGTGTGCTGGAAGAACTCCACACTGTAAATTGTTATTTTGCCCTTCATTTATGTTAATGTATAATTATAAGTCAAATTGGCAGCAGATTTTCAAAAATATTGTTATAACTGAATTTTTTTTATTGAAAACCTCTCAATTATAAAAAACTGAAGAAATCACAGTTACAGCTTCAATTAAATCTGAAATGTCAATTGACTTGACATTTTTTGTAGTAAGTTTGCAATTGTGGGCGTGAACTTGTTTGAGATAGCTACGTCATTACGTTTGCGTGACTGTGGTGAAGTGCAATCTGGGTAAAAATCATTTTCGCGCCCATGGACCAATCCAAGACGACTTCACAACGTTTGAACCAGGCTGCTCTTTGCTGAAATTAATATTTTCGGTAAGTTTCTTCGATTTACTGATTCGATTCCTTTATATATATATATATATATATATATATATATATATATATATATATATATATATATATATATATATATATATATATATATATTATTTTTTATTATTTTTTATTATTTTTTATTTTTTTTTATTTATTTTTATTTTTTTACAATAGTAGCCTATAATGGTTGGTATTAAAATGCTGTTGGAATTAAGTTTGCAAGGTAACGTGTGTTTTAACACGTTTCATCAGTCTACCTTATTATGATTTGGATATCAAAAAAATGTAGGCTACCGCCATGTCCTCTTCAGTGTTATCCCTGAATGTTGTACTCCTTTTTTCACCTAAACTTCAGCTTGCGTGATGCGTAAAAACCGTTATTTTAAATCGTTGATTAATATGTGACCCATTTATTGCATGCAGCATTTTTTTCACGTTAAAATCACATCAGATATTCACGGTCAAGATTAGGTGAAATAACTATATTGTATTATCAATTGCGCTCGACAAAAACACATGTACTTGTGCTGCCTGGCCCAGGGCCGGCGCAGACTGGATGCAGGTTGCTGTTTCGGTGGGGAGATAGGGAGAAAAGTGAGTCGCTATCGAGATGTTGGTAACTGTACGCCCTAAACGTGGCTTTTGTGTTGTTGTGTTCTCACTCCTCTCCCCTCCAGGTAAGAGAAAACTGTGTTTGAGCTCTCTTTCTTAGTATTAGCTGGTTAATAGCAACTGGAGGTTTCGTGAGGAAAGTTACCGCTCTGCTCCCGTCCACTTTGTTCACTACCCCTTTGCACTATGGGAACAGGGAGCTGAGGACGAGGCTGAAGTTGGTTTCCGTTTCTAGCTTCCGATTCGGGAAATGGCTAAAGGGCTATTACACCAAATTTTTCTCTATTCTGAGGCTCTTTAATCTGCTCTAGTTTAAAATCTACAGTACTTAGACATTTCAGACCTGGATTATATTATTCCACATTAGCAGAAGAATAATTAAAACGAACTCTGGGATTTGTGAAACTTTTCCATGATTTGTGAAACTTCACTACCCCTTCACTGAAGCGGCCCTTGCGCAATGTTGTTCTATCAGTTACCTTGAGAAAATTTCTGATTTGTGAGGGAACAACATTGCATAAAAGCTCTAAAAGTTGATTTTGCGTTACTAATAAAACAAAACAATAGTTGGTACAAAATATTATAGTGCTAACTTTTTTGTGTTTCTATTTGCAGACCACCAGTTTGTTTTTTGCTTTACAGAAGAACAAAAGGTAAGACAATAATTTTGCTGTAACACAACACCTAATCTTGTTGACTTGTTCTGACTTTAATAATGTAATTTAAAGGTACATTTTGCAACTTTTTATGAAAAAAAAGAAAAAGTTGATATTTGTGCACATTTGATCTTGTAGTGACCCAGCGGCTATATGAGTGGTTAGCACGACGCCTTCACTTTCTATCACAATCTCTACAAAGCTCCACGAATAATTGTGTTGTAGGTTTGCTAGTGAGACGGTCCATTAGTAGTGAAAACCTGCCAAACAATTGTTCCTGGAGCATTGTAGAGACCACTGTGATGGAAAGTTAAAGGCACCATATGGATCACACATAAAGCCGCTGGGTCACTTCAAGCTCAAATACAAACATACTTTTTTTTGTTTCACATAAAAAGTTGCATAATGCACCTTTAAGAAAATACTTAACATGATTTGGTTTATTATAAGTGATGTGTCATGGCTTATAACCTTGGTATGGAGGGCAGTCAGCACGAGAGTTCATTACATTAGTTATTTTGGTGCTTGAGAAAAGTTACATGGTAATTAAAAGAGTAGGGACACAAGTCACAGGATTTTGATAGAGCGAATAGGTTGAAATACACTGTGCCTCTTTCTCTTTGCATGCCTGTCTCCTCCCTGCTCTTTGTGGCTCCCTCTTTTGTAATGTCTGGGCTGGTGCTATGGCTATTTAAAGTATAGGAGGACTTTTCCATGACATGCAGGGTGCTCATTAATCGGATTCTGAAGGAATTTTGTACTTGCCATTCTGCGTGACAATAAAAACAAAACAGCATAACAGTAGAATACATTTGGAATCCAGTGCTTTATTTTCAAAGTACTGTGCCTTAACCATCAACAGGGTAGACCCTCGTGTAAAATGCATTTCCATAATCAATGTTACATCTGATACAGTTCATTGGCCTGTCTTGATATTTCTTGTCCATGATACAACACAATCGCAAATGAAGTGGTAACTTAAAAAAAAAAAAATTCTTTAGGTTGCTTCTTTTTTGGACTTCAAACACCTGTTTTTTTCCACATAAGGTGGACCTGTAAACTTTGTACCTTCTTTTATGCGAATTCCAAGCGAATTATTGAACATTACAAATACAACCACCACCATTACGGACAAAGCTGCCCTTTACCCTGCATATATTCAGACTGTGCAGAATATTTCAGAACCCGAAAATCTTTACAGTCACACTTGAGAGATCATGGGGTTGCAGAGGGCCCTACCACTGGACTAAGCTTCAAATTAAAATGTTCTTTGTGTGACTTTAATGGACTAGTGTCTCTGAAACAGTACATCACTCATCTCGGTCAACACCTGAAGAAAAGGGAGTCTGTTCCCTGCCCATTTGATCAATGCCAGTACAAATCAAATAAATACTCTACCTTTACGTCACACAAATCTCGCGTTCACTCAAAATCCACTGTCAAAGATATCAAGCCTGACCTACTTACCCAACAAACTGAAATTGGACAAAGTGCAGCAGATTTACAGTTGGACAGAGTTGAAAATGATATTTCTGTTCAGTTTCAAGATGACTGTGACAATGAAACAGCATACATTGATGTAGATATATAAAGAAAAATTGAGGAAAGGCTAGTGATGAGATAAAAATTCTGTAAATATTGTATGAGGGTTTAATTCTGTAGTGTATGTGGCAACACTTAGAAACAGTGAACAATCAAGAAGAATGTGGTACATCATGTGTTCCTTATGTATAGAAACTGACCATTCTGTGAATGAAGATCTATGTGGGAGGAGTTCCCTGCAAACTTGTTTCAATAAAGACTTTGAGCTGACATAGATCTGGGCTCAGTCCAGCGAACGATGTCTCGCTGTTAAAATATATAATTGTTGTTTGCTGTTCTTATTGCTCCTTTTTACAGAAATGAACGAGCACGCGGGAAGGTGAAATGAGAGCTCAGAGAGAGCCCAGGGTCATAAATTAAATATGTGTCTGTTCCTTTAAGATAGGCTTTAAATTAGAGTAAAACACCTTCTCAACAAAATGGTGACCCCGACGTGATTTCTGGAGGAGCAAAGGAAAACGTGAGTTTGGAAATTGTTGTGATCAACAGATACTGGAGATCGGAGGACGGAAGTGACCCAGGTCTGAAGTTATTTGGTAAGCGCTGCCACATGAGGCGCAAAATTGACTAATCTAAAATTATGTTCTGTCTGTAGTTCTCCAGTAAATGTTGATTTCTGTTTCTGCTGAGGTAAATAGACGCTGACCGGGTTGGTAAACTCAGGGTGTGGCCAGGCCCTAAATTAAGCTCGGACACTTCTTACTGAAAGCCTGCGTGTTCGGAACCGTAGGAAGGCCGAGTGGGATCAGCTCATGGATTGAGAAACCACGGAATGTCTAAAAAACGAAACTCAGAGATCGGAGAGTGATTTTAACCCTGGCATTTCTTGTTCCTTTAAGGAGACTGGATCTCCGGGAGGAACCGCAGGTTGCTGAGAGCCCGTGCAAAGCCTGGTTCAGAACCAGTATCAAAGTCAAACACCTCACCATTAGGTAAAAATGGAGACCGGCGGATCCACGGGGTTCCTTCCCGGAGCAACAGTTTGATGACGGGGTTTTCCTTCACAGGGACAAGAAAGCCAGTGAGTACAAAATTTGATGCATGAAGGAATAAAAAATAAGATTAAAGATAACTAGGTCCGGGACTTTTGTAATGCAAGTTTGTGTTTTGCAAATAAAGATTGGGGATCTTTGCGTGATGATCCGGGATCTCACAATGAATATCCATGTTAAAGGAGTTGGACTCCAAAGCGCGCAGAGATCTGGGATCTCAATTAGAAATAGGCCTAATGATAAATAATATCTAAATAATAATACTAGTAATGAAAAAGCATGATAATAAATACATAATGATATTAATGTGTGATAAACCGGTTGTGTGACTGTGTGTGTGTGAATGGATGGAGATTTCTTCCTTTTGAAGCAGCTGAAGTAGGCCGAGAGGAGTCTCATGGTTAGAAGATTGAGTAAATAACACTGCGATAACATAAATAGATCAGATCAAAGTGAAATAAAAGCTGAATTTACTTCATTAACACATGAATGATAAATATTTAAAAATGAAAAATAAAAACAGCAAAATGTAACTTATCGAAATATGGGGAAAAATAGCTAAGAAGATTTAAAGGAGATGCAAAATTTATGTAAGAGAAAAGACAATACATTTCTTTAAAAATAAAGATCATGAATTTGAAGGATGATTGACTGAGTAATTTCGCTCACTTCTTGGTAGTTGCGATATAAAATAAAATTAAAAAGATCAAAATTGAAGAATAGACATTTGGCATCTCAAACAAAGGAATTCCTCTTGAAGGAGCGAAGAAGAGAAAAAGGAGGGGTTCGTGCGTGAAGCTGATGTGTTTTTTAGCACTCGGGAGGATGAAAAAGGTTTTAAACTTTGTTTTCTCCTAAAGTTCTGCCGAAAGAAAAATAAAATCAAAGAGAAAACTCACTTCCATATTTTAAAAAATCCTATGAAGAGTAAGGTAAACTTTACTGTGATCTAAATGAATTATCTTAAACAAGCGACCCCCTTCTCCTCAAGGAAGGGCTTTTCTGATAATAAACAAGACCCCCCTTCTATCCCCCAACAATGGGTCATTAGTTGTTCTCTTAATAAACAAACCAACTGTGATGGGGTGCGACAGAAACCGGAACAAAATGGACTTCCTGAGAAAGACTTGTTTGAAACCAGATTGATCATGTGTTTCAAAATTGTTAAAGGTTATCTAACTGCAGGAAGGCAGAAGGGAAGGAACACACCTCCCCCCGCTAGCTGATAAGGAGGGGGATGTTTTATGAGCTGTGTGTAGCTCTGTATACAAAAGGTTGGGATTTCTTAAGTGCAGCGGCAACTGTTACTCTATTATAATAATAATAATAAAAAACTTAGCTAATATTTTTAATGATATTCATGGGATGTCTGTGAGATCTCTCATATAGTAGAAAAGAAATGGTTTAAAAATGACGGATTATGAGCAGAGTAATTTTATTTTGAAACTCAGGCGGATGTCTACAGGTCCTGTGGGGAAGCGACAGCTGGGTGGCTACGTGAATTTATTCTTTGTAACAAGCGCCAGCTTCAGATGCTTGCTTCTAACATTTTAATGACAGATAAGATACCTGTTGAAAGGAAAAAATCTTGTAATGCGCTGGGTTAGAGACTGCAAAAAAGAGAAGAAATGTTCGTTACGGGATTACCGTAGTACAGAATGTAGTAACGCACTCCAAAATTAAACTTTAGTTACCGTAGCACACCGAGTATAAGCGCACTTCAATATTTACACTTAATGGAGTTGTTGCTGATGGGACAAAATTAAGGGTTTGATTTAGCAGGAAAGATGTCTGGACCTACACCTGAGATTGGGAAAGGTTGCCGGCCCTCGCCCCAATCTGAGTTGAGAATGGTACCACGTTTTGGACATCTAGCAACAGACTCTTCCACATATAATCATAATAATAACCAAATTTGTAGAATCTTTATGAAAGAGCAGATGAGCAGAGACCAAGGAATCGAGATGTGATGTTTTATTATGGAAATATCAGTTGCTGATTATCTCATTGACATAATGGTAGGAAGTTAGTGAAGCCAGATGGAGAGGAAAAAATTAGGAATTTTGTTTTCCACTAAATAAAATGAGATTGAGTTGTTAGAAAAATGAAATAAAAATAATAGATTTAGCTACAGGACAAATCTGTTGTGGTAATTATATTACCTCCAGATTGTTTTTTAATTTATTAGGAACAGATTTCCTGTTTCACTTGAAGTTGGGCATGTTCTCTGTAGGGGATAAATTAATAATCCAAATTGTAGATTTTTTATAAAATTCTTGAAACGGGACAGCTACCAAAGAATTGTTCTACTTGGAAAGAGAAAAATTAAAGTTTTAACTTTAGTTTTTAATCAGATGCAGATTAAACAATCATATTATTGCTAACAGAAGATCCAAATTGAACTTTGCATGTTTTTGGCATTTGGCCAACAATGGGGAACAGGGGCAAGGCAAGGCAAGGCAAGGCAATTTTATTTGTATAGCACACTTTCAACAGCAGGGTAATTCAAGGTGCTTTACATGATTTGGTGATTTAAAAGAAACACATAAAAGAAACACATATTACACATGATACACAATAAAGCAAGAGAAAAATAAAAAAAAGCAAGAGAGCATGAACACATTTCATACATATGACATCAAGCATTAACTCAAAGGCAATTCTAAACAGATGGGTTTTTAGTCTCGATTTAAAGCAGTTCAGAGTTTCAGCAGTTCTACACTCGTCAGGAAGTCTGTTCCAGATAAGGGGAGCATAAAAAGTGAAAGCTGCTTCTCCATGTTTAGTTCTGAGTCTAGGGATGTTTAGTAGGCTAGAGTTGGAGGACCTGAGTGGTCTTGGTGGTTGGTACCATGACAACAGGTCTTCAACATATTTGGGTGCTAAGCCATGTAATGATTTATAACCTAGTAAAAGTATTTTAAAGTCTATTCTCTGAGCTACAGGGAGCCAGTGTAAGGACTTTAGAACTGGGGTGATGTGCTCTACTTTCCTGGTTCTAGTGAGGACGCGAGCGGCAGCGTTCTGGATCAGCTGCAGCTGTCTGATTGACTTTTTAGGCAGACCTGTGAAGATGCTGTTGCAGTAATCAATCCGACTAAAGATAAACGCATGGATGAGTTTTTCTAGGTCGTGTTGCAAAATCAGTCCTTTAATCCTAGAGATGTTCTTCAGGTGATAGAACGCTGACCTCACGGGGCCCAACCTCACGCCAATGACTGACGCAATCTGCTGGGATTCCTTAAATAGGAAACTTTTTAACTGATTGGAATGTTTGTATAAATGTATTGAAATGACTTCTTGTTAAGTCCCTTGAGATGACATCTGTTGTGAATTGGCGCTATGTAAATAAACTGAATTGAATTGAATTGAACCTTGTTATTGCCTTTATGTGACCCTGGAGGTTCAGGTCTGAGTCCATTACTACACCTAGGTTACGAACCTGATCAGTAGTTTCTAGCTGTATTAATTGAAGCTGTGTGCTGACTCTTGATCGTTCCTCCTTGGGTCCAAATATAATCACTTCAGTTTTGTTTCTATTCAGCTGGAGAAAGTTATGGCACATCCATCCATTTATTTGGTCAATGCATTGATTTAGGGTTTGAATGGGTTCAGAGTCACCTGGTGACATTGTAATGTAGAGCTGAGTGTCATCTGCGTAGTTATGGTAGCTAATGTTATTGGTTGCTATAATCTTGCCTAGTGGGAGCATGTAGATATTAAATAAGAGGGGCCCCAGGATGGAGCCCTGGGGAACCCCACATGTGATTTCTGTTCGTTCTGATGAAAAGTTTCCTATTGAAACATAGAAGTCCCTGTTCTTTAGGTAAGACTCGAACCAGCCAAGTACTGTACCAGAGAGTCCGACCCAGCTCTCCAGTCGTTCCAATAAAATATCATGATCAACAGTGTCAAATGCTGCACTGAGGTCCAACAGAACCAGCACTGTGGTTCTTCCACAGTCTGTATTTATGCGGATGTCATTGAATACTTTGACGAGGACAGTCTCGGTGCTGTGGTGAGCACGGAAACCAGACTGAAAAGCATCGAAACGGTTTGTCATTGTTATGAAGGCATTTTACTGCTGAAATACAGCTTTTTCAATAATCTTACTGATGAATGGGAGATTAGAGATTGGCCTGTAGTTCTGCATTAACGTGTTGTCCAGATTTTTCTTCTTTAGCAGTGGTTTAATAACTGCTGTTTTTAAAGCCTGAGGGAAGACACCTGAAGGCAGTGAAGAGTTCACTATTTGAACAAGATCAGAACCAATAACAGGAAGAACCTTCTTTAGAAAAGCTGTGGGTAGGATATCAAGACAGCAGGAGGAGGAGCTTAATTTGATAATGATTTTTTCAAGGCTGTTCTGGTTTAATTCGTGGAATTCAGACATTTTCTCTACATTGTTGTTGATTGGGGATGGCACTGGTTGTGGGTTCAATATTGAGGTACAGATTGACCGTCTAATTGTTAGAATCTTTTCAGTGAAAAAGCTGGCAAATTCATTGCAGGCCCTGGTAGAGTTTAGTTCAGGGGCTACTGTCACTAAAGGATTAGTTAGTCTTTCCACTGTTGCAAATATAGTCCGTGCATTATTAATGTTTCTGTTGATGATTTCAGAAAAGAACGATTCCCTAGCATCTTTTTTAGTTAGCTAATATCTATTCAGTCTCTCTTTGTAGATCTCACAGTGAACCTGGAGTCGAGTTTTCCGCCATTTTCTCTCGGCTCGTCGACTCTCTCTTTTTTCACTACGTACCAGTGGATTACTTGTCCACTGAGACTTTTTTCTACCTGAGACTACTTTCACTTTAGTTGGAGCAATGGAATCCATGATGTCTGAGATTTTCGCAAGGAAATTATCTACCAACTTATTTATTGAGTTTGAGTTGGGAGATGAGGGGGATGTGGTGGAAGGATAAATACGTTTAAAGGTTTCTACTTAACTGTCCCCTAGAAAACGCTTTTTAATAGTGGTCTTACTGTGGCTGGATAATTTAGCAGAGATGGTACTTTCAAAGAAAATACAGAAATGGTCAGATAATGCAATATTAATTACAGAGATGTCAGAAATATTTAAACCTTTGCTGATAATTAAGTCCAGAGTGTGTCCTTTATTGTGTGTTGATTGTTTGACATGCTGGATCAGTCCGAAGTTGTGGAGAGTATCATTTAACGTTTTTGCTTGTCTATCTTGGGGGTTGTCGGTATGGATGTTAAAGTCCCCCACGATGATTAGTTGGTCATAGTCGATACATATTACAGAAAGAAGGTCATTGAAATCATTAAATAAGTTAGAGTTAAGTTTTGGTGGTTTATGTAAACTTAGAAATAACGCTTTGTTAGGCTCATTTATCTGGGTGGCTAGGTATTCAAAAGAATCAAACGTGCCCAGAGTTTCCTTTTTAAAGTTCATTGAGTTGTGAAAGATGGTGGCTACACCTCCGCCTCGTTTGTGTTTTCTGTTCTCGCTTAAGAAATTATAATTTGGAGGACTGGATTCTATTAATGAAGTTGTTTCGTTATTTTCATCTAGCCAAGTTTCTGATAAAAAAAGGGCGTGTAAATTATGCTCAGTGATGAAGTCATTGATAAGAAAAGACTTCACGGATAGAGAACTAATGTTTAATAAAGCTAACTTAAGTATTGTGATGATGGGAAGCTGAACCTTCTGACAGGTTATCAATTTCAGATTTTGTTTAATATGAGAGCGTGTGGTTAACGGTTTATGTTTCCTGCTGCTGATAATCACTGATATAGCCTCAGGGGTGCCGGGTGAATTCTGGGAGACGGTAGGGGTGGATTTATTGCCCGGTTCCCTCAAATATCAAATATCTGTAATAATCAGTGGGGGGAAGCTCCCAGGCTTATTGACACTAGTCCCAGGCGTTTGGTGTAGTCTAAGTTTAGGTGTTAATTGTGTCCCAAATTTGATTTGCTCGTTCAGTCTGTCTGTAAAGTTTCTAAATGGAGACTCATTTGATGTGGCTGAGTCACAGGAAGATGAAGACTTAATCTCTGATGGTTGTTTATCTGTTCGGTCCTGTGGTGTCATCCAGACTTGCTGTTTTTGTTCTCTGATATCCATGGGCGCCTCAAGGTCAGCTTTTGGGAGCAAGTGTTTTGCTTTCTGATTTTGATAAGAAAAAATGTTTGCTGCTAGGAGCCTTACTCCGGCCTTGTTCAAATAGCACATCCCTTCTTTGAACAGATAATTCGCACTTCCAAATACTTTGAAATTATTAATCAATGTGAACGACTTCTCAGCTGATTGTTTCTTCAACCATTTATGGAGCATGCGGAGTCTGCTAAATCTTTCATCATTCCCTTCAGGGACTGGTCCGCTGATGAGGATGTTTACGTTAAGTCCATCGAGTCTCTGTAGGAGATCAGAAAAGTCTCTCTTCAGAATTTCTGATTGTCTCATCGCGATATCTGCTGATCCAGCGTGAATGACAAGCTTTTCCAAAGCAGGATGTTGGTCCAAGATTTTAGGGATTTTTTCTGATATTTCTCTCACTGCATTTTTGTAGCAGCTATAAACTTTGGTATTCTTGCTACAAAAAGCCTCAATTCCATTAATTGATCCGTCTTGTATGATAACAGTCTTTGCTGGGGGCGCTCTTACTTTGTTATGTGTCCGTTTGATGCGGCTGGGTTTCTCCTGGTGGCTTTGACTGGTCCTGGGGGCTGCGTCATCTTTCGGGGAACTCAAGGCTGCGAATCTGTTTTTCAGCGGGATTCCAGGTGGAGAAATATCTCTTGTTTTTGGCTGAAACCTCTTTTGTTTACTCTTAGCAGAAGCGGCAGTTCTGGGTTCAGAGGTTTCTCTGTGCCGGAGTTTCTTTTGTTTTTTCTTCCTCGGAGAACGGGCTGGGGTTGATTTCATGCGTTTTAAAGCTGGCCAGTTTTCATTGTAGTGCGGAGTTCTGCCGCTCAGACGCCTGTAGGGAGTCTCTGTGACACGGTTAGACCGACATAATACCGGGCTGTTTGTATTCAAAAGTAAAGGTAAAGTTGTGTCATTTTGTCCATAATCAGTGTGGAGATCAAAATTAATTTCCAGACGACGTAGCTTCGTTTCAATGCCCTCAATTCTGTGAAGCAGTTTTTCAAAATCCTCAGCTGAGCAAAAAGCCATGTTGATAAGTCCATAGAAAAGTAATCCAAGAACAGATCTGGTCCAATACAGTAACTCCAGGGGCTGGGAAAATAAAGTAACTAAGAAAAGGTTAAGAAAGAAAACAAGAAAAGCAAGCAGAAAAGAAAATAAAGTGAACGGATCTGGAGAGAGACAGAGAGCAGCTGCTCCTCCTTCAGCAGACAGGCAGGCATGGCTACCTCTAGTGGCGAACTAATTAAAGCATTTCTTACGGACAATTAAATTCTCAAACTGATTCGTTTGTGGACAAGAAGTGTGTCAGACATGGAAAAAAAGAAAAGCATCTTATATAAAATTAAGAAACAGCTTTGAGCAAAAAAAGGCTGTACTGAATAAGCTCTATTTGGTCAGAAAAGATAATTTCTCCTAATGGATTTGTAATGTTAACAGTGAAATATTTAGGTACACTAACTGTTGCAGAAATGTTGTTTAGAGAAATAATGCCTAGATATGATATCCACAAATGATCTATAGTGATAACGGAACACATTTTGTGAATGAAATAATTGATAAAATAGGACAAAGATTATAGATCATTTTAAGAGAGAATTGGATTCTAAAAGCAGATTAAGAAAAGCCATGGATAAGACTAAACAGAATTGGAGATACTGTTTGGTTATGATAAAGCTATATATAAATATAACACCAAGTAATTGAATGGATTTGATGAGACCTTATCCTTCCTACAGTTTGGTATATTAAAATAAGAGGAACAATTACAAACTGATTTATGATTTTATGATAAAATGTTGCAAATTGAAAAAAAAGCAATGGAAGAAACAGGACAAAATTGGATATTGTCTTGATTTGGTAAATTATACAAGCATATAATACCAAATTTGAATATTGGCCTCATTCTATTTGAAATAATCTATGGGTGAGATATAGAATTCCTTAGATTGGTATACTCTCTTCTAAAGAACAATTTGATTAAGATCTGGTTGGTTTTCATGATCAAAATACTGATAAGTACATAAGTTATAAATGCAAACTAATCATATGCCAGATGATCCTATATTCCTACAGGAAGAAGTGAGCTGAAAGTAGGTGAATGGATCTGTAAAGAGAAAACTAGGCATCACCCAGGTGAGAAGGGGCCATTCTAGGTATTTTTGACCACACCAACGGCTGTAGAGACTGAGTTAGATACACTTAACCCATTGTAAAAAGCAGTGACCATTACTAGATATAGGGAAAGCAGAGACCATTGCTGGATATAGGGAAAGCAGTCTAAGAAAAGTGGTGTTTAAGACTGATTACAAAGGGAGGTGGATACAATATGGTCGACTTGTCTCAACTTCAGGGAAGAGAACCAGGAGATCCACTTTTCTATAGAGACTGCTTGAAGGGAGAGATAGTAACTATGAAGGTTTTTCTGCTATTTAGTACTTTTATTTTTACAGCTTTTTGGTGGTGTTATTCCATAGGAACTTTAAGACTCACAGAAGAACAACATATAGCACATGAGCATGCTGATTTATTTTCTTAGTTTACTCAGAGAAGGACACACAGAGACCCATTTGAAACTAGTGGATGGTGACAATATGCAAGATATCTAGCAAATAAATGAAGCATTATTAATTGTTTTGTTTGTTCTCAGATGCCATATTCTGTAGGACATTTACCCAGATATGTAGAACCTTTCACTAATCTTAATGATCTGTTTCCAGATGTTACACTCCTCTCCAGGATTTGGACAAATTCTGAGCGTGAAGTAAATGAACGAACAGGAAGTTATATGGGTAAAAATGTATATACTTCCATGACAAAAGTAAGGGTAAATTGGAGACTGGGACGACATGGGATTGATCTAAATAGTTAAAGCTGGACCAGTACACTTAAAACCTGACCAAAGATTTATTTGTTTTGAAAATGATAAAAATCTGACCACATTTTCATACCAATCTGGGTACATGGGAAAAATATATAGTATGTGCTCCATTCTTCGTGAATGTAATGGGAACTTTTCTATGGATGACCTGCTGATCTCTGCGGATTTTGGCTCAGACACAATTACCCTCAAAATGAGAACGGTGGATGTGCTTCTGTTGAGACTTAAAGAACATTCTTTTCTTGTATTTGCAGAGCAGATCCGACACAGCAGAAGGAGGAGGCGTGATATTTCAGCCCCTCATGGTCCCATCTGGGCTCCGATATGCCCCCTGAAAACAAATTATGGAGTGATGGAAATAAGGTTCCATTATCTTTTTTCCCATGGACCGGGGTGGGTAAGGTCATGTTATGATTGGACACATTAAATTATAGATTCAGTGGTTTTGTTAATTCTTGCCTGGCAGTTCTAAAAGGTATAGCAGCTGAGATCTAGGAATTGAGCTTCACAACTGTAAATATACATGGAGATTAATCTACAATACAGGTGCTTATTGAACTATAACATCTCTCCGTAACAGGCTGCAAATCTAGTCACACCTGTTTAACAGGAGACTTATATAATTGGATGTTTCTGAAACAGTTCTGTTTCAGAAAAAGGGAGGAGATCCTTAGGCACAAGTGGAAATTAAATTTCAATTATTTTTTACCAAACAAAGCCTTTCAATTTGTCGCTTTAAAAGCATTTCAGATAAATAAATAAAAAACAGCATTTGTTTAGGGTTCAACAGTTTTTTGGTTAAATAGGTTGAAATTATAGTTTTTTTATAAGTATTGGGCTTCATCAGCTCAGAAAAATGAATAACAATAGTCGGTGATGTGGTAAAATCTTATAAGACTATAGGTTTAATGAACTTATGCTGTTAGCAGTGTAAATGAATAAAATTAGACTGATCCTTTTCTGCGGGTTGAGATTTAAAGCAGCAAATCATTTTTTTTTTGTGGTCTCTCATGCTCATCATGCCACTCGCACAATCCAAAAAGACCAGATGTTTCCTGTTTTGGCACCTTTGTGCGGTTGGTTGTTTTAGCACACAACCCATTCATCTTACCTTGTGGCATGTTTATGCATTTAGTCTTTGTTTGGAAGTTTTTATTTACATCATAACCCCTACTATATATTTTGAAGAAAAATTCTTTATGGTCTAGGTTGTTCCAGTGTTGCTCACTTTTGATACAGGATTTTTAGAGTGCACTTTGCGTCAATGATGATTTTTGTGATTTACATACAGCAAAAGTATTAGCTTTTTCTACAGATAGACCTAGTTTTTAAGCAGTCTGGATAATAGTTTGATTTTGTGTTAGTGCGGCCGATCAGTGCGGTACTACTTAAAACTGTGAGCTGAGTGAGGGATTAAAAAAAGGACAAATGCATAAGAAATGAATCTCAAATTAGATACAATTATGGATAAAGCAAACAGAAAAAGCAAATTAGTTGAAAGCTGTTCTTTTAGGCTTTGTTGACCAGGTGAGAGACCAGCAGCCAATGAGACCACGATCTCTCAGGTAATCAGACTAAAGAAAAGGGCTGGAGCCAATGCACTCCCACTGAGGAGTCAGGACGCACCTGAGAGGACATCCAGGAACAGCGAGCCAGAGCGTGTGCAGAACAGCAATGAGAAGACCACACAACCTACTTGAACCCTCTGCTGAGACGTTTCCAACTTCAGCACACCTGCTGGTTTGAAGGAAAAGAAGCTGAGACCCCTGCCAAATGGGGCAGAACGATCCTCTGGTCTGCGGGCAGTCCTTAGAGTTTTCAAACTCAAGGCTACTGAAAAGATACACTTTAGCTGCATATAGGTGATATGCTGGTAACCTCTCACCTTAGGTCATAGAAGAGCGAGCCGGACGACCACAATTCCTGGCCAGGACAAGATGACTTGACTGCTGATCCGAAAAGTTCCAGAGAAGAAGAACTCAAAATTTATATGATTCTATAAGTGTGATGCCTGACGTTTTTCCTTATATATAGTGATCTCTTATTTTTAAGAGATCAAAAGAGGGAGATGATGAGATAAAAATTCTGTAAATATTGTATGAGAGTTTAATTCTGTAGTGTATGTGGCAACACTTAGAAACAGTGAACAATCCAGAAGAATGTGGTACATCATGTGTTCCTTATGTATAGAAACTGACCATTCTGTGAACGAAGATCTATGTGGGAGGAGTTCCCTGCAAACTTGTTTCAATAAAGACTTTGAGCTGACATAGATCTGGGCTCAGTTACTAGAACTGAGTCCAGCGAACAACATCTCGCTGTTAAAATATATAATTGTTTGTTGTTCTTATTGCTCCTTTTTACAGAAATGAACGAGCACGCAGGAAGGTGAAATGAGAGCTCAGAGAGAGCCCAGGGTCATAAATTAAATGTGTGTCTGTTCCTTTAAGATAGGCTTTAAATTAGAGTAAAAACACCTTCTCAACACTAGCATCTTTACTTCTGCGATTGCAAGCTGTCTTGCATGTTTCCCAGTTTGCCACCCAGGAAATACTTCATGAATTTTTTGAAATTGGAAGTTTGATTGAAGACCTCAACAAGACTACAATAAGAGCTGTTATATGGGATCACAGTTGTAACATAGATGAAGAAACAGTATCTTTTGTTGTTGAGGCCTTGCAGAATCAGAAACCTCTTCGCTCAATATCAGAAAAAGGTTGCCTTGGATCAGTGCAAAACCGACTTTCATATTTTCTTTTTTGTTTGTTTTATTTTAAATATTTTTTATTTTTTTTACGTGTCCTGTTTGGCAGTGTGGAGCTCAGAATTGGTGTCTGAGTACCAAGTAGAAGCCCAACAGATTTACTTTCACAAGCGGAGCAGTACAGCTTTTGCTATAGTCCTCCACTTGATATATGTGTGAAAAATCTTTATTATGAATTGTTGGGGTTTTTATTTCCTGATGTTATGGACACGGAGATGGAAAATTAAGGAAAAGAAAGAAGGCAGATGAAGAAGAGAGGTAGGAAACAAAAAGTCAAGAGAGAGGGTGAGTTGAAAATACAAGAGAGGAAGGGGAACAAAGAAAACACAGGAAGACATTGAAGTCTGCCTCCATACCCACAGGACGGCAGAGAGAGGGGAAAAAACAAAACAAAACACGAAAAAGCAACATCGACACATGTGTGTGTGTTAGCATGCTGGTGCATATAAGGTTTCTCCATAAGAGTGTTCGATAGCTGGTGTGAGCAGGCAAAAATCCGTCTCCCAGGAATCGATGCAGACATGAAGGAGATCGGAGCAAGGACGTCCAAAGGACCCCCAGAGCCCCAGGCGGACCCGGGCGGGGCCGACCGCATCCCCCAAGAGTGGAGCAAAGAAGAACCACAGAGGAACATCCAGCGGCAACAATGCAGGGGCCCGGCCGGCCGGCCGCCGGCAGCCACGCGCCGCCTTCACCCTAGGCCAATCCCCACCGCCAATATCCCAGCGCCCCACCGAAAGCCGCAGGGGACGGATAGCATCCCCAGGCCGGGCTCAGCCAGCATCTGGACACCAAGTTGTACCAGCTCCCGGGTCCTGATCCTGGGCAACGCAGGGCGCCGAGACCAGGCATCCAACGAGGGCAAGGGCCGGTCCAACCCACCAATGAACCGGCCACGCACGGTGCGCACAGAACAGGTGATCAAACGAGCAGAGACGCCGGATCCGCATCCCGCCGAGCCACCGAGCAGGCACCACCCAACAATCCCAAACCTGGCACCTCTAAAAGAGGTGCCCCAACCAACCAAAGGAAGATATCGGCCCAGCGCATTGGCCGACCGACACACCGCCCCCCCCAGGCCCGGCCAGGCACGCACCAGGTCCGAACCGGATTGACCACCGATATACCGGCAGGCAGGGGCCCCCGTCACCGGCGGGGAGTGACGGAGGGGAAATAGGCCCCCCATTAAGTGTAAGGCCTGAGGTGCGCCAGGCGAGGGGGCAGACTAAGATTCAACCTGACAGGTAGACAAAGACATACAGACACAGTCATACGTTCCCTCCCTCTTAAACCCATACATTCTCACTGACTCACCAAGACACCCAAAAAAATGACGCTGTACCCTTTCTCACACACCCCATACACACTTGATGCTCCCAGGTCCAGGTACCGATGCCCCAGTAGAGCCACCAGCCCCCGGACCCGGGAGATGGACCCCCTACCTTCTAGGATGGAGACAAGCAGACCGCCAAGGGCCCCACAGTGCCAAAGCAGCCCGACAGCCCAGGACCCCGACCAGACCGCCTGTTCCTCCTACGGACCCCAACCCCTGATGGCCCGTAGTGAACAGGGGTGTGTTAAGACCCCTAGCCTCCATCCTCCCGCTCGAGTATGGTGTTGATGCGTGTTGTTATAATGTGCATTTAAAATACAGGGGTGGGATGTGGGGAAGGCAGCCACACATCCCCCAACCCCCACCCCGAGCCCTCAGTGTCTATATGTGGTTTAACAGTGGGCACCGGCACCAGAGGTGAAGCTGAATGAACCGCTCCCCCTCTGGATGCCGAAAAGTGTGCCCACCCCAAAGTCCCTACATATGTGTCGCGTGAGAATGTTATAAGTGGGAGTGTCTAAGCTGTATATTAAAATTGGGACCCAGGACACCACGGGACAGCGAGGAGGGAAGCCCCTCCTCACACCCCAGTGATGTGCCCATGCCCCAAGACCCTATATGAGTAGTAAAGTGATGGAGCGGGTGGACAGAGGTGTCGAGGGATGGGGAGGGAAGGACTGGGAGACAAAATGTCTTCCCAGGGAGCCAGCTCCCCCACTGTCCACAGGCCATGGCATGTTCGACCCGGGGCCCACGGCCACAGCACCACAAAGCCCCATCCCAGAACTAAACCCACCCTGACATTCGCTCTACTCTCAAAACACAAAAGACACTAGACAACCAGGTTGAGTTCGCCCCCCCCAACATGACCCCCCCCTCCACCCCCCCCTCTCGCACACCCCTCCCCCCCGTCCAAGTGGGGAGGGGTGTGCGAGAGGGGGACAGCACCTGTCGCTACACAGCAGCAGCCTCCACGCCAGCAAAGGAGGCCCCCAGCGCCACCCGCACACAGGAGGCCCCCGTTGCCTGAACCACGGCGACGTACCTGCCCAGACCAGGAGCAAACCGATGAGCCGGGCGGCCGACCCACCAGGCCGACATCCACCAGCCTCATTCCTTGTGGAGCAACCACTGTTGCTCAACGGCCCGGCAGGAGACAAAACCCAGCGCCCCACCCACCTGCCCTGCACGCCCACCACCCGGCCAGTCCACCCGCAAGTCCGACCGAACCCGGCCAAATGCCCAACCCCAGCGCCCCGCACAAAGACCAAGACCCAGGAGCCGAGTCCGGCGCAAAAAAGGACTGATCCGGCCCAGAAACGCCACCCAGCCGCCGCGACCAGCAGCCAGGCACCCCATCCAGCAAACAAGGCGAGACGCCATACAGGGACCGGCGATGACAATCGGCCCAGAGAAAAAGAGAGAGTCGGCTGCACATGCCGGCCGCCGGCCGGCCCCGACCCCCACAGCCAACAGAGACCCCACGCCAGCCGACCCCCAGCCAGGAACACAGCTAGGGGGTGCGGCGCCCCCGAGCCCCGAATCCCCAGGCCCACCCCAGACCCTACCCAGGCGCAGCACGGCCGCCAGGCCAGTAACCCATGTCCGCCAGTGCAACCCCCCCAAGGCACCGCATGCAGCCATCAGGAGTTACCACCCAAAGCCCAACCCCCGGCCGGCCACGACTTTCATATTTCAAACAAAACGTCATCGAGCCAATTGAGTAGGTTTTAGATTCGAAATGTAAAAAAATATTTGCATATGTACCAATTTTGAAAACCCTGGAAATTTTGTTCAACAGATCGGACATTTTAGAGCGAGTTCTTGAACCTGCCTCTAACTCCAAACCTTACTGTTATAACAGTCTGTTTGATGGTTCTTATTTAATAGAAAACCCACTTCTTTCTGCGGAAGAACAAAGCATTTCTTTGGGATTGTACATAGATGATTTTGAGATTTGCAACCCTTTAGGAACATCAAGGAAAAAACATAAAGTATGTGCAGTGTACTGGGTGGTTGCAAATTTACCTCTTAAGTTCAGGTCCTCTTTGTCAAGTATTTATCTTGCTCTTCTGTGTAAAAGTGTAGGTGTCAAGACTTTTGGTTACAAGGTTATATTAGAACCACTATTGAGAGATCTTCAGCTTCTTGAAACCCAAGGTGTTTATGTATCAAAGTTATGATCTAGTATTAAGGGTAGTGTTTTATCTGTATCTTCTGATAATTTAGGAGCACATTCTATTGCAGGTTTTCAGGAGTCTTTTAATGTAGATAAATTCTGTAGTTTTTGTACTGCTAGTCGTTCTGATATACAGCACCAATCTGTACAAAGTGGTTCATTTCAACTGAGAACAAGGGAATTGCATAATGCTAATATTTCCATGCTTCGCAAGAATGAGACTTTGCTCAGTGTTGATGGAGTTAAACAAGATTGCGTATTGAACAGACCCTCTTATTTCCATTGCATAACTGGATTTCCCCCGGACCTTTTACATGACCTCTTAGAGGGCATTGTTCCTTTTGAACTCTTTTGAGTCTGTGTTTGCGAAGACTTGTTAAAAATAAGTACTTTACTCTTCAATATTTAAACACTGTCATACAGCGCTTTTCCTAACAATGTTCAGACAGAGTAAACCGTCCACAAAAGCTGCCAGAAAAAGTTCTTCTTAGTAGAACCATCGGCAGGAACGGCCACGAGAACTGGACTTTGTTAAGGCTACTTCCCCTTTTTGTTGCTGATCTTGTACCGGAGGATGATGATGTTTGGTGCATCATCCTTGAACTCAAAGACATAGTTGAACTGTTGTCATCTTCCACATTCACAGAGAAAAGCCTATGTTACCTGGTTGCTAAAATACGAGGACACAGGAACCTTTTGCAGAGTGTGTTTCCCGAAGTGGCTCTAAAACCCAAACATCACTTTTTGGAGCACTATCCCTGGCTCATTCGCTGCTTTGGGCCACCAATAGAATTTTGGACTTTTCGTTTTGAAGCTAAACATAGTTTCTTCAAGAAGGTGGTACGAGATGTGAACAATTTCAAAAACATTCTGTTAACCATTGTCGCTCAAACACCCACTTATGGTTACATACTACCTTGATGTACCAAACCTGTTCAAACCAACGGTGGAAGTAAATCGAGCATCAAATGTTTCTGTGGACATGCTAGCAAACTCTGTTAAAGAAGTTATTAGAAGGAAATTTCGAACTGCCAGAAGCATTACAGTGGCCTCAGTTGCAATCATCCATGGCACAAAGTACAATGATGAAATGTTTTTGTCTTATGGAAACACTGGTGGACTTCCAGATTTTTGTAAAATCGTGCATGTGTTGCTTGTATGCAGCATCATGTGTTGCTTGTAGCAGCATCAGAGCCAGGGACTTAAGAAGGCACAATTCCAATTGAGTGAGTGAGTGAGATGAGCTGCTGCTGAGATCTCGCGAGAGCTGTGCGTAAGTAATATGGCGGTAAACTGGTAAAACAAACAAACTCGGGTAAAAACAAACCATAACATTTGAGCCAAATATAGCAAACGTTTAATAATAATAACCATTATTTTGTATTTCTCCATAAACAAACTGGATGAGGAAACCTTGCACAGCCTGGAAAGCTACTTGGACGAGTGCTTTGACAACATTGTTATGGGCAAGCCACAGAAATCCACCTCTGCTGTGCCGACAAGCACACCATCACAAAAACGCACTCGTTCTGAGGCCAGCACCTCCACCATCTCTCCAGAGAAAAGCTACAGCAATGTCCTGGACTCAATAGATAAGAAGCTAACCCGCCTAGACGCCCGTCTGGGCCTGGTTGAGGTTCTCCATAAAGAATTTCAAGCTCTAAGGGAATCTCTAGAGTTCAGCCAACAACAGGTAGCATCGCTCGCTACAGAAAACCAAACGCTTCGGGAGAGTGTAAAGAAACTCACCGAGGGGATGACGCAGCTGTCCGGAGAAAGGAAGAGGATGAAAGAAACTATCTTGGATATACAGGCCAGGGGAATGCGGGACAATCTTGTTTTTTCCGGGATCCCAGAACAGGCTGAGGACGACGCTGAATCCACCGTCCGAGATTTTCTCCAACATCAGTTAAAGCTCCCAAGCGACACGGTAAAAAACATCACTTTTCACCGCGTCCACCGGCTCGGAGGTAAGAAGCCCAACAACAGCCGGCCGCGACCTATTGTTGCTAAGTTCGAGCATTACAAGCAAAAAGAGCAGGTCAGAGGCCAGGGCAGAGAGCTGCGGGGAACGAATTATAGCATTAACGATCAATATCCGAAGGAGATCCTGGATAGAAGGCGCGTTTTGTTCCCAATCAGGAAGAAATATATCAGTGAAGGCACCAGAGCTACAGTAGCGGTAGATAAACTGTATGTTAACGGGCAGCTGTTCAGGGACCCCCAACTTACTCCTTGGCTTTATTAGTCATGTAACACTGGTCAGATAAGAGTTGTTTTATCAGTCAACTATAATCTAATATTAGCACAGCTCTGTAAAGTTGTTTACATCACTCAATGTGGGCGGGGCCAGGGCTAAGCATTGGGATACTGGCTCTTTTTTCTTTTCTCATCTTCACATGTCTATCTCCAAATGTCTTTGTCACTCCTTTTTCCTTCTTTTATCACTCACACACACACAGAATTTTTTCATAACATAACTATTTCTTTCTCTCTCACCCTCACCCTTCACACCTTCACAACTTTCTTCTATTTTTCTCTTTCTTATATCTCGGCTTTTGGATATTCAATCAGGCAACCCCAGGCACAAACTAATAATACACCTGTGTTTATCTGTTTCTATGGTGATATGGACTTTAAAACTTTTATCTCAAAACTATGATTACTCTAAGTTTTGTCACGTGGAATGTTCATGGAGCTGGAACCAGGGAGAAAAGAGTTAAGATTCTTAACCAGCTTAAAAATCAACAATCGCCTGGATCAATGACTACCTGACCAACAGACCACAATTTGTGAGACTGAAGAATTGTGTGTCAAACCAGGTGGTCAGCAGCACAGGAGCACCACAGGGGACCGTACTCTCACCATTCCTTTTTACTCTGTACACCTCAGACTTCCAGTACAAATCAGAGACCTGTCATCTGCAGAAATACTCAGATGACTCTGCAATTGTCGGGTGTATCAGAGATGGACAAGAAGCTGAATACAGAGAGTTGGTGGACCGCTTTGTGACATGGTGTGGAAACAATCGTCTCACCTTGAATGTGAACAAAACAAAGGAGATGATTGTAGATTTCAGAAGAAACAGGGATAAGTCAAACACTGTTTCCATCATGGGAGAAGAAGTGGAGGTGGTTGAGGAGTATAAATACCTCGGAGTTCACCTTGACAACAGACTGGACTGGAGGCGCAACAGTGAAGCCGTCTACAAGAAGGGACAGAGCAGACTGTACTTCTTGAGGAAGCTTAGGTCCTTCAAGGTTTGCAGCAAGATGCTGCAGATCTTCTACAAGTCTGTTGTGGAGAGTGTAATCTCTTCAGCCGTCATCTGTTGGGGTAGCAGCATCAGAGCCAGGGATTTAAAAAGGCTCAACAACCTGATAAAGAAGGCTGGTTCTGTTCTTGGGACAACTGTGGAAAATCTGGAGATGATAATGCAAAGAAGGATTCTTCATAAAATCAAAAAAATTATGGACAACCCTGAGCATCCTCTTCATGAGACAGTCACACAACAACAGAGCATCTTCAGTCGGAGGCTTCTTCAGTTTCGCTGCAATACAGACCGCTACAGGAAATCCTTCCTGCCCACAGCCATCATTATCTACAACAACTCCTTAAAGAATTGATTATATGAGCTATACCAACACTTAATTTCCCTCTGGGATCAATAAAGTATTTTTGAATTGAATTGAATTGAAAAGATTGAAGGCAGATGTCGTCTTATTACAATAAACCCATAAATCTACCTCAGCTGCAGATGATCTTAAATCCCCTGAGTTTCCTAATGTGTTTTCTGCATGCTATAACTCCAGACAAAGGGGAGTAGCAATATTAATAAATAAAAATGTAAATTTTACAGTAATAGATACAGTTACAGATCCAGAGGGTAGATTTATTATAGTAAAACTATCTATACATAACCAAAAGTTATGTATTGTCAGTATATATGGTCCAAATGTTGATGACCCCTCATTCTTTCATTCCTTCTTCTCTGTGCTCCTTGAACACATGGATTGCTCACTTCTTCTTGGGGGCGACCTCAATTTTGGTTTAAATGAAGAAATAGACAGGCTCAGCACAGCAGGGACTCAGCGCAGCTGGAAATCTATAGATATAGTCAAACAGTACATGAGCGATTATGGACTTTGTGATGCATGGCGATCTCTTCACCCCAATGACAAAAAATATACTTTCTTCTCAAATGTCCACCATTCATATTCTCGACTGGATTATTTGTTAGTCAGCAGCTCACTGTTGACTGACATTTCAGACACTGAGATACACCCTATAGCTGTTAGCGATCATGCTCCTGTTTCTCTAACTTTAGTAAATAATAGAGAAACACCTCAAAGCAAAAATTGGAGATTTAATATATCCTTACTTAAGGATAAAGAATTTATTAAATATTTTGAAAAAGAGTGGGCCTCATATTTGGAATATAACGACCTCCCTGGTACGTCGCCATCCATTCTTTGGGAGGCAGGAAAAGCTGTGATTAGAGGTAAAATAATCTCATTCTCATCAAATAAAAAGAAAATGGAAAAAAAACGTATTCAGGAATTAGAAGAAACTATTAATTCATTAGAAGCTTCTCTAGATGGGGAGAGACTAGGCAAAATCCGTAAAGCAAAGCTAGAATTAAATCAAATTATTAATAAACAGACCCAGTTCTTAATTCAAAGACTAAGGATAGAAAACTTTGAACAAGGTAATAAATCAGGTAGATTTTTGGCTAACCAGCTAAAAATTAATAAAGAAAAAACAACTATATCTGCTATTAAAGATCAGACCGGGAATACAGTATATGATCCTGGAAGAATAAACAACACATTTAAAGAATTTTACAAGGCTTTATACTCACCAGAGATAAATCCATCGGATCATGAAATTGAACAATTTTTTGATAACATAACACTACCTAAATTATCTGAAAGTCAAGCGATGGCCCTGGATTCACCACTAACAGCGGCTGAACTCCAGGAGGCCCTCCAAGGCATGCCCAATAACAAGGCTCCAGGCCCAGATGGATTTCCAGCAGAGTTCTATAAAGAATTCTGGAATATTCTGGCACCAACATTCCACAGAATGCTGCAGGAAACCAAGGAAAATGGCCGACTCCCACCAAATATGAATTCTGCCTACATTAGTCTTCTACTAAAATCAGGTAAAGACCCTTTGTTTCCTACCAGCTATCGTCCCATATCCCTCATTAGTGTTGATCTTAAAATAATCTGCAAATCCCTCGCAAAAAGGATAGAGAAAGTAACCCCTCTTATAATACATCCTGATCAAACTGGTTTTATTAAAGGGAGACATTCATCCACAAATTCACGTAGATTAATAGATTTAATAGATTTTTCTAACTGTAAAAACATTAAAACTAATATATTATCTTTAGATGTAGAAAAAGCATTTGATAGAGTTAACTGGAAATTATTATTTGTAACCTTACATAAATTTGGATTTGGAAATTCTTTTATAAACTGGTTGAAAATATTATACAGTTCACCAACAGCATGTATCAGAACAAATAACCAAACATCATCTAGGTTTTATCTTCAGAGAGGTACCAGGCAGGGATGTCCTCTCCCTCCCTGCTCGCTATTTTTATTGAACCACTAGCTGCAGCGATCAGGCAAACTCACAATGTTAAAGGCATAAAATGCAATAACATAGAACATAAAATCAGTCTTTATGCAGATGATGTATTACTTTTTCTCCAGCATTCACAAACCTCTTTCTCTCAGGTAATCGGGTTGATAAACTCTTACTCAAATGTTTCAGATTATTCTATAAATTGGTTAAAGTCCTCCAATCAATTGTTCTGTCCAGAATCCAACTAATACACAACTGCAGTCAGGGAATATAACCTATTTAGGTATCAATGTCTCACCAAGACTGGCAGATTTAATAACGCTAAACTACATCCCACTTTTAAAAAAAGTGGAAGATGATCTTGCTAGATGGAAATCTCTACCCATATCACTTATGGGAAGGGTTGCTTCAATAAAAATCATGGTTCTGCCCAGAATCAACTACTTATTCTCAATGATCCCAAGTAAACCATTTATAGACTGGTTTAGATCTCTGGACTCCTCTATCTCTAAATTTCTTTGGAAAGATAAACCCCCACGTATCAGCTTAAAAACACTGCAGAAGACCAAAGAAAAAGGAGGTCTAGATCTACCAAACTTCAATCATTATTTCTTAGCCAACAGGCTCCAATACATATCAAGATGGTTAAAACATAGCTACCTAGACGAGTCCTGGATAGACGTAGAACAGACACTATGTAATAAGATAAAACTTTCAGACCTACCATTTATTAGCTCAAATATAAAACAATATGAATGCTTTAAAAGCATAAATATCAGCTCCTCTCTGACAGCATGGTGGGAGTTTCTAAAAATGTCCACAATAATCCCATGCAGACGTAAACCCATTTGGAATAACCCTGACATCTTGCAAAAAAAATGTATGATAAGTTTCCCAGTCTGGAGGTGCAATGGAATTGAATACCTGGAACATATATTTGAAGGAACAGACTTTATCCCATTTAATACATTAATAACACAATATGGAATTGATAAAAACAAATTCTTAGAATATCAACAAATTAAATCTATTATTAAAGGTAAATTTAGGCTCAATACAGCTGAATTACAAATTCCAGCAAGAGTTTTAGATTTTCTTAATCTCAACCCCCCCAAATTGCTGTCTAAAATATACAAAACTTTATCTACATTAGATGAATCAATAGCCATCCCTATTTCAAAATGGGAGGTGGATTTATCAGCCAGCTTTGTCTGGTCTCAGATATGTTTAAGAACCTTTAAAATAACAAAAAATCCTAATTTGCAATTAATACAATACAAAATCCTTCATAGAGTACACTATACAGGTCAACGAATGTTTAGGATGGGTTTTACATCGTCTAATACCTGCTTACAATGCACAAGCAATATACCAGATACTTATGTTCATGGGCTTTGGTTATGTTCACCTGTTAAGAAATTTTGGTGCCAGATATGTGAGGACTTATCAAAGTGTCTGAAATTTAACATCCCACCATCTCCTTCAATTTGCCTGTTAGGAAATTTAAATGATGTCACCATGGACACAAAGTCAGTTCTAATGGTTCACATTGCCTTATGCATCGCTAAGAAAACTATCCTCCTGAACTGGAAAAATAAAAAAGCTCTTAATATTAATCAGTATAGAAATCTCTTGTTGGACCATATAGGTCTTGAGACGGCCTCTGGCTCCATATATGATCAATCTCTCTGGGCTCCTTTGATCGGCTCCATCACCTATTGGGGGTGGGGGGCACTTGGTTTTGTCGTTTGGGATACTGTTGCTGATGTGGGGGTTTTGGGGTTGGAGGCGTTTGGCGGGGACCCCGGGGGGTGGGATCACTGGGCGGATGGGGCGCTGGATGTCGTGGCCGGCCTGGGGTTGGGCTTTGGGTGGTGACTCCTGATGGCTGCATGCGGTGACTTGGGGGGGTTGCACTGGCGGACATGGGTTACTAGCCTGGTGGCCGTGCTGCGCCTGGGTAGGGTCTGGGGTGGGCCTGGGGATTCGGGGCTCGGGGGCGCCGCGCCCCCTAGCTGTGGTCCTGGCTGGGGGTCGGCCGGCATCGCCAGTCCCTGTATGGGGTCTCGCCTTGTTTGCTGGTTGGGGTGCCTGGCTGCTGGTCGCGGCGGCTGGGTGGCGTTTCTGGGCCGGATCAGTCCTTTTTTGCACTGGACTTGGCTCCTGGGTCTTGGTCTTTGTGTGGGGCGCTGGGGTTGGGCATTTGGCCGGGATCGGTCGGACTTGCGGGTGGACTGGCCGGGTGGTGGGCGTGCAGGGCAGGTGGGTGGGGCGCTGGGTTTGGTCTCCTGCCGTGCCGTTGAGCAACAGTGGTCGCTCCACAAAGAATGAGGCTGGTGGATGTCGGCATGGTGGGTCGGCCGCCCGGCTCATCGGTTAGCTCCTGGTCTGGGCGGGTATGTCGACGTGGTTCGGGCTACGGGGGCCTCCGGTGTGCGGGTGGCGCTGGGGGCCTCCTTTGCTGGCGGGGGGCTGCTGCTGTGTAGCGACATGTGCTCTTCCCCTACGAGGGCACTTGGACGGGGGGGAGGGGTGTGCGGGAGGGGGGGCGAACTCAACCTGGGTGTCTAGTGTCTTTTGTGTTTTGAGAGTAGAGCGAATGTCAGGGTGGGTTTAGTTCCCCTTCTGGGATGGGGCTGGGGGGACTGCCTTGGGGTCCATGGGGCTATGTGGTGCTGTGGCCGTGGGCCCCGGGCCGAACGTGCCATGGCCTCCCTCCCCTGGTGGATCCCGGTGAACAGCGGTGCCTATTGGGGTCAGTGGGGGAGCTGGCTCCCTGGGAAGACATTTTGTCTCCCAGTCCTTCCCTCCCCATCCCTGGACACCTCTGTCCACCCGCTCCATCACTTTACCACTCATATAGGGTCTTGGGGCATGGGCACATCACTGGGGTGCGAGGAGGGGCTTCCTCCTCGCTGTCCCGTGGTGTCCTGGGTCCCAATTTTAATATACAACTTAGACACTCCCACATTTTCACACGACACATATGTAGGGACTTTGGGGTGGGCACACTTTTCGGCATCCAGAGGGGGAGCGGTACAATCAGCTTCACCTCTGGTGCCGGTGCCCACTGTTAATCCACATATAGACACTGAGGGCTCTGGGTGGGGGTTGGGGGATGTGTGGCTGCCTCCCCCACATCCCACCCGTCTGTTTTAAATGCACATTATAACAACACGCATCAACACCATACTCGAGCGGGAGGATGGAGGCTAAGGGTCTTTTCACACCCCTGTTCGCTACGGGCCATCAGGGGTTGGGGTCCGGAGGAGGACAGGCAGTCTGGTCGGGGTCCTGGGCTGTCGGGCTGCTTTGCCACTGTGGGGCCCCTGGCGGTCTGCGTGTCTCCGTCCTAGAAGGTAGGGGGTCCACCTCCCGGGTCCGGGGGCTGGTGGCTCTACTGGGGCATCGGTACCTGGACCTGGGAGCATAAAGTGTGCATGGGGTGTGTGAGTGAGGGTACAGTGTCATTTCTCTGGGTGTCTTGGTGAGTCAGTGAGAATGTATGGGTTTAAGAGGGAGGGAACGTATGACTGTGTCTGTATGTCTTTGTCTACCTGTCAGGTTTGATCTTGGTCTGCCCCCTCGCCTGGCGCACCTCAGGCCTTACACTTAATGGTGGGCCTATTTCCCCTCCGTCACTCCCCGCCGGTGACGGGGGCCCCTGCCTGCCGGTGCGCCGGTGGTCAATCCGGTTCGGACCGGGTGCGTGCCTGGCCGGGCCTGGGGGGGCCGGTGTGTCGGTCGGCCGATGCACTGGGCCAATATCTTCCTTTGGTTGGTTGGGGCACCTCTTTTAGAGGTGCCAGGTTTGGGATTGTTGGCTGGTGCCTGCTCGGTGGCTCGGCGGGATGCGGATCCGGCGTCTCTGCTCGTTTGATCACCTGTTCTGTGCGCACCGTGCGTGGCCGGTTCATTGGCGGGTTGGACCGGCCCTGGCCCTCGTTGGATGCCTGGTCTCGGCTCCCCGCGTTGCGCGGGATCGGGACCCGGGAGCTGGTACAACTTAGCGTCCAGATGCTGGCTGAGCCCGGCCTGGGGATGCTGTCCATCCCCTGCGGCTATTGGTGGGGCGCTGTGATGTTGGCGGTGGGGATTGGCCTAGGGTGGAGGCGTTGCCCCGGCTCCCCGGTCCGTTGACCGGCCCGCCCGGCGCGGCCGGTTGCCGGCGGGGCCCGTGGGCTCGTCACTGCTGCCCCCCGGGCCCCTGCATAGTGGCCGCTGGATGTTCCCCTGGGGTTCTCCTTTGCTCCTCTCTTGGGGGATGCGGTCGGCCCCGCCCGGGTCCGCCTGGGGCTCTGGCGGTCCTTTGGACGTCTTTGCTCCGATCTCCTTCATGTCTGCATCGATTCCTGAGAGACGGATTGATGTCTGCTCACACCAACTATCGAGCACTCTTATGGAGAAACCTTATATGCCCCAGCATGCTAACACACACACATAGATTTGGGGTATCTGGTGTTCAAGGAAATATTCTTGGGCTGAGGTTATCATTACTAGAGCTTGATTAATCGGTACCATGAGTTTTTCTGTGACATTGTTGTTGTATTTTTATATCTATTTCTGTGTGATGTGGTCGTTTTTTTTGTTTTTTTTTCCCCTCTCTCTGCAGTCCTGTGGGTATGGAGGCAGACTTCAATGTCTTCCTGTGTTTTCTTTGTTCCCCTTCCTCTCTTGTATTTTCAACTCACTCTCTCTCATGACATTTTGTTTCCTACCTGTCTTCTTCATCTTCCTTCTTTCTTCTCCTTCATTTTCCGTCTCCGTGTCCATAACATCAGGAAATAAAAAACCCAACAATTCATAATAAAGATTTTTCACACATAAATCAAGTGGAGTACTATAGCAAAAGCTGTACTGCTCCGCTTGTGAAAGTAAATCTGTTGGGCTTCTACTTGGTACTCAGACACCAATTCTGAGCTCCACACTGCCAAACAGGACACGTAAAAAAAAAAAAAAAAAAAAAAAAAAGCCATTTTTTGTTCTTGAACAATTCACAGCTCTTTTTTTGGATCATTTGAGGTGTTACGAAGTCTGCAAACAAGATCCTGTTGAACTTGTTGTACCTGAACCAGATGAGCTAAACCACTACGGTCCATTGGCAACATATACTGTTAAAGGAAGGCTCCTGATTTCACAGAAGGTCTTTCTTGTACATACTTAAGGTAATCAGTCAAACACACTTATGCTGTCTTCTATTTCACATTGGTACACTCGCTCTGGTCATCTTCAACCACATGCTTCTCTTCATCTCTTTTCCTGTTTACCTTCATCAGTGTTTCTGCTTATTTTCACCACTCAATCTCTGCTCCTCATTGGTCCTCACAAGGATCTCATTTATCACTCAACATCACTTCTTTTCTATAACACCACCAAAGCCAGTAAGAGGTTGTACCGAAACCTAATTTCCCCACGGGGATTATTAAAGTATCTCTTATCTTATCTTATTTTTTAAATAACACTACATGATGTAACAACTGTTGGAAAACTTGTTTTCTATTTTTCTTTTCTTTTTCTTTTTTTTTTAAATTATTGACATCATTTCATAAACATTTACAAAGCTTTCCTCAATTATTTATAATCACTTAAGTATTGATTTCAAACCTTATAAGATACTCAAAACCTAAACCCTTGCACACTATAGTATTTTCCTATGGGGTTGCTTATAAATGTTAACAATTGTTAGTCAAACTATTTACTTGTGCATTACTAACAGTTTAAGTGTATTATAGTGACCAAATTCCTACAAAAAGCAGCACAAAGTGAAAATTGTATTACATTTTGAACTGTGCAAAATGTGAATTGACAAGCCATTTAGCTGGTAATAATTTGTGATAAATTCTAAATTGGCAAAAAAGTTTTCAGTCATCTCATCTTCCACATTGTTACAGACATATTGCATAACATTTTGGACTATACCGTTGCTATCAATACAAAATACAAACATGTTGAATACAAATGGCCAAAATACAAACATGTTGACCAGCTTGACAAAGAAAATGCTATTTTTGCAGTGGGTAATCAAATAATGGATTTGGATGATGGTCTCTTCTTTTGAAATCAAAATTTACTGACTTTTGTCATCAATCCTCACAGCGAAGAGCTGGAGATGTAGTCACTCCTGGTAAAGTTAGTCATGTCGGCACGGTAGAGCAGCAGTTAGAGCAGCAGTTAGAGCAGCAGTTAGCGTTTGGGTTCTACTCTCACCTGGACAGGGCGTTTCTGTGTGGAATTTGCATGTTCTGCGTAGGTTTCCTCTGGGTACTCCGGTTTACCCCACCACTAAAAACATGTATAATATGTTAATCCGCTGGGCAGGTGATCATTAGCCTGGCTCCACTCCGGATATGGGTCCCTGAGCGCCAGCCAAAACTGGCTGCTCAATGCTTCTTCAGGCCCAACGGCATTGAGGGTGGGTCAAATGCAGAGAACGAATTTCCCTATGGGGATAAATAAAGTATAATTTAATTAACCTAATTTATGTCTTAGAAAAGCTGGGCTGCTCAAAGCAAAGGCCCATGTTTGTCTATCTGCAATAGAAGAAAAGCTTGTATTTTAATTTTATTTAGTGGGTATAATTTTACGCTATGGGGCTTTTAAGGTGCATTATGCAACGTTTAATGTGAGAAAAAGTTGATATTTGTGCATATTTGGCCTTGTAGTGACCCAGCAGCTGTGTGAAGGGGTCAGCTTTACTTTCCATCACAATGATTGTTGGCACACTCCAGGATTTATTGTTAAGGTTTCCTCTGCTGACGGACCCTCTAACCAGTACATTTCCAAAACAATTGATCCTGGAGCGTTGTAGTGACCACCCTGATCGAAAGTAAAGACGATGATAACCACCCATACAGCCACTGGGTCACCAAGGTCAAATATGCACAAATATCGACTTTTTCACACTAAACCTTGCATCATGCACCTTTTAAGTATAAGAGTCTTATCTTCAAATCTAATCTTGTAATCTGTGTGTTTTTTTTAGTTTTTTTTATTTACAGCTCCAACATGACTAGTTGAAAAACAGTGTTGAGGAATTCAAAACTTACCTGAAGACAGCACTTGAACTCCGTGAAGAACTTGTCAGACAATATCAAGACCCTGAATTTAATATGGAACTGTGCAATCTCAATAGCATGTTGGATCTGCCTAAAGAGAAAGCAACTTTGGTAGTACACACCAAAGTCTCAGAATCAGATCTCACCGACTCCACACTGGACACTGGAAGTCTGTCATCATCCTGTGAAGAGCCTGCGAGTGGTCCCAGTCAAAGATGTGAATTTCCACACCCTTTTCCCATCCCTACTTTTTCTTATGATGTGGACTTGAGGCTGAGAAGAGCCAATGAAGCTTTTGTCGAGAAGGGTGATAGTTTTGAACCACCAAAAGAGATGAAAAGCAATATGTTAGAAAAATTAGTAGAAGCCATATTTGCCTACACCTGATATCCAACCCGCGAGGAGATAGACGCAGTGGCTCAGGCTCTAGTAATCAAACACCCGTGTTTGAAAGATCCAGGTTCTGTGTTTAGATGGTACAGTTGGAAGTTTAGTTTAAAGTTCAAAGTTAAAAACCACAGACAGAAGCTTCGACAAGCTTGATGTCCTGAGCTTTCACTAAACAAGCGTTCTTCTTCCCAAAATCCAAACTTCAAAAGGCTCAAGAGAGCAAAAAAGTCAGAAGTTAACGTCTTGCCAAGATTTCCAGAGGGAAGGAGTGAAGCTGACATGGAAATGGAAAGGGTTACTTTGGTCAATAAGATAAAGAAAAGAAGAATTGACTGGAAGCTTGTTGATCAACTGATGGACAGCACCTTCTCATTGAGGAGAATGGAGATTGTCAAAGATGAACCACTGGTGACACAAGTCCGGGAAAGATGGCCGGCTTTGTTCAATGTACGACAGGTGTGTATTTAATAAATTTTGTCTTTTAGACAAACTTGTATTTGTTTCCCTTTAGTAATATACATGCATTTAATTCAACATTTAAACAACTAAAATGTATTATAATGGCTTTTGGGTGTGTTTTTCTCCCTTCATTAGATTGAATTGGAATTTGCTCGGATTACATCAGCTAAGCTGAAAGACACACTTCTAGCTGGACTCGACTTGTATCTTGACCGCTTCCTTGAGCTCTTCAAGGGAAAGAGTACCATACCCGGACTCGCCAGGCTCACAAAACTGCTGGATGTAAGATCACATTGTTTTTAAGTTTTACAGTTCCTTTTTGAGAACTTTTTGTGAATTTTATTGTTAACCTCTTATCCCCCCACTTTAACCAAGCACATTTTCTCCAGTTTGACTTTACCCAAATCTAAAATTTCTTGGCCAGTTTAACGCCTCATTTCAAAACTAAGACCTCTGAAACTGATTGTGACCTTTTTGTTGAGTTGTTGCAACATTTTTGATCAAATCGTTCGTCTAGCTTTGGTCAGTTTTCATTGCAGTTTTGTGGCTTTTTTTTGTTGCCTTTTTATCACTCTTCAGTCTTTGTTATTGTGGTAAATTTGCTTGTCCAGCATGTTTTTGCCACGCTTTTGTCGCTTTTTTGCCACTTTTTTGTTGCTGTTTTGACACTTTTTTTAAAGAAGCTTTCAGATTTGGGTAATGCCAAACTGGAGAAAATGTGCTTGGCTCAGGTGGGGGTTAAGAGGTTAAAACCTCAAAGTTTCATCCTTTTCGAAGGGGAAGGTAACAAAGAATAAGTCTAAATTTATCTGATATATGACGGGTAAAAAGAGTACTATTTCCAACTGTCCATACAGACTAATTAATAGCCATTACATTTAAAACCTTTTGCTAAAGAATAACTCGACATGCGCAGAAATACACAATGGTTTTATTGGGGGACAAATGTAAAGCATGCATGGAGACGCTCCTGAGCTGCTCCATCCATTACTAGAAGCATGAGGAAGCCAGCAAGATTTGCTGCTCAGTAATCCTGCAACAGTATGTTATTGGTAACTTTTCGTTTTGTTTTTTGAAGGACTCAATCCATAAGAAAAGAACAATTCTGCTCCTTGGCCTTCCACACTACTTCAAAGAAGATGGTGTTTCCTTCCGAAAGACGTTTGAGGTAAGAACCTCAACCAACACATCACTCTTCCACCATTCTCCATTAACTTTAAAGTTATGCATTGATGAAAAAACTTTTGAAGATAAGCAAAGCAGTCCAGGGCACTTTTGACTGAATAAGTTGTTTATTCTTTATCAGGACGCCACTGTGTTTCAAACAGTAAATTGTAGATTATAAAATTGAAGGTTAATAATAATGAATGTTATTTATTCATGAATTTCATATTGTCTTGCACAATTGCTGCAGATGAACTTTCACCGACAGTTATGCATTCATACAGTTTATTGTTTGTTTTTTTTACGTAAAGAGTTCCATAATTTGAGGTAAAAGTCAAGAAAAGAGAGGCAAAAAATTGCCAAATGTCAAGTTTTTATTTTATTTTATTTTTTAAGGAACTAGGTATGACATTTCAGCTGTCCTATGATTAAGCAAGCTCATGGCAAAAATGATAATGGTAAACAAACCACAGAACATAATTTTGAACGTACCAAAAAAGAGATATCTCTTTTTTTGTTGTTTATTTAGTTTTTTTCCAAGGTAACAAATATTTAGGTTCAAAATTATGTTATGTGGTTTGTTTACCATTACAGACATTAAAATGAAGGAAAGTACAAAGAAGCGTCTAAAATACGCCCCTAAAAAAGAAATACAACCCTTAAGTTATGCTTAAATTCGATTACCTGCTATATATTAATCACAAAGGGAGTCACCGGGTTTTTTTTCTGGCCTTTTTGGCATTAAAAGATACATTTGACTTGCTGCTGCCTGTATAAATTTTGAAACAATTGTAATCAAATATTTTTGTTATGTCAATTTGTTTACAAATGCTCAATCATGACATAAGTTAATGACCTAACAGTGATAGTTATGTAAAGTAAATTTAAAAAAAGTCAATGTTTTGCAGGCCACAGATGATGAGCAGGACTTCTGCAAAGGCGTACAAGTCGGCATGGCAATGGTGAAAGATGGAAACGAAATCCTTGATGTGTCTGTCATCCTTGAGGAAGCCATTGCACTGACTGATCTGAAAGACATTCCATCAGGTGTTGCCATGCTTGTGGGTCTGCTGTACTGCTTGAACATAGAATAAAACTTTTATAATAAATGATTTGATTTTAGACCATAAACTTCAAGGTTTATTTTTAACGGAAACATGGCTGAGTGCAGATGCTTCTGCTGTTCTTACAGAAGCCTCCCCACCGCTCTCGACCTGCTGGCTCCACAAAAAATGTAAAAAACGTATTCAAAACATACTATACCATGGAGAAATGAAAACCTTAAGAAATTAAAGAGGAGCTGCAGGGTGGCAGAAAAGAAATGGAGGAAAAACAAAATCACAATAAATCATCAGATATACATAGAACATCTCAAATCATACAATAACACTGTAAGAAATTCCAGAAATGCATACTTCTCCAGAATCATCTCAGAACATAAAAATGATCCCAAAATTCTGTTTTCCACCATTGACAACATTCTCAATCATACCTCTACTGCACTTCAGAAAACCCCCTCAAACACTCTGTGTGAGGAGTTTGCAAACCACTTCAGAGGAAAGGTAGACACCATCAGATGTAATATTTTATCTTCTCAGAGTAACATGGTTTTAGACAAATCTGAGTGTGTGTCTCTACCAGAGGAAACGCTGGACAGTTTTGTCCTGGTGGAAACTGGGACCCTTGATAAAGTTTTCTCCTCAGTGAGGCCCACTACAAGTGATCTGGACCCGATTCCCACCCGGATTTTAAAGCAATTTTATGAATCTTTTAAAGACGAGATTTTAACCATGATGAATTGTTCCCTTCAGACGGGGGTCTTTCCTGCCGCCTTTAAAGGGGCGGTAGTGAGGCCCCTGCTGAAGAAGAGCAATTTAGATTTAAATGATTTAAACAACTTCCGACCGGTATCTAACTTACCATTTTTAAGCAAAGTTTTAGAAAAACTTGTTTTAAATTAACTTAATGATTTTATTAACGCTCATAATGTCCTAGAGAAATTTCATTCTGGTTTTAGGGTGAACCACAGCACAGAGATGGCTCTTTTAAAGATTTTAAATGATTTTAGATTAAATTATGATGCTCAGAAGGTGACAGTGTTGGTTCTACTGGATCTAAGCGCTGCCTTTGATACAGTAGACCACACTATTCTTTTAACTCGTTTAAAACAGATTGGCCTCTCTTGTGCTGTTCATAAATGGTTCACATCCTATCTCAAAGACAGGACTTTTATGGTAAGTTTAGATACCTGCTCCTCTAAGGTCCACAAGATCACATGTGGTGTGCCCCAGGGTTCGATTTTAGGCACCGTGCTTTTTAACCTTTATATGCTCCCTCTTGGCAGCGTCATCAGAAGACATGGAGTTAACTTTCACAGTTATGCTGATGATACACAGTTGTACATCTCCATGTCTCCTGATGACACACGGCCAATAGACGCACTTTTTAACTGCATATTAGACATTAAATCCTGGATGGCAGAAAACTTTCTCCAACTCAACCAGGACAAAACTGAAGTTTTAGTCATCGGTCCTGAGGCTCAGAGAGAGAAACTTTTACCAAAACTACAATCACTGTCTTTTAATCCTTCTCTGCAAGTGAAGAACTTGGGCGTGATTTTTGACTCTGAAATGACTTTTATTCCTCACATAAAAAATATTGCAAAAATAGCTTTTTATCACTTAAAGAACATCGCCAGAGTCCGCCCCATTCTCTCTCTGGCCAATACGGAGACACTGATGCATGCTTTTTTCACCAGTAGGATTGATTACTGTAATGCCCTGCTTTCTGGTCTTCCCAAAAAGTACATCTCAGGTTTACAGCTTTTACAAAATTCAGCAGCACGTGTCCTGACTAAGACCAGGAGGTGGGAACACATTACACCTGTCTTAGAATCACTGCATTGGCTCCCCGTATGTTTTAGGATCGATTTTAAGATTCTTTTAATAATTTTTAAGTGTCTTAATGGTCTTGGGCCTTCTTATCTTTCGGAATTGCTTTTACCAAATGAACCTTCGCAATCTAGGCGCTCCTTTGGCAGCCGTCTCCTTGTCACCCCCAAAGTCAGGACACACACTCATGGTGAGGCGTCTTTCTGTTATTATGGCCCTCACCTCTGGAACAGGCTGCCAGAGGACCTCAGGGCCGCAGAGAACGTTCATGTTTTGAAGAGCAGGCTCAAGACACACCTTTTTAATATAGCTTTTAACTGATTATTATTTATTAAATATGTTTAATTACTCTGCATGTTTTGATTGAATTTCTTTTTAGCTTATAGCTGGCTATTTATCAAATATTGTTTATGTGCTTTGTATTTTTATTTGATCATATCTTATAATTGTTCTAATTTTAATATTTTAACTTATTTTAGTCTTCCTTCCAGTGTTTCCTCCGTGGGAGCCCTCTGCCTCGGGGGCGGTTGTCGGCTGTGGCTGCCATGGTGCTCTCCAGGTGGTGCTTGGGTGGAGATGGGGGTACCAGCCCTCCCTCCTCTGGGCTCCCTGGGTCAGTGCCTTGGCTGCTGCTGTTGACCTGCTGCTGCCGATGTAGATGGCTCCCATGATGACATTTCCTGGCTCATCTGTACTCAGCCCGTTTTGGTTTTGTCTATTGTTGCTTTTATGTGTGTGCGTGCATGGGAGATGGGGGGTTATAGTTGTGGTGATGTTTCTTACTTTTGGGTTTTGGGAAGTGGGGGGGGAGATTGTGGGTCATTTTAATCTGTGAAGCACTTTGAGAAACTTTGTTGTGGTTTGAAAAGCGCTTTATAAATAAAGTTTGATTTGATTTGATTTTATATCCAAAGGAGTTGAAGCACACATTTGAGCTCATCCAAAAAGTCTTTATGGACACAGGTGGTGGGCAAACCACTGCGCAAGAAAATGTGAAACTGTTTTGTCTGCTTTCCTGCAAAACCTGGCTAGTCCCTTAGTTCAGGGGTTTTGTCTGCACATTTGTTTGGTATTCAGAAGTTAATTTTTTGCTCTTTAAGGATCTTCAATAACAAGTGGTTACCTACACACTAGCTTTTTATCAGTGTGTACATGTTCATTGTTGCTCTTTTCTGAAAGAAAATTTCATTATTATACATGATACCAGTATTAGTATGTTATCTTCATGTGATACGATTCCCTGTATCTGATACAGTACTAATCACAATGAAAATGTTTCAAATTGTATCACCAAACAAAGTAAGGCCCTGTTCTAATCCATACATTAATCAGCAATTCAGTGGAAAAAGTTGAGTTGCATGAGTTATTGTACAGCTTGTGCATGTTAAGCCAAAGTACAATAAATACTAATTACAGTTGAAATTGATTTTTTGTTGTTGTCACATTTTACAGTATGTCAGTTGACTTTACATTAAGGGGCAATTGTCTCAATTAAAAAGTATAACTTAGAGATGGTTAAGAAAAAATACATGGCATAGTTGTGTCAATTAATAAATACAATTTTACTCAATTTTAGGATGGTTAAGACAATAAAACTGAGTTTCAACAGCTGCTTTAAATAATTGTATCAGTTAATAAAAATAGATTGGGTAAATCTTTGCTGAAAGTTGAGGTAAATAAGATTTACAATTTAAGACAAATGTCTTGAGCAATTGTATTCATCTAAGAATTAAAATTCAATTAAATGAAAGCTGTGGTTAAGCTTGATTACAGTTCTTACGTAAGTATAGTTACTGCTATGAGTTTAGTGAATTAAGAACTTCAAATTGGGTATACTGCACATTTGTAATGTTTTTAACGTAAAATATATTGGCAGCTCTTTGAATTGTTTTTTTAATTTTAAACAAGTTACAATTACAGTGCATACATTGGTGTGCTGTGATTAATATGTTCATACTGTATCTGCTGAGTTTGACCAGTAGAGTTAGTTTTGTAGACATACTTTCTGCCTGCAAAGCTTTGTTCTATAAATTTGTGAGTTTCAGCCTCAGGCTTCTAATATCGGTGGCAGAAATACTTAAATGTACATGTGCCCTAAGCTCAGAGTTTTGTCAGGTTTGCTACATGGAAAAGCTCTTGTACATAAAATGTGAAAGTGTGATTCACAAAAAAACAGCTTTGCTTTTGCTTGCCAACTTCCAGAGATTGCTATATTTTACAAATTTTTAAACGCCCTTCAGCAACTTTTTTTCACTTTCCTATTGGAAAAAAATGCTTACCAAGAAATCTAGGATGGATGGTTTCCAGTATAGCCCTGCAAGATCACAAACACGTTTTATAAACATAGATTCAAAATCTCAGTGGAATCTCTAAGTTTGACGTACATAAAATAATATTTAATCTGATGAGTCATGAAAAAATAGCCAATCACAGCATTTTAGCTATATGTAAGGTGACCAGATTTTCAAAACTAAAACCTGGGACACCTAAATTTTACCAAAAAGTAAAGGTTGACATATCCTCCCTGATGACTTACAATAGTTTTCTACTGAAGAAAGTGCAAAAATAGTAATAAATGAACATCTATATTTAAAATAGGGACATTCTTTAAAAAAAAATTTGTGCAACATTTTTATCGGAACAATACTGTATTTTTGAAACACATTTGTTTTGGCAATAATAAAAGTAGTCTTTTTCTGAACAGTAAAAAAACCACAAAAAACAACTATTTAACGGGCCTCAACTTGTTTAGAAACAAAACAAAATAACAGCATTACTGTTCTCGCCCCAACATTAAATACTCTTACGCTTATGTTTGCTAGTTTTAACGTGGCTCTGCACATCCCACCATGACCAATAGAGCATTCACACTTACATAAAGCACAAAACGCAGAATATTAATTTCATGGCCCTTTTCTGAGAAAGTGCTTTTTCATTGGTTTATTACCATCATTATGATAACTTTGTGACTGACAAGCAAAGAGAATTAGTTCTGTGCGCTGTAAGCCATTAGATTGGTTTAAAATTGGGACGTTCGGGAGAAAAGCTGGGTAAAACCGGGACAACATAATGGACTTGTACACTTCTTTGGGGACAAAGGACAAATGGTTCAAAATTGGGACCATCCCAGGTAACTCGGGAGGCCTGGTCACCCAAAATCAGTAAAGTCTTAACTGAAGTGTATCTAATATTTTTTGGAAGTATAGCATAAAAGATAAAAGCAAGCACTTAAAAAACAAGTTGGCTATTATAAATATGGTTATAGTCACATTACTGTTGTTTAGCTAGGTTTTTAGCTTTGCTTCAGCTACTTTTATAAAGATAAATGGCAATCAGTATTTTCCAGTGCTATTATTCCTGGTGGCGTTGCTGTGTTATTGATTGTTTAGCAAGCTGTATTTTTGATGCGCTTAGCTCACAGTTTAGCTAAATATATTTGTTTTTGTCTGCTTTGATAATCATACACTTATGGACATGCGTAAATGCTGACAGAGGTTAATCCAGACTTTTTTTCTCCTGTCTAAATCTCTTTTTACCCATCCATCCATCCATTTTCTGTACCAGTCCATCCTATGCAGTGTTTCCAGGTGCCTGTCTCCAGCAGTCACAGGGCGAGAGGCGGGGTACACCCTGGAAGGGTCGCCAGTCCATCGCAGTATTTTTACCCATCAATTTTTAAAATAATAACAATGTCATTGAAACAATGAAATTAAACAATTGCACTTAAAAAATGAACAGTTCTCCTGCTGTCTGAACGCACAGCCTCACAACTTTCTCCTGCTCCACTTGAACCTAATTTTAGCACCAGCATGTGCGTAATCAAATATTTCAAGGGGGATTGCTGCAGAGGATATTGTCATGAGGTGTTGGATTTTTACTTTCATGGGGTTTTGATGTTGTTATGGTGGCCAAATTCGTGCTCCGCTGCTACACTCAAGACTGGACCTCTACAGCCAAAGTTTTGAAATCAGGAAACATTCTCACTTCAGCAGGAGAAACCCCTCAGTATGTGCACCTTCTGCACCAGTGGTTCAGCTGGTCTTAGACAAATCCTCCACAACTGTCAGCAAGATGCATGGAGTACGTTGTCTACGTACAATAATCTGTCAAAATGAGAGACAACCTACAGATATTTCTGTCACCATTCTAAAATGTCAAAGATAGAAAAATGTGAGGTAATGCGACTTCTGCGACATGACGAATTGTAGGGATATTTGTGGCTATAATTGAAGCAGCTTAAATTTGAGGCTTCAGCAGAAGTGTTAGACATCCACATGAAGAAGAAAAATCTAGATAATTTCTGTAATCACTAGATTATTTTCCATTTATATCAAAAACACACACAAAAAAACATTAAAGCTGCAAGCAGCCTTGAACGGTCCTCGCAGTTTAGCGTCGCTTTAGCCTGTGTTGCGACTGCAGGACTTACGCGCCACCTCCTCAATGCAACCTCAACGCTTCCACTGAGCCTGCTGAAGAAATCTGCATGAAAATGTGTAAAGAAAAAGGCAAAAAAGGGGAGCTTTCAAACAAAATGGCTGACTTGCTGTAGGGTATGGACCCTGACTTCAAAATACTTTAATAGGTCTTCATAAACTATAAACAATTACTAAATTTCACAATCCTAGTTGAAAGCACTGCTTATTGCTGATTATTTTAATGCTTCTAGGGGGCGCTGTGCAGGAATTAGGCCACGCCCACCAAATATTTGTAGACATATCAGGGATTGAACTAATATACATGTTGTTGCATTTGGTGCAGATCAGATGATGTGTGTGGAAATTAGAGCCAAACATATCTCCATTGCGTGATGTCATGCTTTGCCATGCTGCCAGAGCCACAGCCTCTTTCAAAAACCCTCAGTACCAGGCAAGAAGTTACACCAACTTGTTTTCAGTCACTGACCACAGCTAGATGTTGATAAGATATAAGGAGTCAAATATGGACCTTTGTGAGTAAAACATTACTGTTCCTGTTCTCGGGGGGGCGAGGCTTAGGTGACATGAGCATATGAGTGTTTGAATGTCTTGAGTGGTGGTATGTGATGACATACAGCAATTTTGGTACAGCTGTGACCTTGTATGTTGAAGTCTATACACCGTCAGCTTTTATGGCGAGAAGCCTTATTTGAGGCTTAGCCAAGCCCACATGCCTCGATGTAGAAAAAGTATTTTGATAACTTTTTATCCCCAATGCTTGAAAACTACCCTCACTTCTTTTGAAGTCTGTAAGTAAAAAGCTCTAGGAGGAGTTCGTTCAAAAACGATGTGTATGAATGGCACAAAATGGTGTGTTTGTTTCAAAATGGCCGACCTCCTGTGGCATTTGGACCATGGCTCCAATAGACTTTTTTGTAGGTCCTGAGACACTTCATCAGTATGCCTAGGCACATAAAAATGGCTTGGGGCTGGTTGTTTTAGTGATTCTAGGGGACGCTGTGGAGGAATTAGAGCACGCCAACCGGAAATTTGCATAGTATATTTCAGGGGTTGGACCAGTAACCATTGTTTGTAATATGGTGCAGATCAAATAAGTTTTTTGGAAATTAGAACCAAACATGCGGCCGTGGTGTGACGCCAGACTTCGCCACAGCGCCAAAGCCCCACCCTCTTTCGAAAACTCTCAGTACTGGATACAGACTTACACCAACTTGTTTATGGCCACTGGGCAACATTTTAATGTTGATTAGGTCAAGCGTGTAAAATATGGACCTATCACAGCAAAATATTACACTTCCTGTTCTGAGGGGGCGGAGCTTAAATGATGTCAGCATTTGACCATTGGAATTTATCAGGGACCTGATGCCCATCCACCACAGCAAGTTTTATCCCTTGGTCCCTTTCTGCATAGGAGATATACCAACTTTAATATTTTTGCCATTTAGTCAAACTTTGAGGCCTGGCTCCGGCCCCTCAACATATACGAAAAGTCAATTTTTTGGATAAGATTTGATCCCCCATGCCAAAAGGCCAATCCTGACAAGGTTCCAAGCTGATCGGCCTAAAATTAAAGAAGGAGTTCGATCAAATGCGGAGGATGTAAACATAAAAAACAGGGTCAAAATCGCACGCTCAAACCAAGATGGCCGACTTCCAGTGCGTTTCGGTCTATGATGTTTTGAATCTTTTTGGCAGGCCATGGGAAGTTTTACAAGTCTGCCGAAGGGCATGCCTCTATGATGAAACAAGGTAACTGTGGAGGCTGTTTGGAAATATTCCAGGAGGCGCTACTGAGCCATTTCTGTTGGGACTTTTTTAAAACCTTTAAAATGCAGTCGTTGTGTCCTTGGGCAAGACATTTCACCCTTCTCCCTACTGGTGGTGGTCAGAGGGCCCGGTGGCACCAGTGTTTGGCAGCCTGAATGTGTGCATGAATGACTGAATGTAGTGTGAAACACTTTGGGGTCCTCAAGGACTAAATTTAGCGCTTTACAAGTACAGGCCATTTACCATTTTACCATAAAAACTGTTTAAATATTTTTGTTTATGAACTATATAAGTGAGTTAGCTGGTGTTAGCTCGCAGACAACTGTTCTTCTAGCTTAGCTGAATAGGTTGAACAAGTGAAGCTTTTGTACAACTAAAACCATATTTAGGTATCAAATATTCATCTCATTCTGTTTTTTCTCAGTCTCGTTTCTATTAAACCAGTTCTGGCTGAGTTTTTCTTTTCTTTAATCAGGGAGCCATTATTGTATCACAAAGTTGTGTTTTATATAAAATACATCTACTTTAGGAATCCTAATATTGGCACTTTAATGGAAATTTAATTATTTTATTGTAACTTGGCGCTAATGGAATAAGAATTAGGAATTAAACAAGTCTATTTTTTGATTAGTCAAGTAAAGATACATCAGCAGAAACTAGAAAAGCACTTGGAGAGTGTCAAGGCAGTTCAGCCCCCCACCCATGTTGTGATCTAATTATAACGTTTTTAGATTTCTTGACCATCAAAACACACCTTTAGCTGTTGGATTCACACTAATCTCATTAGTAGTTAATTATTAAAATTGGTTTTTCGGTAATGGCAGTTTTCTGATCACACCCAAATTCTAATCATTTGTTCCTGGTCCCATTGGAACAGATATTTCCTGAAGATTTTGTCAAAATCCACGAATAACTTTTTGTGTTATGTTGTATATCATGATGTCTGCAGACTCTGGAAAAAACACAGTGTTGGTCCTGTTAGATCTCTCCTCTGTGTTTGATTCTGTTGATCACCACATTTTGCTTGCAAGACTGCATGATCTATTTGGACTGTCAGGTTCAGTTTTATCTTGGTTTTCCTCTTACCTGTCTGGCAGGAGTTTCAGTGTCTCTGTAAATCAGTTCATGTCAGATTCTGCTGATCTGTTGTGTGGTGTACCCCAAGGCTCTGTCCTGGGTCCAATTTTATTTTTGCTCTATATCCTTCCCCTAGGAAAGCTCATCAAAACATTTGATAATGTCTTTTACCATCTTTTTGCAGACAACCTCCAACTCATAGTCAGGCACCTCCAAAATCTCCTTAAGGTCCCACGTACTCCGTTTAAGACACGTGGAGATCGCTCCTTCCAAGCAGTTGCCCCCAAGTTCTGGAATGAGCTTCCTATCTGTCTACGTTCTTTAGACTCAGTGGATGTTTTTAAGAGAATCTCAAGACCTATTTATTTACCCAAGCCTATCCATCGTAGTATGACACAAGGTTGTTTTATGATCATGTATTTCTCAAATGCTGTTATTGTGTACTTCTTTTAAATTTTACTTTTATCTGTTTTTATCTTCTTTTATTGTTTTATCTTTTGAGAAGCACTTTGTGACTTCCTGTCTGTGAAAGGTGCTATATATATAAATTTTGCTTGCTTGCTAACTGACAAACAAACCCTGGCAAAACATAACCTCCTTGGTGGATGTAACAAGCACTAATTAAACAATGTATTAATAATTTGAGAACTGAGCCTCTAAAACACTATTTTTTTTTGGTTAAAGTCCAGCTTTATTAAAAGTTCTATCCAGACCTCCCTGGCTAAAGCCTAACGCAACATTTCATGTGGTGTTGGTTAAATCAGAAGGAAAATGTTTGGAACAGGAAAAAGAAACAAATAAAAGGTGGAAAGTATTTAAGTATTGCCTAAGTATCCCTAATTGAATTGAATATCAAATCAAACTTTATATATAAAGCGCTTTTCATACAAACATTGCAGCTCAAAGTGCTTTACAGATTAAAATGACCCCACAAAGACCACATTACCATCCCTCCCCCAGAGATTTAAAAGCATGACCACATTTATAAATTCAATTCAATTCAGTTTATTCATATAACGCCGATTCACAACAGATACTTTACAGGCACTTTACAATAAAGTAATTTCAATACAAATATTCCAATCAGTCTAAAGGCTTAGCTAGTTTCTTATGTAATGAATCCCAGCAGATTGCGTCAGTCATTGGCGTGAGGTTTTGACCCGTTTATGCAGACTCCAACCACAGCGATCCCTCATCAATCCCTCGTACTGAGCAAGCATGTAGCGACAGTGGAGAGGAAAAACTCCCCTTTAACAGGAAGAAACCTCCAGCAGAACTTGGCTCAGGACGAGTGGCCATCTGCCACGACCGTCTGGGGGTTCGAGAAGACAGAGCAGAGACACAGTAGGAACAGAAGATCTGATATAAGAGTACTTTCTATGGTACAGAAAGTAAAAAGTTGATAACAGAACAGTAGAAGGATATTGGGTCGAGTACAGATGAGCCAGGTAAGGTAAGGAAACGCCATCAGAGGAGCCATCTGCACCGGCAGCAGTACATCAACAGCAGCAGCCGGGGCACCGACACGGGGGGGGGGGGCCAGCAGAGGCAAAGCCGAGACCCCCATCTCCACCCAAGCTCCACCTGGAGAGCACCCAGGCAGCTACAGCTGACCACCACTCACGAGGCAGAGGGCTCCAATAGAGGAAACACTGGAAGGAAGATTAAAATAACAGGTTAAAATATAAAAATAAACAGTGGATAAATGTGATAAGACTAAGTAGTGAAACACTAATCAAATATAAACATGTAAAACATGCAAAGCAATTAAACAAACTATAATAAATAATAATCAGTTAAAAGCTAGGCTAAAAAGGTGAGTCTTGAGCCTGCTCTTAAAAACATGAACGTTCTCTGCGGCCCTGAGGTTCTCCGGCAGCCTGTTCCAGAGGTGAGAACTATAATAATAGAAAGACGCCTTGCCATGAGTGTGTGTCCTGACTTTAGGAATGACAAGGAGACGGCTGCTAGAGGAGCGCAGAGACAGCAAAGGTTCTTACGGTAAAAGCAATTCAGAAAGATAAGACGGCCCAAGACCATTAAGCCCCTTAAAAACCATTAAAAGAACCTTAAAATCGATCCTAAAACATACGGGGAGCCAATGCAATGAGTTTAAGATGGGTGTGATCTCTTGGTCTTCATCAGGACACGTGCTGCTGAATTTTGTAGAAGTTGTAAACCTGAGATATTCTTTTTGGGAAGCCCAGAAAGCAGGGCATTACAGTAATCAATCCTACTGGTGATAAAAACATGCATCAGTGTCTCCATGTTGGCCCGAGAGAGAATGGGGTGGACTCTGGCTATGTTCTTTAGATGATAAAAACCTATTTTGGTAATATTTTTAATGTGATGGATAAAAATCAGCTCAGAGTCAAAAAATCAGGCCCAGGTTCTTCACTTTTAAAGAAGGATTAAAAGACAGTGATTGTAGTTTTGGTAAACGTTTCTCTCTCTGATTAGTGTCAGGGTTAGAGATGTCTAACATTCAGTTAAAAAGGGCATCCATTGGCCATGTGTCATCAGGAGACATGGAGATCTATAACTGTGTATCATCAGCATAAATGTGAAAGTTGACTCCATGTCTTCTGATGACACTGCCAAGATGATTAGATTTTTTTATTATTTTTTTTATTTTTTCATTTATTATTGTGTCTTGCACATAAGTAAGTGCCCAGCCCTCATGGGCTTATAAGACACATTTCAAAAACAGAATTCAGATGACTGCCAGAATAAATTCACAGGAACTGAACAATCAATCATAACAGAACAACATTCACATCACACAGGAGGATACAAATTAATTTTTCTTTGGTCCCAAGCTTTGGAGATATAATGCCCCAAAGCAAAAATGTGCTTTTCAAAAAGCTGCCTCAATATTTTATAATGCGGACACCAGAACAGATCCGAGTTCTCATGTTGCACCTGTCGGAAAAAATTTTCACGCAAATCAGAGTAAAGTGGACAATACAAAACAAAATGAAACTCATCTTCCACCACTTTTAAATCACACAAAGTACAAAACCTCTCCTCCTCAGGAAGACCTTTGAACCTGCCCACCTCCACTGCCAGAGGCAAAGTGCAAGTTCTCAGTTGGGCACAGAGGGACCTTTGTTTTCTACTTAGATTTAAGAGAATATATAATTCAGTTTCATATTTGTCTTTAAACTGAATATAATGTCTTAATTTTGTTTTTCTACGTATATCATATTTTCATCGCATTTTAAAATCAATCAACAGCTTTTCATTTAATGATTTTAAATTACAAAGCAATTTATTTCTATAAATACAATTTAGATCACAGTTTGAAAATATTGTTGCCATTTCTTTGGCCCAAGGATATTGATATAGAGAAAAGGGTGGGTGACAGTACATCGCCCTGCTTTACCCCAAAAGGAGTAGGGAACCAGCCGGTTTTTAAACTATTAATCTGCACACACGCAACAGGGTGTTCATACAGTGACTTAATTGCATTATAAAATCTGCTATTTATACCATACCTCAATAATTTATACTGTAAGAGATCTCTGTTCACCTGGTCAAATGCCTTCTGAAAATCAATAAAGCAGACAAACGTAGACTGTCCCTGTTGAAGCTGAGCCCTCACCACAGACGATAAAACATAAATATGGTCAATGCAGGCCCTGCCTTTTCTAAACCCATTCTGCTCATCAGCCAAAATATTATATGTTTCAAAATAATCAGTCTGTTATTAAGGATTGCACAATAGAGTTTTTACACTGTGCTAATTAGGCTGATACCTCTATAATTCAGTGGAACCCTCGGATCAAGTGTAGATGATTTTGGAATTGGCTTTATAATGGAATGAGTCTAGATTGATGGGATAATAGCCTTATCAAAACAGGTCTGAAAAAGGCAGTGCAAAACACTGAGTAAAAACGGGGCCTTAAGCGCCTCATTCGGGACCTGCTCAATGCCCACAGCTTTATTGGGTTTGGCTAAGTTTATGGCTCTTTGTACCTCTTCAATAGTAATGGCAGTGTTTAAAAACTCATTCTGCTCATTTCTGTCTGTGGCATTTCAATTTCTAGTGTATTTTTCAATAAAGTAGTTTGCTTTAAAAAGAATTCATTAAATGATAGTCTATCACCACCATAGAGGGCGCTATAAACATGTTCCCATTTTAGCAGTACCATATCTTTCTCAGAACATACCTCCCCATTGTCTGTAATAATCTCCATAGGAGGCCCCAGTTTATTTATTTATTTCATTCCAAAAGTATTTTGAGTTGGACTGTAAATGCTGCAGTTGGAGACTTTGTCCTCTTCTAAGAGCAAGTGTATAAAGGTTAAATATACTGGGCCTAAAATTGAACCCTGGGGCACACCACATGTGATCTTGTGGACCTTAGAGGAGCAGGTATCTAAACTTACCATAAAAGTCCTGTCTGTGAGATAGGATATAAACAATTTTTGAACAGCACCAGAGGCCAATCTGTTTAAAACGGGTAAAAAGAATAGTGTGGTCTACTGTATCAAAGGCAGCGCTTAGATCCAGTAGAACCAACACTGTCACCCTCTGTACATCATAATATAATCTAAAATCATTTAAAATCTTCAAAACGGCCATCTCTGTGCTGTGGTTCACCCTAAAACCAGACCAGATCAGAACAAATCTGGTAAAGACACAAGATCAGATTTGTCTAAAACCATGTTACTCTGAGAAGATAAAATATTACATCTGATGGTGTCTACCTTCCCTCTGAAGTGGTCTGCAAACTCCTCACAGAGAGCATGTAAGGGGTTTCTGAAATGCATTAAAAACATGGTTAAACATTTTGTCAATGTTGAAAAAATTTATTTTGGGATTATTTTTATGATCCAAGATGATTTTGGAAAAGTATGCATTTGTTGGATTTCTTACTATATTTTATGCTTTGAGAAGATCTGTATATTAGATGGTTTATCGTGATTTAATTTTTTCTCTATTTTCTCTCTGTCACGCTGCACATCCTCTTTTGTTTAATTGAAATACTTTATTGATCCCACAGTGGGATCACATGCTACAGCAGGATACACAAAGAAGTGGAATATGGTGCAGAAGAGAAAGACAGACAGACAACAGTAACCACTGGTGGAAGTAAAAATAAGTTAAATAAAATACAAAAGATTAATCAACAAAACATAACTTCACATAACTATAAATACAAAAATATACAATGGCTGAAAACTTTCCAGTTTGGTTGAATTTAAAAACTCCTGTAAAGAAGAATGAACCAGCAACAACTGCCATTAACTGAAAACAGTTAATGGCAGTTGTTGCCTTCCAGGGTAAGATAACCAGTTATGAGCTGTACGGGGGTTCTTTATTTACACAACGTACCCGATTGGCATGATTAGATTTTTGTTCTCTTTTCTCATCATTTAAAAGTGGATTTTTACTCAGGTTATCTTTGTCTGATATGAAAATAATTTTGATGATTCAAAGCATTTCACCACCATAGTATTGCCATGTTTTCTGCGGTTTATGCATTTCTGAGTCAATTAATAATGCATCCATCCCCACAGTATTCCACAGAAAGCTGCCTTTTAATTGGTGATTAGGTTGCAATCTTATTTCACTAACCTCACAAGCTGGAATTTGGTGCCAGAATCTATTTTTTATGATGTAGTTTGATAAAGATTACGTTTAAAAGTAAAGCATCATCTCGATAGGAACCACTGCAGTGTTGATCCTTAAGTGCATGTCTGCATGAGTGGCGGATCTAATAGACATGGAGCTAGTATCATGTACCAACTGTGTCACTTGGTAAACAACGCTAATTAAGAGAGACAGTGGGATTGCCTCTTTGACCCTCATCCCCTATCCCTGTGTTTGTTTGTTTTTATTCTTCATGCTAATTAGATTTAATCCCTTCTCTCTCGCTGTGGACTCTGACCAACGCTGGTTGTCCATGCCACAGCCAATCAGGTGCGGCGATACTATAATGGTGGGTTTTGCAGGAGGGAAGTGGGATAATGGATAGGAGAGGGGGTGGGAGCAAGGCTTACTGCTGGACTCAAGGAGTGTGTGTGTAGAGGGGCAGTGGCGTATCATGTTAGGCGGGGCCCCTGGCTGCCATTGTCTTGCCGTACAATGATGCACCTCACAAGTGAGCAGCAGGCCAATAACGAGGAGGAGGCCCCTCTGTCCACAACAATTGTTCTTCAGCCACGGTGGGAGAATGGAGCTGTCGATGTGCAAACACATCCAAACGCTCTGCACATCTTCCATGCGGTATACCTCCTCCCACCACACAAACTCTCTTCATCTCATATCTCTGACATGGGGAGTGGGTTCATTAATGGCTAATTAAAACAGGACTATTAATGAATGGCCAAGCAGCAGACATGATAAAGAAACTTAGAAGGGATGAATTAACACATCCATAATGTGTCATCCAAGCCAGGTGCAGCCTCGTCTGCGTCTGCGTGTGTGTGTGTGTGTGCTCACGTATAGCTACCATATTTAGGACCTTTTCTGGCATGTTCGCTAACCTTCTGAAGATCGATGGACCTTATAGGGACCAAAGCCCGGTCCTAATATGGTGGACCCCCTTTTTTAGGGTTAGCGGTTAGGTTTAGAGGTATGGTGTGAATTATGTTTTGGTTAAGGTTAGGGTTAGGAATAAACTGGTAATGGTTAGGGTTAGGGTAAGGGTTTGGGTTAGCCATAAATGTAGCTATTAAAATGAATGGAAGTCAATATAAAGTCCTAATATGGGTAGCAATATGGACTTGTGTGTGTGTGCGTGTGTGTGTGTGGGGGGTGGGGGGTGAGTGGGTGTGTGTGTGTGTGTGTGTGTGTGTGTGTGTGTGTGTGTGTGTGTGTGTGTGTGTGTGCACAGCAGCTGTTTTGCATCCAGACTGAATATATTGTGCACATAACTACAAGCATGCATTATTGGGAACACAAAGGTTCAGTGTATTTTATTGTGAAGGAAAGTCATATGTGGCTTTAAACGTTCTTTACTAATTAAATCTGAAGAGTGTGGCATGCATTTCTGTTGACCCCCCCTTAACCCCTAAACAGAACTCACTACCACAAACTGTGTTCCGAAGTCACTAAAAAAAAGTTTGAACACACCATCCCCATGGTGAAACATGGTGGTGGCAGCACCATGCTGTGGGGATGATTTTTCTTAGCAGGTACAGGGAAGAGGGATGGTAGTAAGTGGTAAAACAGATTGACCCTGTCGGGTTGGTTCGGCTCGGGTCGACCCTTATTTAGCGCATTTCCACTACCCTTGTCTGGAGAGAGCAGACCTCTTTTAAGGACTACCTCTGACTTAGTCCAAAGTGAGCCGAGGCGACCCAACACACCCACCTATGGACTGATGGTCCGGTAAAGTGATGTCACTTTCACGCCTACCTACGTAGTGGTTGCCACTGATTGGCCTGGTGGTGTGCGTGTGAGGTGATGTCACAGAATGGCAACGCACTACTTCAGGCAAATTTAAAAACATTGCTGGGGGAAACTAAAAAAACCGTGAAGGAGCACAACGGCCGGAGTTGGGCAGACTGGAGGTACTTTGCAAAAATGGACGGCATTTATGGTCAAAGGCCGTTGAGCAACGGGAGAGAGAGAGAGTGGGCTAGATACCGGCACCAGCATTTGCATCTGGATTGTTCGGAAAACGGTGAGTGATGACTGATTTTTCCTGAACTTTTACCACGCTGAGCCCGCTGCCCATTTCCTCGTCCACTGCCGCGATCCTGAGATGGCAATGGAAACACAACTGGGCCGTGTTGGGCCGGGCTGAGCCGATCCTAATGGAAAAGGAGCAAAAAGGTAATAGGGGCTCCAGAACAAGAAGCATACAGTCAGAGCTCCAGGGGACTGGTTCAGGTCAAAGTCAACAGAAAAAATATAATTTATGATTATGGAAACCTTAAATCTTAAAAGACGTTAATCCTTTATTCACAATATCCTCATTTTTCTGTAAATTCGGGCACATATATAAAAGTGGCACAAAAAGAAAGTAAATATGTGTTTGAGTTGATTCTGGTGTTGCAGCAATGCTTTTTGGCAATAAATCTTGTATAGTTTTTAAAGGAAATATACAGATTTTCTAATCATATCAGATTAGTTGCGAAAAAGCTTTGTTATAACAAAGAAACAATCAACTAAAGCTCAGAATATTATCTTTATGACCTTTTTTAATTCTAAGGATATAAAAAGTAATGCAGTATGATTTAAAACAACTTATCCATCCTTGATTCACTCAGCCTTTAGGATCAAAGTGCTGCAGGGACCAGGGTGAGCTTGGTGGGGCATGATGAGTCAGTGCTTGCAGCCAGGAGTCACCAAAAGCCATTACAGGAGGCAGGAAGAGGAATTACGCACCGCTACCTGTGGGTTTGTCCCACAGCGGTCAGTTGGGGTCAACCTGCCTCAGATGCTGCCCACTGAGCCCTGTCAGCTGGTCATAGAAGCAGTTTGTTCAAGGAATCAGGACTGTGTGTGTTTTTAAGCCGGTACTAAGAAAGGAGAGTGCTGGTTTTGCTGTTTGCGTGATGCAAATGAACAAGCTGAAATTGGAAATAGTTGCTGTTCTATGGTGAAAATGAGGCTTACAGTTGAAAGAGTGAAACTCCTGACTGCTCCACACATTGAGGTTGGAAGGAGGCGGTGCTTCTTCCTTGCAGAGCTGTCGTGTTGCGCCGTTCAAGAGCAACTCCTGCACCTCTTTGTGAGTTTCAGACAGGGAGAAAGAAAGAGTTCCTTTTTGTCAGAGCTCAGCATATTTAGAGGGCATGCGGGGTAGTTCAGAAACCCTGCTGCCGACTGGATCCAACTCACTGTTTATTCCCTGACAGTGATTTTCTCCACCCCCCCCCAAAAAAAAATAACACACACACACACACACACAAGCTGCCACTTTTGCTCAAAAATAAGATAAGTGATGCACTAGGGGATGTGGCGTACCGAGGTCAGGGATGGGAGATGTGAGAGGATAAGGCAAGGCAAGGCAACTTTGTTTGTATACCACACTTTCAACAACAAGGTAATTCAAGGTGCTTTACATGTTTAAGGGGTAAAATAAAAAAAGCAGTAAAACACAGACAACGCATATAAAGTAAAGACATCAATAAAGCAAAAAGCATACACAAAACGATAAATCAAAGCATTAATCAAAGGCAGCTCTAAACAGATATGTATTGTTGAGAAGGTGTTTTCACTCTAATTTAAAGCCTCTCTTAAAGGAACAGACAGCCATTTAATTTATGACCCTGGGCTCTCTGAGCTCTCTTTTCACCTTCCCGCATGCTCGTTCATTTCTGTAAAAAGGAACAATAAGAACAACAAAAAACAATTATATATTTTAACAGCGAGACGTTGTTCTCTGGACTCAGTTCTAGTAACTGAGCACAGCTTTATCTCAGCTTAAGGTTTTTATTGAAACAAGAGTTAAAAGAAACTCCTCCCACATAGATCTTCGTTCACAGAATGGTCACAGCTTCCTCACACAAGGCACACAGGATGTACCACATTCCTCTTTATTGTTCACTGTTTCTAAGTGTTTCCACATACACTACAAAATTAAACCCTCATACAACATTAACAGAACTTCTATCTCTTCTTGTCCCTCTTTTGATCTCTTAAAATAAGAGATCATCATATATAAAGAAAAATGTCAGGCATCACACTTATAGAATCATATCAATTTTGAGTCCATCCTCTCTGGAACTTTTCGGATCAGCAGTCAAGTCATCTTGTTCTGGCCGGGAATTGTGGTCGTCCGGCTCGCTCTTCTATGACCTACGGTGAGAGGTTGCCAGCACATCACCTATTTGCAGCTAAAGTGTATCTTTTCAGTAGCCTTGAGTTTGAAAACTCTAAGGACTGCACACAGACCAGAGGATCGTTCTGCCCCATTTGGCAGGGCTCTCAGCTTCTTTTCCTTCAAACCCTGCTGCCCCAGCTGGGCAGCTCTGTGCTCCAAGCCGCCCTGCCACCTGATTTTGCAGGTGGGCTGAAGTTGGAAACCTCCCAGCAGAGCGTTCAAGTAGGTTGTGTGGTCTGCTCCTTGCTGTTCTTCTCCCGCTCTGGCTTGCTGCTCCTGGATGTCCTCTCAGGTTCGTCCTTACTCCTCTGTGGGAGTGCATTGGCTCTAGCATATTTCTTTAGTATGGTTACCTGAGAGATTGTGGTCTGGTTGGCTGCTGGTCTCTCACCTGGTCAACAAAGCCTAAAAGAAGAGCTTGCAACTAATTTGCTTTTTCTCTTTGCTTTATCCATAATTGTATCTGTTTTGAGATTCATTTCTTATGCATTTGTCCTTTTTTTTAATCAAATCCCTCACTCACCTCATAGTCTTAAGTAGTGCCGCACTGATCGGCTGCACTAACACAAAATCTAACTATTATCCTGACTGCTTAAAAACTAGGTCTATCTGTAGAAAAAGCTAATACTTTTGCTGTATGTAAATCACAAAAATCATAATTGACGCAAAGTGCACTCTAAAAATCCTATATCAAAAATGAGCAACACTGAAACAACCTAGACCATAAAGAATATTTCTTCAAAATATAAAGTAGAGGTTATAATGTAAATAAAAACTTCCAAACAAAGACTAAATGCATAAACATGCCACAAGGTAAGATGAATGGATTGTGTGCTAAAACAACCAACCTCACAAAGGTCCCAAAACAGGATCGAAAACAGGAAACATCTGGTCTTTTTCGATTGTGGAAGTGGCATCATGAGCATGACAGACCGCTCAAAAGAAAAATACTTTGCTGCTTTAAAGCTCAACCCCCAGAAAAGGATCAGTCTACCTTTATTCATTTACACTGCTAACAGCCTAAGTTAATTAAACCTATAGTCTTATAAGATTTTACCACATCATTTTCTGAGCTGATGAAGCCCAATACTTATAAAAGAAAACTATAATTTCAACCTATTTAACCAAAAAAAACTTTTGAACCCTAAACAAATTGTGTTTTTTTATTTAGTTTTTTCATTTATCTGAAATGCTTTTAAAGCAACAAATTGAAAGGCTTTGTTTTGTAAAAAATAATTGAAATTTAAGTTCCCCTAGTGGCTAAGAATCTCCTCCCTTTTTCTGAAACAGAACTGTTTCAGAAACATCCAATTATATAAGTCTCCTGTTAATCATGTGTGACTAGATCTGCAGCTTGTTACGGAAAGATGTTATAGTTCAATAAACACCTGTATTGTAGATTAATCTCCATGTATATTTACAGTTGTTAAGCTCAATTCCCAGCTCTCAGCTGCTATACCTTTTAGAACTGCCAGGGAAGAATTAACAAAACCACTGAATCTATAATTTAATGTGTCCAATCATAACATGACCTTACCCACCTCGGTCCATGGGAAAAAAGATAATAGAACCTTATTTCAATCACTCCATAATTTGTTTTCAGGGGGCATATCGGAGCCCAGATGGGACCATGAGGGGCTGAAATATCACGCCTCCTCCTTCTGCTGTGTCGGATCTGCTCTGCAAATAGAAGAAAGAATGCTTTTTATGTCTCAACAGAAGAATGTGGTCAGATTTTTATCATTTTCAAAACAAACTAATCTTTGGTCAGGTCTTAAGTGTACTGGTACAGCTTTAAGTGTTTAGATTAATCCCATGTCGTCCCAGTCTCCAATTTACCCTTACTTTTGTCATGGAAGTATATACATTTTTACCCATATAACTTCCTGTTCGTTCATTTACTTGACGCTCAGAATTTGTCCAAATCCTGGAGAGGGGTGTAACATCTGGAAACAGATCATTAAGATTAGTGAAAGCTTCTACATATCTGGGTAAATGTCCTACAGAATATGGCATCTGAGAACAAACAAAACAATTAATAATGCTTCATTTATTTGCTAAATATCTTGCATATTGTCGCCATACACTAGTTTCAAATGGGTTTCTGTGTGTCCTTCTCTGAGTGAACCAAGAAAATAAATCAGCATTCTCATGAGCTATATGTCATTTTTCTGTGAGTCCTGACGTTCCTATGGAATAACACCACCAAAAAGCTGTTAAAAATAAAAGTACTAAATAGCAGAAAAACCAGAAAAACCTTCATATTTACTATCTCTCCCTTCAAACAGTCTCTATAGAAAAGTGGATCTCCTGGTTCTCTTCACTGAGGTTGAGACAAGTAGAACCTAATGTATCTACCTCCCTTTGGAATTAGTCTTTAACCCCACTTTTCTTTGACTGCTTTCCCTATATCTAGTAATGGTCTCTGCTTTTTATAATGGATTGAGTGTATCCAACTCAGTCTCTACAGCCATTGGTGGGGTCAAAAATACCTGGAATGGCCCCTTCCACCTGGGTGATGACCAATTTTCTGTTTACAGCTTTTAATCAGGATCCAGTCACCTACTTTCAGCTCACTTCTTCCTGTAGGAATATAGGATCATCTGGCATATGATTAGTTTGCATTTATAAGTCATGTACTTATCAGTATTTTGATCATGAAAACTCCCAGATCTTAATCAAATTGTTTTTTTAGAAGAGAGTAAACCAATCTAAGGAATTCTATATCTACGCCCATTGATTATTTAAAATATAATTAGGCCAATATTCAAATTTGGTATAATATGCATTTATATTTTACGAAATCAAGACAATATCCAATTTCGTCCCGTTTCTTCCATCGCTTTTTTTTTTTATTTGCAACATTTTATCATAGTCATAAATCAGTTTGTAATTATTCCTCTTATTTTAATATACCAAACTGTAGGAAGGTATAAGGTCTCGTCAAATTCGTTCAATTACTTGGTGTTATATTCATATATAACTTTATCATAACCAAACAGTATCTCCAATTCTGTTTAGTCTTATCCATGGCCTTTCTTGATCTGCTTTTAGAATCCAATTGTTTCTTAAAAATGATATATAATCTTTGTCCTATTTTATCAATTATTTCATTCACAAAATGTGTTGCCCCCCATCTCGGCGCCTGTACGTTGGGGTTTACCCCGGTGAACGAGAGGGTAGCCTCCCTCCGCCTTCGGGTGGGGGGACAGGTCCTGACTGTTGTTTGTGCTTACGCGCCAAACAGCAGATTAGATTACCCACCCTTCTTGGAGTCTTTGGAAGGGGTGCTGGAGAGTGCTCCTCCTGGGGACTCCCTTGTTCTGCTGGGGGACTTCAACGCTCACGTGGGCAATGACAGTGAGACCTGGAGGGGTGTGGTTGGGCGGAATGGCCCCCCCAATCTAAACCCGAGTGGTGTCTTGTTATTGGACTTCTGTGCTCGTCATGGATTGTCCATAACAAACACCATGTTCAAGCATAAAGGTGTCCATATGTGCACTTGGCACCAGGACACCTTAGGCCGCAGCTCAATGATCGACTTGGTTGTCGTCTCATCTGATCTGCGGCCGCATGTTTTGGACACTCGGGTGAAGAGAGGGGCAGAGCTGTCCACTGACCACTACCTGGTGGTGAGTCGGCTCCGGTGGTGGGGGAGGACGCCGGACAGACCTGGAAGGCCTAAACGTGTTGTGAGGGTCTGCTGGGAACGTCTGGCAGAGTCTCCTGTCAGAAGGAGCTTTAGCTCACACCTCCGGCAGAACTTTGAACACGTCCCGGGGGAGGCGGGGGACATCGAGTCCGAGTGGACCATGTTCCGCGCCTCCATTGCCGAGGCGGCTGACCGAAGCTGTGGCCGCAAGGTGGTCGGTGCCTGTCGCGGCGGCAACCCCCGAACCCGGTGGTGGACACCGGCGGTAAGGGATGCTGTCAGGCTGAAGAAGGAGTCCTACCGGGTCTTTTTGGCTTGTGGGACCCCTGAAGCAGCTGATAGGTACCGACAGGCCAAGCGGGATGCGGCTTGGATGGTTGCTGAGGCAAAAACTCGGGCGTGGGAGGAGTTTGGAGAGACCATGGAAAACGACTTCCGTACGTGTTCCAACTACAGGGGGATCACACTTCTGAGCCTCCCTGGTAAGGTCTATTCAGGGGTTCTGGAGAGGAGGGTCCGACGGATAGTCGAACCTCGGATCCAGGAGGAACAATGCGGTTTTCGTCCTGGCCGTGGAACACTGGACCAGCTCTACACCCTCAGCAGGGTCCTGGAGGGTGCGTGGGAGTTCGCCCAACCGGTCTACATGTGTTTTGTGGACTTGGAGAAGGCGTTCGACCGTGTCCCTCGGGGGGCCCTGTGGGGGGTGCTCCGGGAGTATGGGGTACCGGGCCCCTTGATACGGGCTGTTAGGTCCCTGTACGACCGGTGCCAGAGTTTGGTTCGCATTGCCGGCAGTAAGTCGGGCTTGTTTCCGGTGAGAGTTGGACTCCGCCAAGGTTGCCCTTTGTCACCGATCCTGTTCCTAACTTTTATGGACAGGATTTCTAGGCGCAGCCAAGGCGTTTCGGGGATCCGTTTTGGTGGCCTCAGGATCGGGTCTCTGCTTTTTGCAGATGATGTGGTCCTGTTGGCTTCATCGGAGCGTGATCTACAGCTTTCGCTGGAGCTGTTCGCAGCCGAGTGTGAAGCGGCTGGGATGAGAATCAGCACCTCCAAATCCGAGGCCATGGTCTTGAGCCGGAAAAGGGTGGGGTGCCTCCTCCGGGTCAGGGATGGGGTCCTTCCCCAAGTGGAGGAGTTTAAGTATCTGGGGGTCTTGTTCACGAATGAGGGAAAAATGGAGCGGGAGATCGATAGACGGATTGGTGGGGCATCTGCAGTTATGCGGGCGCTCTACCGGTCTGTCGTGGTGAAGAGAGAGCTGAGCCAAAAGGCGAAGCTCTCGATTTACCGGTCGATCTACGTTCCTACCCTCATCTATGGTCACGAACTCTGGGTGGTGACCGAAAGAACGAGATCACGGATACAAGCGGCTGAAATGAGTTTCCTCCGCAGAGTGTCTGGGCTCTCCCTTAGAGATAGGGTGAGAAGCTCAGTCATCCGGAGGGGGCTCAGAGTAGAGCCGCTGCTTCTCCACATCGAGAGGAGTCAGTTGAGGTGGCTCGGGCATCTGGTCAGGATGCCTCCTGGACCCCTCCCTGGTGAGGTGTTTCAGGCACGTCCCACCGGGAGGAGGCCCAGGGGAAGGCCCAGGACACGCTGGAGGGACTATGTTTCTCGGCTGGCCTGGGAGCGCCTTGGGGTTCCTCCCGAGGAGCTGGAACAAGTGGCTGGGGAGAGGGAAGTCTGGGTCTCTCTGCTTAGGCTGCTGCCCCCGCGACCCGACCCCGGATAAGCGGAAGAAAATGGATGGATGGATGGACAAAATGTGTTCTGTTACCACTATAGATCATTTGTAGATATCAAATCTAGGCATTATTTCTCTAAACAACATTTCTGCAAGTTAGTATATCTAAATGTTTCACTGTTAACATTACAAATCCATCCATCCATCCATTTTCCATACCCATCCATCCTATGTAGGGTTGCGGGGCAGCTGGTGCCTATCTCCAGCGGTCATGGGGCGAGAGGCAGGGTACACCCTGGACAGGTCGCCAGTCCATCGCAGCATAACAAATCCATTAGGAGAAATTATCTTGTCTTACCAAATAGAGCTTCTTCAGTACAGGCTTTGTTTGCTCAAAGCTGTTTCTTAATTTTATATGAGAAGCTTTTCTTTTTTTCCATGTCTGACACACTTCTTGTCCACATAGTAATCAGTTTAAGAATTGAATTGTCCGCAAGAAATGCTTTAATTAGTTTGCCACTAGAGGTCGCCATACCCCTGTTCCCCTTTGTTGGCCAAATGCCAAAAACATGCAAAGTTCAATTTGGATCTTCTGTTAGCAATAATATGATTATTTTATCTTCATCTGACTACAAACTTCAGTTAAAAATTAAATTTTTCTTTTTCCAAGTAGAACAATTCTTTGGTAGCTGTCCCGTTTCAAGAATTTTATGAAATCTAAAATTTAGATTATTAATTTATCCCCTACAGAGAACATGCCCAACTTCAAGTGAAATAGGAAATCTCTTCCTAACAAATTTGAAAATAATTTCGAGGAAATATAATTACAACAGATTTTTCCTGTAGCAAAATCTATTATTTTTATTTCATTTTTCTAACAACTCAATCTCATTTTTAGTGGAAACCAAAATTCCCCAAAAAAATTTCTCCATCTGCCTTCACTAATTTCCTACCATTTTGTCAATGAGATAATCAGCAATTGATATTTCCATAACAAAACATCACATCTCTATTCCTTGCTCTCTGCTTATCTGCTCTTTCATAAAGATTCTACAAATTAGCTTATTATTATATGATTATATGTGGAAGAGTCTGTTGCTAGATGCCCAAAAACGTGGTAACCATTCTCAACTGAGATTGGGGCAAGGGCAATCTCTCCCAATCTCAGGTGTAGGTCCAGACATCTTTCCTGCTTAATCAGACCCTTAATTTTGTCCCATTAGCAACAACTCCATTGAGTGTAAATATTGAAGTGCGTTTATACTCAGTGTGCTACGGTGACTAAAGTTGAATTTTGGAGTGCGTTACTACATTCATTACTACGGTAATCCCGTAATGAACATCTCTTCTCTTTTTTTCAGTCTCTAACCCAGTGCATTACAAGATTGTTTCCATTCAACAGGTATCTTATCTGTCATTAAAATGTTAGAAGCAAGCATCTGAAACTGCCGCTTGTTACAAAGAATAAATTCACGTAGCCACCCAGCTGCTACCCCACAGGACCTGTAGACATCTGCCTGAATTTCAAAATAAAATCACTCTGCTCATAATCCATCATTGTTAAAACATTTATTTTCTACTATATGAGAGATCTCACAGACATCCCATGAATATCATTAAAAATATTAGCTAAGTTTTTTATTATTATTATTATAGAGTAAAAGTTGCTGCTGCACTTAAGAAATCCCAAGTTTTAGTATCGAGCTGCATGCAGCTAAAACATCCCCCTCCTTATCAGCTAGCGGGGGGAGGTGTGTTCCTTCCCTTCTGCCTTCCGGCAGTTGGATAACCTTTAAAAATTTTGAAACGCATGATGAATCTGGTTTCAAACAAGTCTTTCTTTCTCAGGAAGTCAATTTCAGTTGGTTTGTTTATTAACAGAACAACTACTCAATTCAATTTATATATATATATTCAATTCAGTTTATTTATATAGCGCCAATTCACAACAGATGTCATCTCAAGGCACTTAACAAGAAGTCATTTCAATACATTTATACAAACATTCCAGTCAGTTAAAAAGTTTCCTATTTAAGGAATCCCAGCAGATTGCGTCAGTCATTGGCGTGAGGTTGGGCCCCGTTGATGCAGACTTTCCAACCACAGCAATCCTTCAGCAATCCCTCATACTGAGCAAGCATGTAATGACGGTGGAGAGGAAAAACTCCCCTTTAACAGGAAGAAACCTCCAACAGAACCAGGTTCAGTAGGAGGGGCCATCTGCCACGACCATCTGGGGGTTTGAGAAGACAGAGCAGAGACACAGAAGGAACAGAAGATCTGATATAAGAGAACTTTCTATGTTACAGAAAGTAAAAAGTTAATAACAGGACACAGTGGATGTTCAGTTACTGGGAGGATCATCCCAGTCGATGCCCCCCGTCCAACAGAGCATTGCAGCCAAGCAGGATACCAGACCAGGTATATCTTCTATGGAGAGAAAAACACTGAGAGAAAACAAGGTTAAAAATCGAAATAACAGAATGTACTGTAATACAACTGGAGAGTCGTAGGAGAAAAGGAAGTAGCAGAGTGAAGAAAATTGGTAAGTCTGTCCTCCAGCAGTCTAAGCCTATAGCAGCATAACTACAGAGATAGCTCAGGATGACCTAAGCCACTCTAACTATAAGCTTTATCAAAAAGGAAAGTTTTAAGCCTGGCCTTAAAAGTAAACAGAGTGTCTGCCTCACGGACTAAAGCTGGGAGCTGGTTCCACAGGAGAGGAGCCTGATAACTAAAAGATCTGCCTCCCATTCTACTTTTAGAAATCCTAGGAACTACAAGTAAACCTGCAGTCTGAGAGCGAAGGGCTCTGTTAGGAACATATGGAACAATTAGATCTCTGATGTATGATGGAGCTTGATTATTAAGGGCTTTGTATGTAAGAAGAAGGATCTTAAATTCTATTCTGGATTTAACAGGGAGCCAATGAAGGGAAGCTAAAACAGGAGAAATGTGATCTCTCTTTTTAATATTCATCAGAACTCTTGGTGCCGCATTTTGGATCAACTAAAGGCTTTTAATGGCATTTTGTGGACTACCTGATAGTAAAGAATTACAGTAGTCCAGCCTTGAGGTAACAAATGCATGGACTAGTTTCTCAGCATCACTCCTGGACAGGATGTTCTAATTTTAGCAATATTCCCGGAGGTGAAAGATAGAAATCCTAGAAACCTGTTTAATATGGGATTTAAATGTCAAGTCTCGGTCAAAAATCACGCCGAGGTTCTTTACGTTATTACTGGGGGCCAATTTAATGCCATCCAGATGAAGTGATTGACTAATCAGTTTCTGTTTAAGAACTTCTGGTCCAAAGACAGCAACTTCTGTTTTGTCAGAATTTCAAAGCAAAAAGTTTAGGGTCATCCATGTTTTTATGTCTTCCAGACATGCCTGTAATCTACCTAACTGACTGGGTTCATCAGGATTTATGGATAAATATAGTTGTGTATCATCTGCATAGCTGTGGAAATTTATCCCATGCTGTCTAATTATTCTACCAATTGGGAGCATATATATGGTGAAAAGAATTGGTCCAAGCACAGAACCCTGTGGAACTCCACAAGTAACCCTTGAGAGTTTAGAAGATTTATCATTTAGATGAACAAACTGGAATCTATCAGACAAATATGATTTAAACCAGCCTAGTGCTGTTCCTTTGATCCCTGCAATATGTTCAAGCCTTTCTAAGAGAATATTATGATCGACTGTGTCAAAAGCAGCACTGAGATCTAACAAAACCAGAACAGACACAAGTCCATTATCTGAGGCCATGAGAATATCATTAGTAACCTTCACCAGTGCTGTTTCAGTGCTATGATGAGCTCTAAAACCTGACTGAAACTCTTCAAACAGTTCGTTACTGTTTAGATGCTCACAGAATTGATTAGCAACAATTTTCTCAAGGACTTTGGATAAGAAAGGAAGGTTAGATATAGGTCTATAATTCACTAAGTCATCTTGATCAAGGGAAGGTTTCTTGAGTAAAGGTTTAATTACAGCTATTTTAAATTCCTGTGGTACGTATCCGTTTACTAAGGATAGATTCATCATATCCAAAATGGGGCCTGGAACCAAATGGAACACTTCTTTAAATAATTTGGTATGAATTGGGTCCAACATACAAGTTGAAGGTTTACATGAGGCTAATATTTTTGATAATTCCGAAAGCTCGACTGAATTAAAACAGCCTAAGCACATCTGAGGTTCTACAGTTCTTTCCGATACTGCCTCATTTACTGAGGAAGAAGTAATCGTGTTTGGGAGAATGCCAATGATTTTATTTTTAATAGAATTCATTTTTTTTATGAAGAATCCCATAAAATCATCACTGCTAAGAGCTGGGGGAATAGTTGGCTCAACAGAGCTATGACTCTGTGTAAGTTTGGCAACTGTACTAAAAAGAAACCTAGGATTGCTTTTATTCACCTCTATTAATGATGAAAAATATGCTGTTCTAGCTTGTCGAAGGGTCTTTTTATACAGCAATAGACTGTTATTCCAGGTTAAATTGGAATCCTCTAGGTGTGTAGAGCGCCATTTTCTCTCCAACTTCCTAGTATTCTGCTTTAAAGTACACAACTCTGCGTTGAACCAAGGAGTCAGCCTCCTATGGCTAGCCACTTTCTTTTTTAAGGGGGCTACACTATCTAATGCCAAACGCAATGAGGACGTAACGCTGTGAACCAGATCATCAATTTCTGAAGCGTTAGAGATAGAATTGCTGCCATCCACTGTGTTACCCTGAGACACTAAGGAAAGTAGGAATGGAACAGATTCTTTAAAGATTGTTACAGCATTGTCTGATAAAGCTCCACTATAATGAAATTTTCTTTCAGATTTAAAATGCTCAGTTAAAGTAAATTCAAAAGTTATTAAGAAGTGGTCAGACAGGACCAGGTTATGTGGGTGGACTGTTATTTCCTCACACTCAATACCGTATGTCAGTTCAAGGTCCAAAGTGTGTTTGCCCGAGTGGGTCGATCCCTGTACTTTTTGAGTAAAGCCAATTGAGTCTAAAATAGCATTAAAGGCTGCATTTAGGCTATCCCTTTCAGTATCCACATGAATATTAAAGTCCCCCACTATAATAACCCTATCAGTATTTAATACTAAATCAGATAAAAAATGTGAGATCTGATCCAAGAATTGAGAGTAAGGGCCTGGTGGACGACACAAAACCACAAACAAAAATGGTCTTAATGTTTTGCAACTTGGATGAGGAAAATTAAGGGTTAGATGTTCAAAAGAACTGTAGCTATCAATTGGTCTGGGACTAATTAGTAAATCAGAACTAAAAATGGTTGCAACTCCTCCTCCTCGCCCAGTATTTCTAGGAATGTGAAAATTTAAATGACTGGAAGGAGTTGACTCATTTATACTGACATGATCCTCCTGCTGCAACCAGGTTTCTGTGAGACAAATGAAATCAATGTGATTATCACAAATCAAGTCATTTACTAACAAAGTCTTTGAGGAGAGAGATCTTATGTTTAATAAACCACATTTAATAGATTTATTTTTCTGTTCAGTCAAAGTTGTATTTATTTTTATGAGATTTCCATAATTTGCTTTTGTTGGCTTAACTTTTAATCCATTTAATTTTGGCCGTGGGCAAGACACTGTTTCTATAGGGTAATGGGGGGGTAACAGTACAGAAGCAGCAGAGAGGTGGGTTAAACTGCGACTCTGCTTCCTGGTCTGGGCCCTGGGTTGTCAGTGTTTTGGAGGACTAATAAATTCGGCCATATTCCTAGAAAGAAGAGCTGCTCCATCCAAAGTGGGATGGATGCCGTCTCTCCGGATCAGACCAGGTTTTCCAGTGTCCAATGTTCTCCAGTTATCAATGTAGCCCACATCGTTTGCAGGACACCACCCAGACAACCATTGATGGAATGACAGCATGCGGCTAAACATGTCGTCACTGGTCCGATCGGGCAGGGGACCAGAAAAGATTACAGAGTCTGACATTGTTTTGGCAAACTTACACACCGAAGCAACACTAATTTTAGTGACCTCAGATTGGCGTAACCGGGTGTCATTACCGGCAGCGTGAGTAACAATCTTTCTGTATTTACGCTTATCTTTAGCCAGCAGTTTCAGGTAGGTTTTGATGTCGCCCGTTCTGGCCCCTGGCAAACATTTGACTATGGTCAATGGTGTCTCTAATGCCACGTTTCTGACTATGGAGCTGCCAATTACCAGGGTCGGCTTCTCAGCGGGTGTGTCGCTGAGCGGGGAAAATCTGTTAGAAACGCGGATCGGTTGGTGGTGGCCCGGGGGCTGGGTCCTAGAACTATGCTTCCTACGTACAGTCACCCAACCGGCCTGAGGTCCCGACTGCGTGGGCTCTACCGGAGGACAGCTAGGGGGTTCGATCCTTGTTGGCTCCGCGCTGGCTAATGGGCTTCGGCTATCTGCTCGTTTTTCAACAGCGCGGAGCCGTGCTTCTAATTCTGATACCCTCGCCTCCAAAGCTACAAAAATATTACATTTATTACAGTTACCATTATCACTAAAGGATGCAGGGAAGTAACTAAACATCTGACAGAGAGTGCAAGAGAGAAGATTAGAGTTAGAGACAGGAGAGAGAAGAGTAGCCATAGCCGCAATGAAGCTAAGCTAACTGAGCTAGCGAGACTTTACCACCCCAAGAAAAGCTGTGTGAAACACAAGGAGTTCCCAAAACGTAAAGTACACCACCACAAAACGTGTGTTTTAGTGTGCTTGTGTGTTAAAATAACTTAGAAAGGCCTCAGCACAGAGAAAATAAGATCAATTCAAGAGAGTCTGAACACCAAACAGTTTACAGGGAGCGCAACAGTGACAACAGGAAATGACACAATACGGCTTACCCCCGTCGAATCAGCTGGTAGTCAGGTGATAGAGAGCAGCTGATAACCTTTAAGTGGAGCCAGCAGGTCCAGAGCGGACTGAGGTCTTCTGTTAAAAATCACTGACGATAAAATCACAGGAGGCAGGTAAGAGAGTAGGAGGAAACTTTTGGAAAACTTCTAGAAAACCTGCAGCCACTTCAGGGGTTAGATGGTGCCTCTGACAGTTCTCACAGAGGTCTCCTGCTGGATAAAACTGGTGATGTTAAAAAAAAAAAAAAACACAGTAATGGTCAGAGACAGCCAAGTCAACAACAGAGGACACACTGGTGGACAGGCCATATGTGATGACCAAGTCCAGGGTGTGTCCTCTGTTGTGAGTTGGCTTCATGACATTCTGACTAAAATCCATATAATTCAAAATATTTAAAAATTCTGTTGATAAAGGATCTAAAAGTTTATCCATGTGTAGATTAAAATCACCAGCTAAAATGATCCTTTTAAAAGGAGTTGTACAAAATTGATAAAAACTCTGAAAATTCTTGAATAAAAAGTGCACTCTTTTTAGTAGGCCTATGAACTGTGACACCTACAATTTGAGGAGTGCTAAAAACAGACGCAGTATATTAAAAAGTGCTAAAATTATCAAATAAAACATGTTTGGCAGAAAGGGTTGATGAACTGATAAAAGCAGTTCCGCCTCCCCTTTTGCAACTCCTTGTTGAAAAAGATAAGGTAAAATTTGGTGGGGAGGCCTCTGTACTCAGCCATGTTTCTGTTAAAGATAAACAATGTATACTATGGTCTAAAATCAGATCATTTATTATACAAGGTTTATTCAGCAGGGAGCGAACATTTAAAAGGGCCATATTAATAGTGGTTGGAGATGGAATGACTATGATTTACTGGAGGTAGGACTTTTGTTAACTGTTTGAGATTATTAGGGTTGCATTTGCATTTGTTAGTAAGACATCACCATCTAGAGCTGCTAAGCCATACACATTTTCTGTAACAGGTACATAGATCAGCTCAAAATACACAAAGAGAACCAGAACAGGACCAGTGAAAGCTCTGTCAACCAACCAAATATGCAATCAACCAATCAGCTAATGAACGAACCAATCAAATAGTCAACTAGATAATTAATAGCACACTACAGCTAATCAGTCAACCAGTCAAACTTCTTATTAAGCAACCAGACAAACATCAAATATGTCAACTCGGGAAACAATCAGTTCATTTTGTTGACAGAACCAAATCAGATTAATAACCAATCATCCAACCAGTCTACACACAGGCCAATGTACCAACCAACCAATAGCCCAACCATTCCTCCAATAAACCAAGCAGACAAAAAAAAAAACAAACAACAGGTGAAGCACTATGGCAGTGTTATGATGTTTAGACGTTTGTACTTTTAGTTTCATTTGTGTTTTGATCATTTCTTTATATATTTTGACCTCATTGTTGTAGTTTATTCCTGTGTTAACTCTTTTCAGTCTTACTATAATTTTTTTCATTTAAGATTATTGTTTAGTGGTTTAAGTTTCATTCAAAGTGTTTATACTTTTATGTTTTTCTTCTCTCTTCCTTCTGTTCTGTTTTCCTCCCTTCCTGTCGTATCCATTGGTGTTTGAACTTTGAGTTCTTCTAGTGATTCTGTTAGTTCCTATTTATTTATCTTGATCTCACCATTTTTTTTACTCCTCCGCATTTGTTTTCTACTTCATTATCTTTATTAATTTAGAATTATTCTTTGGGAGTTACTTTTGTTTTTTGCTTTAGCCTTTATTTTTCTTGTCTGTTCTGTTTATTTCCTCCCTGCCTTTAAGGAGTACGTGGGCTTAACCCAGACAAGATGTGATATTTTTGTTTGAAAAAAAAAAAGTGTTAGATAGATGTTAGATTCTAGACTATAAGATACATAGTAAGGTGCCTAAAGTGTAATTTATTTTCAACGCATGTATGTCAAATCCATGTTATGTGTCATCTAATATACAATGTCTTATAATTTTAGACTGGCTAGGAGGAGGATGAGCTGCTGAGATCTCACGAGAGCTGAGAGCTAAACATAAGTAATATGGCAGGATACTGGTACAAACAAACAAACTCTGGTAAAACACAACAAACCATTGAATTTGAGTCACATATACCAAACATTTAAAAATAACCATTATATTGTATTTCTCCATAAGACAAACTGGACGAGAAAACCTTGGACAGCCTGGAGAGCTACTTGGACAAGTGCTTTGACAACATAGTTATGGGCAAACCACAAAAATCCACTTCTACCATGCTGACGAGTACTTCATCGCAGAAACTCACCTGTTCTGAACCTAGCTCTTACACCATTTCTCCAGAGAAAAACTACAGCGATGTCCTGGATTCAACTGATAAGAAGTTAACCAGCCTAGACGCAGGTCTTGCCCTGGTTAAGGTTCTCCACAAGGAATTCAAAGCTCTGAGGGAATCGCTGGAGTTAAGCCAAGAACAGGTGGTATCACTCGCTGCAGAAAACCAAACGCTGAAAGATGATGTGTAGAAACTTATGGATGTCATGACGCAGCTGACCAGAGAAAACAAAAAGATGAAGGAAACCGTCCTGGATATCCAGGCCGGGGGAATGCGGGACAACCTTGTCTTCTCCAGAGGAAGACGCTGAAATAACTGTCCGAGAATTTCTCCAACATCAGCTGAAGCTCCGAACGACACAGTAACAAAAACATAATTTTTCATTGTTTTCACCAGCTCAGAGGTAAGAGGCCCATAAACAGCCACCCGCGACCAATCGTTGCTAAATTTGAGCACTACAAGCAAAATGAGCCGGTCAGAGGCCGGGTCAGACAGCTGCGTGGGAAGAATTACAGCATTAACAATAAATATATTATATATTAGCCTAATCCAAAACTTGTATGTTGGAACCAATCCCAACCAAATTATTTAAGTAAGTGTTCCATTTGGTTCCTGGCCCCATTTTAGATATGTTGAATCTATCCTTAGTAATCAAGTCTGTGACCATCTAAACTGTCATGTTTTGCAGTTTACACTGGACCCAAAAGCAGCAGAGTAAATACAAAAATGATTTAATGAAAAACACAGGGAACTTACATAACTCAGGAGGGTACAGGCAGCAACAGGGAAAAAAAAAAAAAAACAGGAACCAGACGGGCTACAAGGAAGGCAGAAATCAGGCGGGGAAGAAAGACGGACGAACCAGCGAGTTGTGACTGAAAGAGGGCCATATTTATACTGAGGGAGGAGAGTGAAGAGTGAAGCAGAGAAGGAGCAGGACCAATTAAGGGAAGCGGTTGCAGCTGAGGGGGAGTGAGCAGGTGGAAGTGATTAGCTGGGACAGGAGGTGAAATGGCTGGGAGACAGAAAACTGGGAAACTAGAAGGATCTTAAGAAACTAAGACAAGACTACGGGGAAACCAGAAAGTACAGAAATCACAAGAAAGACTAAGAATAGCTAAACATGAAAATAGAACTAAATGAGGAAAATCACTAACAAAAAGACAAACACCCGGGGATCACAACACAACCTCCCCCTCAAGGGCGGATACCAGACGCCCCTAGAAGTCCAACAAAAACAAACCAAACCCAACCCAACCAGGGTGGGCGGAGGGGGCCTCGGAAGGAGGGCAAGAGTCCAAAACAAAAACACACCCATCCAGGGTGGGTGGAGGCCTGCGACGACGAGGAACCAGAAGACGGAGACGAGGAACCAGGCGACGAGGAACCGGGCGACGAGGAACCAAGAGACGAGGAACCAAGAGACGAGGAGGCCGGCGATGAGGAACCAAGAGGCGAGGAGGCCGGCGCCGAGGAACCAAGAGACGAGGAGGCCGGCGCCGAGGAACCAAGAGACGAGGAGGCCGGCGGCGAGGAACCAAGAGACGAGGAGGCCGGCGGCGAGGAACCAAGAGACGAGGAGGCCGGCGGCGAGGAACCAAGAGACGAGGAGGCCGGCGGCGAGGAACCAAGAGACGAGGAGGCCGGCGGCGAGGAACCAAGAGACGAGGAGGCCGGCGGCGAGGAACCAAGAGACGAGGAGGCCGGCTGCGGAGCAGAACCTTGTGGCGTGGCGGCCGGCTGCGGAGCAGAACCTTGTGGCGTGGCGGCCGGCTGCGGAGCAGAACCTTGTGGCGTGGCGGCCGGCTGCGGAGCAGAACCTTGTGGCGTGGCGGCCGGCACCGGAGCAGAACCTTGTGGCGTGGTGACCTACAAGAGGACGGTGTGGAGGACCCACGAAGTGGTGCTGAAGACCCACGACGTGGCGCTGGACTCACGGCCGTGTCCCTCTGGACACCCAGAGCGGAGCCAAGAGCCCGAGGCGTGTCCCTCTGGACACCCCCGGCGGAGACAGGAACCAGGGGCGTGTCCCTCTGGACACCCCCGGCGGAGACAGGAGCCTGAGGCGTGTCCTTGCAGACACCCCCGGCGGAGACAGGAGCCAGAGGCGTGTCCCTCCGCACACCCCAGGCGGAGACAGGAGCCAGAGGCGTGTCCTCGCAGACACCCCCGGCGGAGACAGGAGCCAGAGGCGTGTCCCTCCGCACACCCCAGGCGGAGACAGGAGCCAGAGGCGTGTCCTCGCAGACACCCCCGGCGGAGACAGGAACCCGAGGCGTGTCCTCCCAGACACCCCCGGCGGAGACAGGAACAGGATTCAGAGGCGTGTCCTCTGGAATACGCTCTGCGGAGTCAGGAACAGGAACCAGAGGTGTGTCCCTTGGGACACCCCCTGTGGAGACAGGAGCCCGAGACGTGTCCCCCTGGACACCCTCGGCGGAGACAGGAGCCCGAGGCGTGTCCCTCTGGACACCCCCGGCGGAGACAGGAACCAGGGGCGTGTCCCTCTGGACACCCCCGGCGGAGACAGGAGCCTGAGGCGTGTCCTTGCAGACACCCCCGGCGGAGACAGGAACAGGATTCAGAGGCGTGTCCTCTGGAATACGCTCTGCGGAGTCAGGAACAGGAACCAGAGGTGTGTCCCTTGGGACACCTCCTGTGGAGACAGGTGCCCGAGACGTGTCCCCCTGGACACCCTCGGCGGAGACAGGAGCCAGAGGCGTGTCCTCGCAGACACCCCCGGCGGAGACAGGAGCCAGAGGCGTGTCCCTCCGCACACCCCAGGCGGAGACAGGAGCCAGAGGCGTGTCCTCGCAGACACCCCCGGCGGAGACAGGAACCCGAGGCGTGTCCTCCCAGACACCCCCGGCGGAGACAGGAACAGGATTCAGAGGCGTGTCCTCTGGAATACGCTCTGCGGAGTCAGGAACAGGAACCAGAGGTGTGTCCCTTGGGACACCCCCTGTGGAGACAGGAGCCCGAGACGTGTCCCCCTGGACACCCTCGGCGGAGACAGGAGCCCGAGGCGTGTCCCTCTGGACACCCCCGGCGGAGACAGGAACCAGGGGCGTGTCCTCCGAAACACCCCCTGCGGAGCCTGGGATCAGAGGCGTGTCCTCTGGGACACCCCGGAGAGCTGGCAGACTGTCAAGGCCGGGCCGAAACTGGGGGGCTGCACCTGGGGTCGAGGCGGGAGAGGCCTCCCCAACTGGCCAGCAAATGTTGCCAGTTTGTTCCACTCCGCCTCCTCCCAAAATGCAGTCAACCCCAGCTCGGCCAGTAATGGCGACCAGGGCCTTAGCAAAGCCAACAGTTCATCTGCTGCCCCGATCCGGACCCAAGGCGGGGAGAGAGTGGCCATTTGGTCCAAATGCTGCCTTAAGTACAGCTGCAACATGGGCAGACAGCAAGCTAGTGCTGGGTCCAAAGACCGCTGGTTCGTTCTGTCATGTTTTGCAGTTTACACTGGACCCAAAAGCAGCAGAGTAAATACAAAAATGAAAAACACAGGGAACTTACATAACTCAGGAGGGTACAGGCAGCAACAGGGAAAAACAGGAACCAGACGGGCTACAAGGAAGGCAGAAATCAGGCGGGGAAGAAAGACGGACGAACCAGCGAGTTGTGACTGAAAGAGGGCCATATTTATACTGAGGGAGGAGAGTGAAGAGTGAAGCAGAGAAGGAGCAGGACCAATAAAGGGAAGTGGTTGCAGCTGAGGGGGAGTGAGCAGGTGGAAGTGATTAGCTGGGACAGGAGGTGAAATGGCTGGGAGACAGAAAACTGGGAAACTAGAAGGATCTTAAGAAACTAAAGGCAAGACTACGGGGGAAAGTACAGAAATCACAAGAAAGACTAAGAATAGCTAAACATGAAAATAGAACTAAATAAGGAAAATCACTAACAAAAGACAAACACCCGGGGATCACAACACTAAACAGTAACGAGCATTTTGAAGAGTTTCAGTCAGGTTTTAGAGCTCATCATAGCACTGAAACAGCACTGGTGAAGGTTACTAATGATATTCTCATGGCCTCAGATAATAGACTTGTGTCTGTTCTGGTCTTGTTAGATCTCAGTGCTGCTTTTGACACAGTTGATCATAATATTCTCTTAGAAAGGCTTGAACATGTTGCAGTGATCAAAGGAACAGCACTAGGCTGGTTTAAATCAGATTTTTCCCACAGATTCCAGTTTGTTCATCTAAATGATAAATCTTCACACTCAAGAGTTATACTTCTGCGTAGGTCCGCAGAGGCTTGACGTGCACCTCCTCGGACCTGACGTGCAGCCCGGCGACACGACACAGAGACGCAGAAGTACTCCCTTGTGATTGGTCAGTGAGATTACGTACGCACGTACCATCTTCTACGTCTCCGTCTTCCCATTTGCTTGCATTGCAAAGTGTTCAAAAGAAGGATAATTTGTTCCTCTGCTTCCACAATCTCGTTGAGACAGTGCACCCATCGTTGTTCTAAGGAAATACTTGCCGGAACTGAAGCAAACATAAGAAAACCATCAGAAAAACTCCGCCCTGTGGAGTTTGCCGACCGATACCAGCCTACTGCCACCGGCAGGTCTGGAATTGAAAAGGTCTGGAATTTAAACAGCAACACGACGCTTTCAGCCCTATGCAGAAGTAGAAACACAGCAGTGGGTACGGCGGTTACGGCGTAACCTACGCGACTGACGCGACGCAGAAGTATAAATCAAGCTTTACTTGTGAAGTACCGCAGGGTTCTGTGCTTGGACCCATTCTTTTCACTATATATATATATATGCTTCCAATTAGTAAAATCATTAGACAGGATGGGATAGATTTTCACAGTTATGCCGATGATACACAACTATATCTTTACATAAAACCTGATGAATCCAGTCAGTTAGGTAGATTACAGGCATGTCTGAAAGACATAAAAACATGGATGACTTTTTGCTCTTATATTCCGACAAGACAAAAATAGCCGTCTTTGGATCGGAGGCTCTAAAAAAGAAACCGCTTTGTCAATCACTTCATTTCGAGGGTATTAAATTGGCCCCCAGTAAGAACCTAAAGAACCTTGGCGTTATTTTTGACCAAGACATGACATTCTAATCCTATATTAAACAGGTTTCTAGAATTTCCTTCTTTCACCTCAGGAATGGTGCTAAAATTAGAAACATCCTGTCCAGGAGTGATGCTGAGAAACTAGTCCATGCAATTGTTACCTCAAGGCTGGACTACTCTAATTCTTTACTATCAGGTAGTCCACAAAAAGCCTTCGGTTGATCCAAAATGCTGCTGCAAGAGTTCTGATGAATATTGTAAAGAGAAATCACATTTCTCCCTCATCCATCAAAGATCTGATTGTTCCATTTTTTCCTAACAGAGCACTTCGCTCTTATATCTCTACTTCTGAACATTCAATCAGGAAACCAAAAGCACTAACTATGACTGCACTTGTGTTTATCTGTTTCTATGCTGACATGCACTTCCCAACTTTAGTCACACAACTATGGCTATTCTAAGGTTTGTCACATGGAATGTTCTTGGGACCGCCACTAGAGGGAAAAGAGTTAAAGCAACACTATGTAGTTTTTCAACTTTCATAATATATTTCCTAGACCCTTGTGATGGTACATCGACTTACAATACGTTGAATGACACGCATGCCATAGCCTGACGGGGTCTGTATTGCTTTTACTGGCACTACGTAACTTCAGGGTGCGGGTAGTAACCTGTGCAAGAAAAGAACTACAAAATTCTCCTGCTGCTTTACAGCCTACCTCACTTCCGCCCCCACGTGAGCCAAACAAGCATTTGTTTGCTGGCTGCTACCGCTTGTGAATGTTTTTGCAATGGCCGAAATTGTATTCATGTCTGTGCGGCATAGAGCTGTAAGCCATATAAAAAAGAAATTAGACCGTATCACGTTATAACGTGATAGTTTATTGTAAAAACGTGAAAACAACTTGAAACTATCACATTATAAAGTGATAGTTTTACGTTTTTACAATAAACTATCACAGTATAACGTGTTACGGTCTAATTTATTTATTATATGACTGACAGCTCTACGCTGCCGTACATATGACATGCTGAAATATAGAAAAATGTACCTGGGATGAAGACATTTGACACGCAACGAAGGCTGCCCAAGACGTGAAAATCTGTAACGTTAGAGGGTATCGCTTGTAAATGCACGTGAATCCCCTGGTGTAACCATAACAGATTTTACGACAGTAGTAGAAAATAATAATACCTTTTTCCCAACTTTAGGGGGACCCCGAGAGCAAAACTTACATAGTGTTGCTTTAAGATGTTTAACCATCTTAAAAGATTAAAGGCAGAGGTTGTCTTATTACAAGAGACTCAAATCTACCTCAGCTGTAGATTATCTAAAATCCCCTCAGTTTCCTAATATATTTATGCATGCTATAACTCTAGACAAATGGGGAGTAGCAATATTCATAAATAAAATAGTTAATTTTACAGTATTAGACACAGTCACAGATCCAGAGTGTAGATTTATAATAATAAAGCTATCCATACATAACCAAAAGTTATGTATTGTCAGTATATATTGCTCAAATGTTGATGACCCCTCATTCTGTCATTCCTTCTTTTCGGTGCTCCTTCAACACTTGGATTGATCACTTCTTCTTGGGGGAGACCTCAACTTTGGTTTAAATGAAGAAATAGACAGGCTCAGCACAGCAGGGACTCAGCGCAGCTGGCAATCTGTAGATATAGTTAAGCAGTACATGAGTGAGTATTGGCTTTGCAATGCATGGCGATCTTTTCACCCCAACAACAGAAAATACTTTTTTCCTCAAATGTCCACCATTCTTTTTAATATTTAGTTTAATGACCTCCCTGGTGCGTCTCCATCCATTTTCTGGGAGGCAGGAAAAGCTGTGCTTAGAGGTAAAATAATCCCATTCTCATCAAATAAAAAGAAAATAGAAAACAAACAAACATTCAGGAATTAGAAAAAAAAAAACTATTAAGTCATTAGAAGTCTCCCTGGATGAGGAGAGACTGGGCAAAATCTGTGGGCAGACTATCGCCAAATATGAATACTGCCTACATTTCTCTTCTACTAAAATCAGGTAAAGACCCTGTTTCCTACCAGCTATCGTCCCATATCCCTCATTAATGTTGATCTTAAAATAATCTGCAAAGCCCTCGCAAAAAGGTTAGAGAAAGTAACTCCTCTTATAATATATCCTGATCAAACTGGTTTTATAAAAGGGAGACATTCATCCACAAATGTACGTAAAATAATAGATTTAATAGATTATTCTTACAGTAAAAACATTGAAACTAATATATTATCTTTAGATACAGAAAAAGCATTTGATAGAGTTAACTGGAAATTCTTATTTGCCATCTTACATAATTTTGGCTTTAAGAATTATTTTATAAACTGGTTGAAAATATTATATAGTTCACCAACAACATGTATCAAGACTAATAACCATGCATCATCTAGGTTTTATCTTCAGAGAGGTACCAGGCAGGGAGGTCCTCCCTCTCCCTCCCAGTTTGCTGTTTTTATTGAACCACTAGCAGCAGCAATCAATAAATGCAAAAAATGCAAAAACATAGAATAAAATCTTTTTTTATGCAGATTATGTATTCATTTTTCTCCAGCATTCAGAAACCTCTCTCACTCAGGTAATCGGGTTAGGGTTTCAAATTATTCTATAAATTGGTTAACCTGCAAGGTTCTTCCAGTCAATTGTTCGTCAGGGAATATTACTTCTTTGTCAATGTCTCACCAAGACTGGCAGATTTAACAAAACTAAACTACATCCCACTTTTAAAAAAAGTGGGTGATGATTTTCCTAGGTGGAACTTCACTTATGGGAAGGGTTGCATCAATAAAAATGATGGTTTTGCCCAGACTCAAACCATCAGGGAAGACTGCAGGGAAGGAGACAAAGCAGGTAAGAGAAATATTTGTTTTGTAAGTCTGAGGAGACTAAGTTTGGCCTGTTTACCACTCTGTGTGAGTAATCATCTGGCATCTGGTTCATGGTACCATTCCTCTTTTAAAGGGACCTCCTGATTACCCAAGATGAGGATCAGCTGGGGCTAGACCTGCCTGTGGACGAAAAGGTAAACACCCACCACTCCTCTGGTACACAACCACAGAGAACCCAACAGATACTGTTATAGATACCAAGCCTTGGTTATTCATTAATAAAACATGTCCAAAATGTATGTATTTTGCTTCTTCACAGCACTAACCTAGGTAACATCTGGAAAAATACACATTGAAAGGATAAGATATGAGACATACAGCTTAATAAATGTAACAGAAAGCTTTTTCAAACCTTAACTTTGATTGAATAAGGACTTCAGGGTCTATTATTATTTGATTTGTTTTGATTGACTAATGTTAATAAATTACAGGGGATTTTGCTGTATTTAAGCCATGTTAAAAGCCTTGGCTCCATTAAAAACTGCCTTTTAGCTCTTTTCCAAAAACCTTTCTATGCGGTAATTACTTTGGTTTTGAACAACTAATACTGACTTCATATTTTTTCTTATGGCTCATGCAAAGCATTTTATTTAAAAATCAAACATTTAGTGTTGACCACTTTCATGGCAATAATAAACTACACTCCAGCAAATTCTAACAGATTAGCTAAAAATTGACGTGTGCTCCTTCTTGATCAGTAAGGCTGATGAATTGGTCGGGTTCTCTTAGTAGCAGCCGTTTGGTCAGGTTCCGCCCACAGGGATTAGCTGACTGGCTGCTATTCCGAGGTCAGAGGTCTCGCTGTCTGCCTGTGCTCTCGTCAGTAATCTCCCTTTCCTCACTGTGCGGCCTTTCCTTCATATTAAATCACACTTGACACAGCTGAAGCAACGAAGCAACCTCATCCATATTTTATTCCTGCACCAGTTTTTAATACTGCAGCAATTTTTTTAAGGGATGGCAAACTGATATATTTATTAACTGACCTGCGCTGTGGAAGTGTTGGGTGAGGGGGAGAAATAATCAGGTTTGTTCAGGAAATAAAATGGAAAGGAGATGTGACAAGTTTATGAAGTAAGCAGAACGGTCCTTCATTACTACCCCAAGACCCCTTCGGCGGTTTTCTGTGCTACACTGCGAAGCTCGCCGACTGCTGCTGAGTGAATTGTCAGGGAGAATCTTTCTTCTGCTTTAACTCAAGCCCTTAAAGGCTTATTATTTTTAAAGACACCCACCGCCAAAACTGGTTTACTGTCATAACTCAGGAAGAGGAGGCCCTTTTCTTCCAGGTGGCAGGAGGAAAATGTTTATGCAGGAGCTAAATAATTCAATCGAGTGCTTTACCATGCAGGGGCCACGCTGTCATTCACCTGTTCTTGGTTTTTTGTTTTTTTGGTTGCTTCTCTACTTAACCAGCAGAGAGGATGAGTGCAGTTTGCCCTTTTTTAAGCACAATTTAGCAGAATGAAGCCCTTTAAACATTTGTGGAGAGGCAGGGTTAAGTGGGGGAAAAACAGGAAAAAACCCACTCGTGTGGCGTGTATTTGGCGCAAAAGGTTGCACAATTATCATCTGCTCACTTATTCTCACCTGGAGTACTTTTACCATTTTTATTCAATCAAATCTAGATATCTGGTCTCACCATTTTACATATTTTACCATCTCTGTTTACTGGTAAATGTTAAAAATCCTGAACAAGGGAGATATTTTTATTTTCAAAAAGGTGATCTGGATAAGTGAGCTGTCTGCAATGTTGGAGTTTTTAATTCAGCATTCCTTCATCTACCGCCTGAGCTTTTATTACCTGGATTTTCTTGCCGTTCTACCCACAACTGCCCTTTACTGTCCCTTTCTTAAGTCCCCAATTAATTTCTTTCCGCCTCCTTGTCTGTCGGGGAATAGTATCAAATAAAACTCCATACTGATTCATTAAAGAGAGCCTCTTTACTGTACTTTTTGCAATTTATCACAGATCTTTTGAAAGAGAAACAGAACACTTATTATATAAGTTATTTTATGGTAGTTTCTATTTGATCCAGGACTCGGTTCCCCTTTGCAATCATGTTCACAGACAAAGTCCTATGGAGTAGGTGGATGTCATTACATCAGTGGAGTACATATATCTATCCATCCTCTTCATTGTTTATCCTTGTAGGGTCATGGGGGGCTGGTCTCCATCAGCCATCGAAGGGGGCGCAGGGTCCACCCTTGACTGGTCGCCAGTCTATTGCAGGGCAACACAGAGACACACAACCATCTACACACACTCACACCTAAGGCGAATTTAGACAGACCAATTTACCTAACAGTCATGTTTTTGCACTGTGGGAGGAAGCTGGAGTACCCAGAGAGAACGTGCAAACTCCATGCAGAATGACCCCAGGCTGCGATTCGAACCCAGGACCTTTTTGCTGCAAGGCAACAGTGCTACCTACTGCTCCACTGTTTCTGTTTATTTATTTACTGAAGCAACTATCACTCTGACTCCTGTGTAATAACAGTGTCACCCAAGGCTCTTTGCTTGGTCATTCCCTTTCCATTCTCTATGTTCAATTTTTTGGCCACATCATTCACTGTCATCTACTCCATTTCTGCTGCTGTGCTCAAAGCATCAAGTTTTACAGTGCCTTGATTTGCCTTTTTAATCACACTCAGATGTTTCAGGTCATGAAACTAAATTTGATGATTAGCCAAAGATGACCTGAGCAAATAGAAGAGATTGAAGGTTTTTAAAACTGTAAATAACTCTAGACTAATCTGGGACTCCCATAGTAAACCTAAAAGACTGTTAGGTGGGCATATAAATATTAGAAGTACTCTTTGTAAATGTGAAGAAGGATCAAATTTGGAGTTCTTAACTATATCTGAATCTTGGCTGAAAGTAAATTCACCACATGCGGCTATAAACGTGCCTGGTTTTAACATTTTTAGGAATGATCATAAAATTGGTAAAGGTGGGGATGTTGTGTTATGTAAAGAACAAAATTAGATATAATGTAATCAAAGATATGTGAATCAGGTTAGAGTTTCATCCCCTTTGGATGGAGCAGCTCTTCTTTCTAGGAATATGGCCGAATTTATTAGTCCTCCAAAACAATGACAAACCAGGCTCCATACCAGGAAGCAGAGTCGTAGTTTAACCCACCTCTCTGCTGCTTCTGTACTGTTACCCACCCATTACCCTATAGAAACAGCGTCTTGCCCACGGCCAAAATTAAATGGATTAAAAGTTAAGCCAACCAAAGCAAATCATGGACATCTCATAAAAATAAATAAGACTTTGACTGAACAGAAAAATAAATCTAATAAATGTGGTTTATTAAACATAAGATCTCCCTCCTCAAAGACTTTGTAAGTAAATGACTTGATTTGTGATAATCACATTGATTTGCTTTGTCTCACAGAAACCTAGTTGCAGCAGGAGGATTATGTCAGTATAAATGAGTCAACTCCTTCCAATCATTAAAATGTTCACATTCCTAGAAATACTGGGCGAGGAGGAGGAGTTGCAACCATTTTTCGTTCTGATTAACTAATTAATCCCAGACCAATTGATAGCTACAGTTCTTTTGAATATCTAACAATTAATTTTTCTCATCCAAGTTGCAAAACATTTAGACCATTTTTGTTTGTGGTTTTGTATCGTCCATCAGGCCCTTACTCTCAATTCTTGGATCAGATCTCAAATTTTTTATCTGATTTAGTAATAAATACTGATAGGGTCATTATAGTGAGGGACTTCAATATTCATGTAGACACTGAAAGTGATAGCCTAAATGCAGCCTTTAATGCTATCTTAAACTCAATTGGCTTTACTCAAAAAGCACAGGGGCCCACCCACTCGGGTAAACACACTTTGGACCTTGTACTGACATACGGTATTGAGTGTGAGGAAATAACAGTCCACCCACATAGCCCGGACCTGTCCGACCACTTCTTGATAACTTTTGAATTTACTTTAACAGACCATCTTAAATCTGAAAGAAAATTTCATTATAGTAAAGCTTTATCAGACAATGCTGTAATAGGTTTTAAAGAATCTGTTCCGTTCTTACTTTCCTCAGTGTTTCAGAATAACACGGTGGAGGGCAGCAATTTCATCTCTAACCCTTCAGAAACTGATGGTCTGGTTCAAAGCGTTACTTTGTCATTGCGTTTGGCATTAGATAGTGTAACCCCCTTAAAAAAGAAAGTGGCTAGCCTTAGGAGGCTGACTCCTTGGTTTAACGCAGAGTTGCGTACTTTAAAGCAGAATACTAGGAAGTTGGAGTGAAAATGGCGCTCTACACATCTAGAGGAGTCCTATTTAACCTGGAATAACAGTCTACTGCTGTATAAAAAGACCCTTCGACAAGCTAGAACAGCATTTTTTTCATCATTAATGGAGGCGAATAAGAACAATCCTAGGTTTCTTTTTAGTACAGTTGCCAAACTTACACAGAGTCATAGCTTTGTTGAGCCAACTATTCCCCCAGCTCTTAGCAGTAATGATTTTATGGAATTCTTCATAAATAAAATTAATTCTATTAAAATTAAAATCATTGGCATCCTCCCAAACAGGATTACTTCTTCCTCAGTAAATGAGGCTGTTTTGACTCAGTCGAGCTTTCGGAATGATCAATAATACTAGCCTCATCTAAACTTTCGCCGTGTCTGTTGGACCCAATCCCAACCAAATTATTTAAGGAAGTGTTCCATTTGGTTCCTGGCACCCTTTTTGGATATGATGAATTTATCCTTAGTAAACGGATACGTACCACAATAATTTAAAATAGCTGTAATTAAACCTTTACTCAAGAAACCTTCCATTGATCAAGATAACTTGGTGAATTACAGACCTATATCTAACCTTCCTTTCTTGTCCAAAGTCCTTGAGAACATAGTTGCTAATCAAGTCTGTGAGCATCAAAACAGTAACGAGCTGTTTGAATAGTTTCAGTCAGGTTTTAGAGTTCATCATAGCACTGAAACAGCACTGGTGAAGGTTACTAATGATATTCTCATGGCCTCAGATAATGGACTTGTGTCTGTTCTGGTTTTGTTAGATCTCAGTGCTGCTTTTGACACAGTCGATCATAATATTCTCTTTGAAAGGCTTGAACATGTTGCAGGGATCAAAGGAACAGCACTAGGCTGGTTTAAATCATATTTGTCTGACAGATTCCAGTTTGTTAATCTAAATGATAAATCTTCTTCACTCTCAATGGTTATTTGTGGAGTTCCACAGGGTTCTGTGCTTGGACCAATTCTTTTCACCATCTATATGCTCCCAATTGGTAGAATCATTAGACAGCATGGGATACATTTACACAGCTATGCCGATGCTACACAACTATATTTATCCATAAATCCTGATAAACCCAGTCAGTCAGGTAGATTACATGCATGTCTGGAAGACATAAAAACATGGATGACTAAACTTTTTGCTCCTAAATTCTGACAAGGGAGAAGTTTCCGTCTTTGGCCCAGAAGTTCTAAAAAAGAAACTGCTTAGTCAATCACTTCATCTGGATTGCTTTAAATTGGCCACCAGTAATAACGTAAAGAACCTCGGTAAAGAACCCTCACCCTCCCCTGGTGGATCCCGGTGAACAGCGGTGCCTATTGGGGTCAGTGGGGGGGCTGGGTCCCTGGGAAGACATTTTGTCTCCCTGTCCTTCCCTCCCCATCCCCGAACACCTCTGTCAACCTGCTTTACCACTCATATAGGGTCTTGGGGAATTGGCATATCACTGGGGTGCGAGGAGGCGGCCTGGATCCCAATTGAAATATACAACTTAGACACTCCCACATTTTCATGAGACACACGTTTAGGGACTTTGGGGTGGGCACACTTTTCGGCATCCAGAGGGGGAGCTGTTAAATCAGCTTCACCTCTGGTGCCGGTGCCCACTGTCAAACCACATATAGACACTAAGGGCTCAGGGTGGGGGTTGGGGGATGTGTGGCTGCCTTCCCTACATCCCACCTCTCTGTTTTAAATGCACATTATAACAACACGCATCAACACCATACTGGAGCAGGAGGATGGAGGCTAGGAGTCTTTTCACACCCCTGTTCACTACGGGCCATCAGGGGTTGGGGTCTGGGGGAGGAACAGCTGGTCTGGTCGGGGTCCTAGGCTGTCAAGCTGCTTCGCCACTGTGGGGCCCTTGGCGGTCTGCTTGTCTCTGACCTAGAAGGTAGGGGGTCCATCTCCCGGGTCCGGGGGCTGGTTGCTCTACTGGGGCATCGGTACCTGGACTTGGGAGCATAAAGTGTGTATGGGGTGCGTGAGTGAGGGTACAGCATCATTTCTTGGGTTTCTTGGTGAGTCAGTGAGAGTGTATGTGTTTAAAAGGGAGGTGTTGCCCTCTTGCCTGGCGCACCTCAGGCCTTACATTTAATGGGGGGTTCATTGGCGGGTTAGACCGGCCCTGGCCTTTGTTTGATGCCTGGTCTCAGCGCTCTGTGTTGCGCAGGATCAGGACTCGGGAGCTGGTACAACTTGGTGTCCAGGTGCTGGCTGAGCTTGGCCTGGGGATGCCGTCCATCCGCTGAGGCTATCGGTGGGTCGCCCCAATGTGGGGCAGGGGTGGGGCGCTGGGATGTTGGCGGTGGGAATTGGCCTGGAGTGGCGGTGGCTTGTGGCCCCTCATTGGCCGGTCCCTTGTCGGGTCCCTGCTGGGGGGTGGGGCGCCCCTGAGCCCCGGCTCTCCCAGTCCATGGACCGGCCCGCCCTGGCCCAACATGTTAGCCGGCGGGGCCTGTGGGCTCGTCATTGCTGCCCCCCGGGCCCCTGCATCGTAGCCGCTGGACGTTCCCCCCCAGCTCCTCTCTTGGGGGATGCGGTCGGCCCCGCCTGGGTCCGCCTAGGGCTCTGGGGGTCCTTTGGACGTCTTGGCTCCGATCTCCTTCATGTCTGCATCGATTCCTGGGAGACGGATTGATGGCTGCTCACACCAGCTATCGAACACTCTTATGGAGAAACCTATGCACCAGCATGCTCACACACACACATAGGTGTGGGGTCTCTGGTGTTTACAGATATATTCTTGGGCTGAGGTTATCATTACTAGATCTTGATAAATCGGTACCATGAGTTTTTCTGTGACATTCTTGTTGTATTTTTATATCCATTTTTGTGTGATGTGGTTGTGTAGTTCTTAGTTTACAATGTTTGGTATGTTTTGTTGATGTTCCTTTTTCCGTTTTTGTTTTTTGTTTTTTCTCCCCGTCCTGTGGGTATGGAGGCAGACTTCAATGTTTTCCTGTGTTTTCTTTGTTCCCTTTCCTCTCTTGTATTTTCAACTAGCCCTCTCTCTTGACTTTTTGTTTCCTACCTCTCTTCTTCATCTTCTTTCTTTCTTCCCCTTAATTTTCCGTCTCTACGTGTCCATAACATCAGGAAATTAAAAACCCCAGCAATTCATAATAAAGAATTTTCACGCATATATATCAAGTGGAGTACAATAGCAAAAGCTGTAGTGCTCCACTTGTGAAAGTAAATCTGTTGGGCTTCTACTTGGTACACCAATTCTGAGCTCCACACTGCCAAACAGGACACGTAAAAAAATAAAAAAATAAAATTAAAAAGTATTTATATGCTATTTTTTTTAATTTTATATTGTTTTGCTGTAAAAAAAAAGTGATGTCATGAGCACCAATAAATTGTACAAGATATAAAAAAATAAAATAAAATAAAAAACCTGGACCTAAAGAACCTAAAAGAACCTTGGTGTAATTTTTGACCAAGACATGACATTCTAATCCCATATTAAACAGATTTCTAGGATTTCCCTCTTTCCCTTCCGGAATATTGCTAAAATTAGAAACATCCTGTCCAGGGGTGATGCTGAGAAACTAGTCCATGCATTTGTTACCTCAAGGCTGGACTACTGTAATTCTTTACTATCAGGTAGTCCACAAAATGCCATTAAAAGCCTTCAGTTGATCCAAAAGACAGCAGCAAGAGTTCTGATGAATATTAAAATGAGAGATCACATTTCTCCTGTTTTAGCTTCCCTTCATTGTCTCCCTGTTAAATCCAGAATAGAATTTAAGATCCTTCTTCTTATATACAAAGCCCTTAATAATCAGCTCCATCATCCATCAGAGATCTGATATGTCCATATGTTCCTAACAGAGCACTTCGCTCTCAGACTGCAGGTTTACTTGTAGTTCCTAGGATTTCTAAAAGTAGAATGGGAGGCAGATCTTTTAGTTATCAGGCTCCTCTCCTGTGGAACCAGCTCCCAGCTTTAGTCCGTGAGGCAGACACTATTTTTAAGGGCAGGCTTAAAAGTTTTCTTTTTGATAATGTTTATAGTTACAGTGGCTTAGGTCATCCTGATCTATTTCTGTACTTATGCTGCTATAGGCTTAGACTTCTGGAGGACAGTCTGACCACTTTTCTTCCCTCTGCTACTTCCTTTTCTCCTACTACTCCCCAGTTGTATTACAGTACATACAGTTATTTCGACTGTTAACTTTGTTTTCTCTCAGTGTTTTTTTTCCTCCATAGAAGATATACCTGGTCTGGTATCCTGCTTGGCTACAATGTCCTGTTGGACGGCGGGCATCAACTGGGATGATGCTCCCAGTAACTGAACATCCACCGTGTCATGTTATCAACTTTTTACTTTCTGTAACATAGAGAGTACTCTTATATCAGATCTTCTGTTCTTTCTGTGTCTCTGCTCTGTCTTCTTGAATCCCCAGACGGTCGTGGCAGATGGCCACTCCTACTGAGCCAGGTTCTGTTGGAGGCTTCTTCCTGTTAAAGGGGAGTTTTTCCTCTCCACTGTCGCTACATGATTGCTCAGTATGAGGGATTGCTGAAGGATTGCTGTGGTTGGGAAGTCTTCATCAACGGGGCCCAACCTCACGCCAGTGACTGACACAATCTGCTGGGATTCCTTAAATAGGAAACTTTTAACTGATTAGAATGTTTATATAAATGTATTGAAATGACTTCTTGTTAAGTGCCTTGAGATGATCTGTTGTGAATTGGCGCAATATAAATAAACTGAATTGAATTGAATATCTGGGTCTCAACAGAGTTCTTTCGGCAGAAATGTAATTTACTCCAATTGTGATCCATCACCCAAACTCAAATGTATAAGTTTTTAGGAAAGGTTAAGGAAGCTATTGCTACAGTTTAACCTCAGAGAAGTGATTGTATTTGGAGAATTGAATGTGAATTGGGAAAATATGTCTTCAGGAAATCAAGTAACTTACTGTTTTACCTTCACACATGTTATTAATGGCCCAACCAGAATTACCAATTCCTCTAGCACACAGATTAATGTAGTTTTTAGCAATATGGCAGAATAATCAGATCTTAAAATTTCATAACTGGACTGTCTGATCCTAACATGATATCAATAGCTAGAAAAGTGTAAGGAAAGAACTGCCATGTTTCTGTTCCCAGGATGGTGCTGGGACCAAAATATTTTTCTGTTTTTCTTCGTCATTCTTCGAATGGACTGAACTGTTAAACCTTCCCTGCCGCAGAAGGACAGCAACGTTTCCTGGTTCACATGGAAAATGAATCAACTTCTAGTTCCAAAGACTGAACATTGGTTCAATGCTTCAGAACTAAGGGGGGATGTTGCGATTGCATTTCCCATAAGATGAACTGAACAGACTTTTGGATGTCTGGGAGCTATTTCAAAGATGGACTGCGCAGACCACATTTATATCTGGAATTGCGCTGCTCAAGGTGGCAGCATGTTGGAGTAGCTCTGTTACTTTGGTTCATATTTTTTTCTTTTTTTAAACTTTAATTCTTCCATTTCTGAAAGAAACATTGTTTTTGTGGACAACTGTTCTCTCTGGTTTTGAATGATGTGCAGCTGGAAGGATTTTTGCTGATACTTTTTATTTTTGGACATTTGTTATGATGCATAACCATTGCAACTGTCACGGGGTGTGTGGAGAATGGACCCAAACGCACTCGCTGAAGGAAGGTGCAGGATGTTTTATCAAAGTGAGGAGATCGTGATGATGGTGGTGAACGGAGACACTGGACATCGGGCTGGAACGAAGAGGCAGGAAGACGACACACCATGGGGATGAAGACAATAGAGGACTAGGAGGAAGGAGGACTAGGATGATCCGGCCGGGAGTGAAAGGAAGTGAGGGGTCTTAAAGGCAGGAGGTGAGTAGGATCAGGTGTGGATGATGAGACAGACAGGTGAACACAATCAGGCAGGAATAGGGCAGCGTGACAGGACCCCCCCCCTTTAAAGGTGGATTCCAGACACCGTGGAAAGAGTGAAAAAGAAAGGGAAGAGAAAAAAAACAAGCACCCTTGCCAGGGTGGGTGGAGGGGGCCCACGGAAGGAGGGCCCCGAGTCTCTTTGGGTACGCCCCTGGAAGTCTGGCGGACGGCCCGGCGGCAGCCCCTGAGGACCTGGAGGTCGGGCGGACGGCCTCGGCGGCGTCCTCTGGCTGGACGGAGGTCGGGCGGACGGCCTCGGCGGCGTCCTCTGGCTGGACGGAGGTCGGGCGGACGGCCCCGGCGGCGTCCTCTGGCTGGACGGAGGTCGGGCGGACGGCCCCGGCGGCGTCCTCTGGCTGGACGGAGGTCGGGCGGACGGCCCTTAGGTCCTCTTCTGAGGTTCAGGTAGTGCCAAAGAGAGTCTGGAGGCTCGGACGCCTCCCGAGACGGAGAGTCTGGAGGCTCGGACGCCTCCCGAGACGGAGAGTCTGGAGGCTCGGACGCCTTCCGAGACGAAGAGTCTGGAGGCTCGGACGCCTCCCCAGACGAAGGTTCTGGAGGCTGGGACGCCTAACCAGACGAAGGTTCTGGAGGCTCGGACGCCTCCCCAGACGAAGGTTCTGGAGGCTCGGACGCCTCCTCAGACGGAGGTTCTGGAGGCTCGGACTCTTCCTCAGACGGAGGTTCTGGAGGCTCGGACGCCTGCTGAGAAGGCCGTTCTGGAGGCTCGGACGCCTGCTGAGACGACCGTTCTGGAGGCTCCAGTGACGGGGACGGGTCCTCCCTGACCCTCCCTGGGAGCTTCAGCGACGGGGACGGGTCCTCCCTGACCCTCCTCGGGAGCTCCAGCGACGCATGGGGAAATGTCCATCGCTGGAGAGCCGCCGCTGTGACCGCCAGAAACACGGCAGCCACAACAACGGCGGCCTCTGGAGCTGGAACGGGCTCTGGAGCTGGAACGGGCTCATGGGCTGGAACGGGCTCATGGGCTGGAACGGGCTCATGGACTGGAACGGGCTCATGGACTGGAACGGGCTCATGGACTGGAGCTGGAACGGGATCTGGAGCTGGAACGGGATCTGGAACGGGCTCACGGACCGGAGCCGGAACGGGCTCACGGACCGGAGCCGGAACGGGCTCACGGACCGGAGCCGGAACGAGCTCACGGGCCGGAGCCGGAACGGGCTCACGGACAGGAGCCGGAACTTCTGGAGGTCGGGCGGACGGCCTCGGCGGCGTCCTCTGGCTGGACGGAGGTCGGGCGGACGGCCTCGGCGGCGTCCTCTGGCTGGACGGAGGTCGGGCGGACGGCCCCGGCGGCGTCCTCTGGCTGGACGGAGGTCGGGCGGACGGCCCCGGCGGCGTCCTCTGGCTGGACGGAGGTCGGGCGGACGGCCCTTAGGTCCTCTTCTGAGGTTCAGGTAGTGCCAAAGAGAGTCTGGAGGCTCGGACGCCTCCCGAGACGGAGAGTCTGGAGGCTCGGACGCCTCCCGAGACGGAGAGTCTGGAGGCTCGGACGCCTCCCCAGATGAAGGTTCTGGAGGCTGAGACGCCTCCCCAGACGAAGGTTCTGGAGGCTCGGACGCCTCCCCAGACGAAGGTTCTGGAGGCTCGGACGCCTCCCCAGACGGAGAGTCTGGAGGATCGGACGCCTCCCGAGACGGAGGTTCTGGAGGATCGGACGCCTCCCGAGACGGAGGTTCTGGAGGATCGGACGCCTCCTCAGACGGAGGTTCTGGAGGATCGGACGTCTCCTCAGACGAAGGTTCTGGAGGATCGGACGCCTCCTCAGACGAAGGTTCTGGAGGATCGGACGCCTCCTCAGACGAAGGTTCTGGAGGATCGGACGCCTCCTCAGACGGAGGTTCTGGAGGATCGGACGCCTCCTCAGACGGAGGTTCTGGAGGCTCGGACGCCTCCTCAGACGGAGGTTCTGGAGGCTCGGACGCCTCCTCAGACGGAGGTTCTGGAGGCTCGGACGCCTGCTGAGAAGGCCGTTCTGGAGGCTCGGACGCCTGCTGAGACGACCGTTCTGGAGGCTCCAGTGACGGGGACGGGTCCTCCCTGACCCTCCCTGGGAGCTTCAGCGACGGGGACGGGTCCTCCCTGACCCTCCCCGGGAGCTCCAGCGACGCATGGGGAAATGTCCATCGCTGGAGAGCCGCCGCTGTGACCGCCAGAAACACGGCAGCCACAACAACGGCGGCCTCTGGAGCTGGAACGGGCTCTGGAGCTCGAACGGGCTCATGGGCTGGAACGGGCTCATGGGCTGGAACGGGCTCATGGACTGGAACGGGCTCATGGACTGGAACGGGCTCATGGACTGGAGCTGGAACGGGATCTGGAACGGGCTGGAACACTCACGGACCGGAGCCGGAACGGGCTCACGGACCGGAGCCGGAACGAGCTCACGGGCCGGACGGCCTCAGCGGCGTCCTCTGGCTGGACGGAGGTCGGGCGGACGGCCTCGGCGGCGTCCTCTGGCTTGACGGAGGTCGGGCGGACGGCCCCGGCGGCGTCCTCTGGCTGGACGGAGGTCGGGCGGACGGCCCCGGCGGCGTCCTCTGGCTGGACGGAGGTCGGGCGGACGGCCCTTAGGTCCTCTTCTGAGGTTCAGGTAGTGCCAAAGAGAGTCTGGAGGCTCGGACGCCTCCCGAGACGGAGGGCTGGAGGCTCGGACACCTCCAGAGACGGAGAGTCTGGAGGCTCGGACGCCTCCCCATAGAAAAACTCGAAGAGGTCCTCCTCCCTGATGTGAGGAGCCCCCGAAGAGCCAGCTGGAGGAGGGACAAAGACGGCGGGGGAGAGAACCGGCGGTGGGTGCCACGCGGAGATGGAGCCGACGTTGGTGGTCCGTGTGGCCGCGCCGCCCTGCTCCTCGCTGGCTGAAATGCCGGTTCGGCGGGTCCGTCGCCTACGGCCAGATGGTGGAGGCGGAGAGGGCGGACCGATCGTCTGGTCCAACGCCTCCTGGCGAATCCTCTCCGCCTCGCGCCGTAGATCGGCGAGCTCCCCGGCCGAGAAGACACTCTGGAAGTGAGGGAGCACTCCGAGGATCTCCCCGGCTCCGGAGACCCGCACAGGGAGGTGAGGAGAGGCAGCGAGTCTGGCCAGGTTAGCCCAGACGTCCTGGCGCAGGGCGGCGATCTCCCGGGCGATTGCTGGGTCCATGTTTAGGGCCGGATCATTCTGTCACGGGGTGTGTGGAGAATGGACCCAAACGCACTCGCTGAAGGAAGGTGCAGGATGTTTTATCAAAGTGAGGAGATCGTGATGATGGTGGTGAACGGAGACACTGGACATCGGGCTGGAACGAAGAGGCAGGAAGACGACACACCATGTGGATGAAGACAATAGAGGACTAGGAGGAAGGAGGACTAGGATGATCCGGCCGGGAGTGAAAGGAAGTGAGGGGTCTTAAAGGCAGGAGGTGAGTAGGATCTGGTGTGGATGATGAGACAGACAGGTGAACACAATCCGGCAGGAATAGGGCAGCATGACAGCAACAAGGTGGTTTACAACTGGCAGCAGCTGATTAACATCACAAAAGCTCAAATAAGACCTCAACTTCAGCCACAAAACCCTGATGAGTTGAAAAGAAGACGCCATAGATCCAGAGCATCCTCTACATCGGACTGTCATACAACTACAGAGCGTCTTCAGTCAGAGGCTTCTTCAGATCTGCAGACTGCTACAGGAGATCATCCCTACCCACAGCCATCAGCATCTACAACAAATCTTTGAAGAAACTTGCATAATGAGTTACAACAACATTTAATTTCCCTTTGGGATTAATAAAGTAATTTTGAATTGAATTGAATTTCCCAGCAATCCTAGCAGTGACCCCCAACACACTCCTATTGGTCCCTGACCACCCAAAGTGACATCAGCGATGACATCACGGCCAAAGGGGGCTATAAGAGTAGTCGCGCCCATTTTGAATTGTTCTCCTGCTGGAAGTTCTTGGATGAACTACTGCTGAACAGAGGACATCTCACCGGTGAAGATTCTCTTTTGTTCTGACCCGCTGGACCGGGGAAGAACTCGCTTCGAAATGCTCATACGGTTTGTGTATCTCGTGTGAGCTATATCAGAACTGTTCCCAGACAGTTCGTTAGACGTCGATCCTGCAGGCCATCCAGCCTGCCTTTGGGCCACACGGTCCTTAAAATCCTGTACAGGTTTTTTTTATAACTCTTCCTTTTCTTGCTCAACTATGGACACAATTCACTCTCCTCCTAGTGGACTGGACCTCCTTCAAGGCAAAGTAGGACTGAACCGGTTCATTTATACTAATAATGTGTCTGGGCATAGATAAACAGAGAAAATAGAGTTTTAACGAGTTAGATCTCGTTCATTGTTGGTTAAAGTGTTTTTAAGCGCTGTACCTGTTTGCTCATTTTTGCGTCGTTGCACGTATAAGTCTGAGCTGTGAAATTGCTGTCTTTGAAACTGTCTGTTTAATCCTGAGCAGATCACGCCTTTCTTATTTCCATCCTCTTGTTCTCCCTCTCTCTCTTTCTCTCTCTCTCTCCCTCCCTGATAACTCCATTGGCAGTCGGGCTCGGTCCGGCCTGCATTAGGTGGTCTTAGCTGAAAAGCTTAACTCCATTGTTTTTAGTCTGTCGCTAAAGCAGAGGCCTACCACATGGACGCTTCCCCCATGTGCTCCTTTAGCCAAAGCTAGTTTTATGATTCTTTCTTAGACTCCATGTGCTCTCCTCCATCTTGGCACAGAGCTGAGATTTATGACTTTGTCTCCTAGGCTATCTGTGATTTGAGCCCCCTGGAGTGAGGGCCCCCCTCCTTTTCTGACCCGAACCTCAGCTGTCTCACTGATTTCATTTCATGTTAATTGTGTTTAATGTTCACCTATTATTATTGTCTAAGATCTGTAGTAATTTTTGCATGCTTTAGAATAGATGGGGTTTTCTATTTCCTAAATAAAGTCCCCTTATCTTAAAGAGAAGTTGTCTGGGATTACTTGGAGTGATGCATACAATTAATGTCCACAGCGTTAGAACTTATTCCTTCATCTATTGTTTAATTATCTGAGACTGAACAATTTGGCTATATATATATATATATATATATATATATATATATATATATATATATATATATATATATATATATATATATATATATATATATATATATAAATGTTCCTGGAATCCAACAGGATGGTGCCCCTAAACTTGGTAATTTTTACATAAAATTATTATTCTTATTAATAATTGCCCTAAGCAATTATTCATAGCCAAATCCTACCTATCTGCAGCACAACAATGGGCTCAAAGATAATAAAAAAGATTTTAAAAATGCTGTGAATATTAAATGGGATGACTTAATGAAAATGTATGATCTGGACTACACCAACCAGTATGTCACTGATAAACTACATAAGCTTAGAGAATAAAAAAAAAGAAAAAAGTGTAGGAATAAAATATTAGGCATTTCCTTCTATGGATAATTGAAGGTATATTTCAGATGATGAAAGATCAAGATGAGATTCTAAAAATCTTTGAATTCTAAATTAAGAACCGACTGTCATGATTTCTCAGGGACACTCTAGCTCAAACACAACCCACGTTTGACACAGGAGAGATCAGTAAAAAGGATTGTATTCTTTTGGAAAGGAACGCTGCTCTTGGGTCAGCAGAGGGGAGCTTCCGGAAGTGGCAGCACTGGAAGGGGGTGAGTAGGGGGTTAGCCCTAACCCTAACCCCTAACCCTTTGGAGGTTTTTTTTACTGGGAGGTGGACTAGCTGTTGTGCTTCCGATGATTGTCCTGCTGCATAAACATTATGGTTCCCTTATTTAAAGATCAACGTTTTTTTTGCTGATGAAATGTATAAATTAGTGTCTAATAGTGCTGTCTACATGTCTGGTCATTATTTTTGGGATTCTAGTACATTTTAGTGGAAAATATTCTTTTTTCTACCACGTGTGGCCCCCTCTTCAGGTTCGAAATCTAACCCTGCACTTGAATTTGAATCAGCCATCCCCACTGGATCTGTGGTGAGTTCTGAACTATGATACCAGCTGCTCTGCGCGCTTTTGAATATAAAACAAGCCCAGTCTCAGCATCGCCTCCGTAGCGAGCTGGAATAGCAAGGAAGTGTTGATGCAGTGCAGCCCTCCCCCCTGCTATCCCTCGGTCCGCCAGGCAACGCCTCCTTTTGGTTCATTTTTCAAACAGGAAATGTAGGCACAGTTACACTCTGGTAGGGGGGTAAGTTGTTCTTTAAGAAAAGTTTTTTGGGTCCTTAGTCATCCCCTTAGTCAACCCAGGTTGGTTGAGTTATTAGTTGTTTGGCGATCTGGTTGTTTGGATTTTGGAGTGGGGTTCATTTTTCTAATTTGAAGCCTACTGAAAGTATATGAACTCCTTGCACCATCAACACTTTTATCATTTTTGCCCAATTCTTGCCTCAGGGACAGTGTAGATTAACAATAAGAGCGATTAAAATGTATTCAGGTATTGGAGATCGAGAAAGATTCTAAGGCTAATGATCATTTTTAAAAGTGACATTTTAAACCTATTTGTACAACTAATGTGACTGGACTACTTTCGAATAAGACAGCTGATAAAAATAGCAGTAAAACACAGAAGAAGCATATAAAGTAAATACAGCAATAAAGCAAGAAGCATACACAAAACATATGATACATGAAAACATTACTCAAAGGCAGCTCTAAACAGATACGTTTTTAGTTGTGATTTAAAAGAACTCAGTGTTTCACTGCTTCTCCATGATTGGTTCTGATTCTAGGGATGTTGAGTAGACTGGAATTAGAGGACCTGAGTGGTCTGGGGGGGGGCTTGCTATAGTAACAGTAGATCTTCAACATTCTTTGGTGCTAAGCCATTCAATGATTTATAAACTAGTAAAAGTATTAAGAAGCCTATTCTCTGAGCTACAGGGAGCCAGTGTAAGGACTTTAGAAATGGGGCGATGTGCTCTACTTTCCTGGTTCTAGTGAGGAACACGAGCAGCAGCGTTCTGGATCAGCTGCAGCTGTCTGATTGACTTTTTAGGCAGACCTGTGAAGACGCTGTTGCAGTAATCAATCCGACTAAAGATTCAAATTCAATTCAATTCAAAAATACTTTATTGATCCCAGAGGGAAATTAAGTGTTGGTATAGCTCATATAATAATTAATTCTTTAAGAAGTTGTAGATGATGATGGCTGTGGGCAGGAAGGATTTCCTGTAGCGGTCTGTATGGCAGCGAAACTGAAGAAGCCTCTGACTGAAGACGCTTTGTTGTTGTATGACAGTCTCATGAAGAGGATGCTCTGGGTTGTCCATAATTTTTTTTATGTTATGAAGAATCATTCTTTGCATTATCATCTCCAGATGTTCCACAGTTGTCCCAAGAACAGAACAAGAACAGAACCAGCCTTCTTTATGAGGTTGTTTAGCATTTTTAAATCCCTGGCTCTGATGCTGCTACCCCAACAGATGACGGCTGAAGAGATTACACTCTCCACAACAGACTTGTAGAAGATCTGCAGCATCTTGCTGCAAACCTTGAAGGACCTAAGCTTCCTCAAGAAGTACAGTCTGCTCTGTCCCTTCTTGTAGACGGTTTTACAGTCCAGTCTGTTGTCAAGGTGAACTCTGAGGTATTTGTACTCCTCAACCACCTCCACTTCTTCTCCCATGATGGAAACAGTGTTTGACTTATCCGTTTCTTCTGAAATCTACAATCATCTCCTTTGTTTTGTTCACATTCAAGGTGAGACGATTGTTTCCACACCATGTCACAAAGCGGTCCACCAGCTCTCTGTATTCAGCTTCTTGTCCATCTCTGATACACCCGACAATTGCAGAGTTATCTGAGTATTTCTGCAGATGACAGGTCTCTGATTTGTACTGAAAGTCTGAGGTGTACAGAGTGAAAAGGAATGGTGAGAGTACGGTCCCCTGTGGTGCTCCTGTGCTGCTGACCAACTGGTTTGACACACAGTTCTTCAGTCTCACAAATTGCGGTCTGTTGGTCAGGTAGTCATTGATCCAGGTGATTGTTGAGGGGTCCACCTGTGTTTTCAGGAGTTTCTGACAAAGCAAATCAGGCTGAATTTGTGTTAAATGCACTGGAGAAATCAAAGAACATGACCCTCACAGTGCTGCCTGCTTTGTCCAGATGACAGTGGGTTGGTTGAAGCAGGTGGATGATGGCATCTTCAACTCCAACTCCACAGCGATAAGCAAACTGCAGTGGGTCCTGATACGTTCTTGTTTGCTTACTCAGGGGTGCCAACAGGAGTCTCTCCAGGACCTTCATGATGTGGGATGTCAGGGCAACGGGTCTATAGTCATTGATGACTGATGGGTGAGTTCGTTTGGGTACTGGAACAAGGGAGGATGTCTTCCACAACACTGGGACCTTCTCCTGAGTTAAGCTAAGGTTGAAGAGGTGCTGCAGAATCCCACAGAGCTGCTCTGCACAGGCCTTCAGGACTCTGGGGCTGACACCATCTGGACCTGCAGCCTTGTTCCGGTTCAGTTTCTCCAGCTGCCTCTTCACCTGACTTTTGGAGACAGACAAGTGGGAGGGGGAGGCAAAGGGGGTAGCAGCATTTCCTGACTTGGTTGAAGTCAAACTTGTGGAATTAGAAGAGTCCATGGCTGAGGTGAAGGATAAAACATCCGAGGTGTAACAGGAAAGCTGTTGATCAGAGGATAGTGGGATGTCTGTTTGGCTGGGAACAGGAGAGGGGGATGCTGAGCTAGTTCCTGAACTGAACCTGTTGAAGAATGTGTTCAGTTCATTGGCTCTGTCCAGACTTCCATCTATCCAATCTTTCCTGTCCTTAAAACCTGTGATCTTTCTCATTCCTGACCAGACATCTCTGATATTGATCCTCTGTAGTTTGTTCTCCAGCTTCTTCCTGTATGCCTCCTTGCTGTCTCTGATCTTGACCTTAAGTTGCTTCTGTATACTCCTCAGTAATTCCCTGTCTCCCTCCCTGAAGGCTCTTTTTTTCTTGTTTAGCAGTTCTTTCAGGTCACTGGTGATCCAGGGTTTGTTATTAGGGAAGCATCTTACTGTTCTGGTGGGGATGATGTTGTCCACACAGAAGTCTATATAGTCAGTCACACACTCAGTCATGTCATTGATGTCCTCTCCATGTGCTTGGCAAAGAGTCATCCAGTCTGTGGTTGCAAAACAATCCTGCAGGGCTTCTTCAGCTTCCTGTGACCATTTTCTCACAGTTCGTTTTTCACAGTTCGGGCAGCTGATAACGCTAGTGTTCTGACTACAAAAATCTTCGATTCCATTAAATGATCCGTCATGTATGACGAGAACTGTTGCTGGGGGGGTTCTTGCTTTCTTATGTGTCCGCTTTATGTGGATGGATTTCTCCTGATGTCCTTGACTGGTCCCAGGGGCTGCATTGTCTTTTGGGGAACTGAGGGCTGCGAATCTGTTTCTTAGCGGTATTCGTGGGGGAGTGATATCTCTTGTTTGGGGTTCCAGTTTCTTTTGTTTCTTCTTCCTTGGAGCAGAACAAGCAGATGTAGATTCAGTGCGCTTTAAAGCCGGCCAGTGTTCGTCAAACTGTGAATGGGGTGCTCTACCCGTTAAACGCCTTTTGGCTGAGGGAGTAGCATTGGTCTGTGGTTTCTGTGCTAGACTGTTGGACCGAGATAACACTGTGCTGCCAGGTTCTTCCTCCTTGTGTGTAGCCATCGGTAAAATTGTCTCATTTCCATATCCAGTGTTTAGATCAAAATTAATCTGAAGATGGAGTAACTTCGTCTCGGTTGTTTCAATTCTCTGGAGCAGTTTCTTAAAGTCCTCAGCTGAGCAAAACGCCATTTTGGTAAACTCACAGTGCTTTAGAAAGTAATCCAAAAAAGAGATCAGGTCTAATACAGTGACTCCAGAGGCTGGGTGTATAAATTAACTAAGAAAATAAGAACAGAGAATAAGGCGAGAGATCAGGAGAGGCTGCTCCTCCTTAAGCAGCCACAAGCGCAAGATGCAGTAAGGCGTTTCGTTACTGCATTATGCTCCTGTATGTTTAACATTCCAAACTATAGGTATGTAATATTCTTAAGTGTGAGAAATCAATGCAGATGACATATGAGAGGTATTGTATTTTGACCATGTGCATGCATAAACATGTACATGATGATTTTTGTGGTGCGATGCAGAGGGAAGTTGATCCCACTCCTTTGATACTTCTCATAAGTTGGTCCATTAATTCAGCTGGTCACCTGCTCCAACTCAGCTCTGGCCAACAGTTGTGGTGAATATAGTTGTATTGTTTCCAGCCACTCATTCATGACTTTGTTGAAAACCACCCATCTGCTCCTGCTCTACTGACCCCCAGACTGCCTGAGCAGCCTCTTTCTCCACCCTCTCACACCGTAAATCCTGACCCAAACTGGAGGGATCACTTCAGCAAATCACTGTGTAGTGCTGCAGGCCGATTCAGAGCTGCAGTGCAATATATTTTCACTACAAGGTTTCATCAACAGACAAATGTGAAGGAAATGATTATTTTCTATCAAATTAGATATTTGGAATGAAGACATTTGTACAAAGGAAATAATCTGAAGGTTTTTACCTTTTATGATGAATTGCATATGTTGAATGTCAGAGAGGTCCATTTTTAATCTCCATTTTGTATATTTTGTTGATTTTCTTTTGGGGTTTTTAGTAAATTTAATCTAACACGAGTTTCCTTTTTACGTGTTATATTATGTATTTGTGTATCAGTTATAAGTGTCAAATGACAAATATTTTGTTTTTGAACATTTTCACATATGGTTGTTGAGACACAGAGTGAAGGATTTTTGTCTGGTTTACATAACCATCAATATTTATGATCAATAATTTAATATTAATATATTATTGAGGAAGTTCAAGTTTAATCTATTAAAATTAGGGGCTCCGCTTCTGTATAAGACCAGGCATCCAGTCTCTTCTTGAAAATATAAGTTCACACACCGTGGACATTAATTGTACACATACACCAAGTAATCAAAGAAAACTTCTCTTTAAGCTAAGAGGAATTTATTAAGAAAATAGATCAACTTTACAGCCTAAACATTTTGTCAATGATTCTCATCTATGTAAAGCATGCAACTAACTACTAAAGATCTTAGAAAATCAATAGTATGAGAATATTAACACAATTAACATAAAGGGGATCAGGGAAAAACAGACAGCTCCCCTTTCGCAGGGTAGGGTTAGGGGGTGAGAGGGTTAGAGGTGAGGTTTTGTTCAGAAAGGGAGGTGGCCCTCACTTAGGGGAGGTAGCCTGTGGGATAAAGGGTCATAAACTTAGCTCTGGGCCAAGATGGAGGACATCACATGGAGTGTAAGGAGACAGAGGGCCATAAAACTAGCTTTAGCTAAAATGGGGCAGAGCACATGGTGTGAACTGTCCACGTGGAAGGCCACAGATTTAACCCTTTAAGTGCCAAAGTCTCAAAACTGCAACAAGCAACATTCCTTTTTTTTTCTTTTTTATTAGGGTTTTTGTGTCCACAGTGGCCTCCATTCGAAGTGGACAGGCTTACAGAAGGGGGAGAGAAGCAGGGGGAGAGACACTCCGCAAACGTCCCTGGGCCGGAATCGAACCCGGGACAACCGCATTGAGGACCAAGGCCTCCGAACATGGGGCGCCCGTCCCAACCCACTGCGCCACGCGACGCTCCACAAGCAACATTCCTGAATTTAACAACCCACAGCTGCAAATATTATCCCTCATGTAGTTACTAGTTTATACCAAGAGATGGCCGACATTCATAACTTCACTCTGAGCAACATTTGTGGGTATGTTACCATGGAGATTCTTGGAGTATTTAAAGATTAAAAGCTTCCCGCAAGTCGAGGAGTCGTAGTAGCAGTCAGAGCGCAGAGAGCGTGAATTGTAGAGAAAAAACTTACCATACCGAGAGGTCTGCCGAGAGGTCTGTTCACCGCTGACAAAGCACTTTGTCAAGTAATTGCTGATTCAGATTCTGAGGAAGAATATTCACTTTCTATAGAATATATCCAGCGAGACAGAAAGTGTTTCAGTGCGTAGCGACAGCCAGTTCGATCGGCATGATAATCCACAGGGCCCGACGCACAGCTTCAGCTTGTCCAGGGTGGAAGAACAATACAGGGAGCCGGTAGCAGTGGGGTTCAAAACACTGCAGCTGCTTCTGATAGCCATGACGGTACATAAGCAGCACATAAAGCGCCTGATGCTATATGTGTCTATATAAACAATTAAAAAACATCAAAAACTGAAACTAAGATATAAAAAGGTGAACATCTGTAAAATGTAAAGAAATCCAATATGGCCACCACCTGATGACGTCATAATATGCAAATTAGATGAGTGAATCTGTTCCTATCACAAGCTTTGGGTCATACTGAAGATTTTTCTAATTTACAATATGCCTTTGTCTCTAACCATATTTAAGCTACAAGTTTTTGAGATAGTGATATAAAAATGTAAGAATTTACTGAAAAAATCCTGGCACCTAAAGAGTTAACTAATAGACAAAGAACAATGAAGTTAACCTTTAGCAAGCTGACAGACCAGCTAACGCAGGTCGGACCGAGCCCGACTCTGCCGACCAGGGGATCAGAGAGTGAGAGAGAGGGTAGAACGAGGACAAGAGAGAAAGAAAATGAGTGGAATCCGCTCAGGATAAAAACCAGTTTAAAACACAGCAAATAAAACAGCTCATAAACTTATGCGTGCAGCGACGCTAAATGAGCCAACAGGTTCAGCGCTTAAAAACACTTTAAACCAACAATGAACGAGATCTAACTTGTTAAGAACTCTATTGTCCCTATTTATCTACCGGACACAAGATTAGCATATATGAACCGTTTCAGTCCTACTTTGTGTTGAGGGAGGTCCAGTCCAAAAAGAGGGAGCAAAAAGGGAGAGGAGGGTGAGATAGGTAGAGGCAGAGATAGAGATAGAACCTGCGCAGAATTTTAGGACTGTGTGTCCTAACTGTAGGCCGGACGGCTTGCAGGTCGACATCGTAAAGAAATAGCCCAAGCTGGATGCACAGACAGCAAAGGGCACTTCGAAGCTTTAAAATAAGAGTTCTCCCCGGCTCAGCGGGTCAGAACAAAAGATAATCTTCACTGGTGAGATGTCCTCTCTATAGCAGAAGTTTCTGCAGAGAACAATTTGAAATGGCCGCCACCACCATTCTTATAGCCCTTTGGCCGTGATGTCATCGTTGATGTCAACATTGGTGGCCACGGACCAATGGGAGTGTGTTGGATCACCGCTAGGAATGCTGAAAAATGCGGTCTGCTCAGTTCATCTGGGGAAAATGGCTTCCCGCCGTCCAACAGTCTGTTCAGTTCTTTTGTGGAAAATGGGTGTTTAATAATTATTTTAACTATACTGAAAGGTGCATGTTTTATATCGCACCAGAGGTGAAGAGCTTGAATAACTTTCTGTAAACTGTAATGACATTACAAAATTCAAACAATAGCTAAAATTACACGCCAAGTGTATCACTTCATGTGAACATTTTTAAAACCTTATTGCTCAGCATTTTGAAGGAGGATTGCACGGTTTAAACCTTGGATATTTAGTTTAGAGTGCCCCTGACTGTTGAAATGAGTGTGTTACGGACACACACAGCCATTGGGTGGTGCTAACCCACATTCTGGCTCCAACAGGAGAAGAAGAGGACCAGAGGTTATATAAGGCACCGCCACAGACTTTCAAACTCTCTCCAGTTCTGGCGTTCAGCCAAACAGTGCCAGGAGAGATCCAATCCTTCTTTCGCTGGCGAGGGAAGGAAACGAGTTCTGGGAGAAACTCACAACAAGGACAGCAAGACTGCTGATCAATCAGGTGAATCGCAGACCAGTTTGTTTTGAGATAAACCCCACTGTTCCGCCATGAGGCCTGCTTTCTGAACAGATGCTGCCGTGTGGAGCGAACCGCTAACAAGCTACTGAATGCCGCAGAACCTCGTCGAGACTGGAGCATTACCCCACCGCAACAAAGCGTGGGACAATGCTATCTTGAACCTGCAGAGAAGGTACTGTGTCAGTGAACTGAGGTGCAGCTGATCGCTGTTTAGCAAGCCGGAGAGGACGAAACGACGTTCCAAGCTAATGCTAACCGCGATTCGACAGCCATAATCCTCCCACTGCTAACGGACCGCAGCTGTGACTAGCCTGTGGGCTAATGTTGTTTTGGCTTTGCCCATCATCCACGGAGCAACTTGGAGAACTTTAACCATTCAATAAGGTCTGTCTGGGCAGAGGCGAGATTAGTTTAGTTTAAACAAGATTTAAGGGTTGTTTATTTTCACTGTGATTTGTTACTTTGTGTAAGATTCCATTTATTGTTTGAGTACAAACAGGCCGGTCGGCCTGGAGGTTTAAACTGTGATTTTCGAGGTTTCCGATGGAAAGCCTTTTTATATCCTGCAACCTGAGTTACTCAATTCGACAGTTTTCCTTTGTTTGGTGTTTAATAGATGAACCGGAGTGGCTTGAGTTAGCTGTAAGCTACATGCTATAGCGAACCACGCGGCCCGCCATTGACGGCTCTTTATTCATGAACAATAGACTACCATTAATGCTATTCAAAATAGAGATTGACTTTAAAACAGATAGTTTCAACACTAAATTCAAAGTGTTATGTCAAAATACAAAATTAGATCGACATGATTGGTACTGCCGTTAACGTCAACATAAAGCCTAAATATTAATTTAGATCAATCACTGCGGTGACCGAACCATTAAATAGAATCAATTATCTAAAGGTTATTGATTTCTAATTCAGCAAATGGTTTAATGAAACATTGCTTCTTCCAAACAATGTTTTTCTTCACTTCTGCATTGTGAATTGGTGGTTTAGAAACAAACCAGAATCTGCTGATTAGTCTTAAACTAACCACAATTAGTTTAAAACTAACTTAGCTTCAATTTGGCTTTGGAAATTATTTTATAAACTGGTTGAAAATATTATACAGTTCACCAACAGCGTGTATCAGAACAAATAACCAAACATCATCTAGGTTTTATCTTCGGAGAGGTACCAGGCAGGGATGTCCTCTCTCTCCCTCCCTGTTCGCTATTTTTATTGAACCACTAGCTGCAGCGATCAGGCAAACTCACAATATTAAAGGCATAAAATGCAATAACATAGAACATAAAATCAGTCTTCATGCAGATGATGTATTACTTTTTCTCCAGCATTCACAAACCTCTTTCTCTCAGGTAATCGGGTTGATAAACTCTTACTCAAATGTTTCAGATTATTCTATAAATTGGTTAAAATCTACAGTTCTTCCAATCAATTGTTCTGTCCAGAATCCAACTAATACACAACTGCAGTCAGGGAATATTACCTATTTAGGTATCAATGTCTCACCAAGACTGGCAGATTTAATAACGTTAAACTACATCCCACTTTTAAAAAAAGTGGAAGATGATCTTGCCAGATGCAAATCTCTACCCATATCACTTATGGGAAGGGTTGCTTCAATAAAAATGATGGTTTTGCCCAGAATCTACTTATTCTCAATGATCCCAAGTAAACCATCACTAGACTGGTTTAGATCTCTGGACTCCTATCTCTAAATTTCTTTGGAAAGATAAACCCCCAAGTATCAGCTTAAAAACACTGCAGAAGACCAAAGAAAAAGGAGGTCTAGATCTACCAAACTTCCATCATTATTTCTTAGCCAACAGGCTCCAATACATATCAAGATGGTTAAAACATAGCTACCTAGACGAGTCCTGGATAGACGTAGAACAGACACTATGTAATAAGATAAAACTTTCAGACCTACCATTTATTAGCTCAAATATAAAACAATATGAATGCTTTAAAAGCATAAATATCAGCTCCTCTCTGACAGCATGGTGGGAGTTTCTAAAAATGACAGAGTCCACAATAATCCCATGCAGACGTACACCCATCTGGAATAACCCCGACATCTTGCAAAAAAAATGTATGATAAGTTTCCCAGTCTGGAGGTGCAATGGAGTTGAATACCTGGAACATATATTTGAAGGAACAGACTTTATCCCATTTAATACATTAATTACACAATATGGAATTGATAAAAACAAATTCTTAGAATATCAACAAATTAAATCTATTATTAAAGGTAAATTTAGGCTCAATACAGCTGAATTACAAATTCCAGCAAGAGTTTTAGATTTTCTTAATCTCACCCCCCCCAAATTGGTGTCTAAAATATACAAAACTTTATCTACATTAGATGAATCAATAGCCATCCCTATTTCAAAATGGGAGGTGGATTTATCAGCCAGCTTTGACCAAAACGTCTGGTCTCAGATATGTTTAAGAACCTTTAAAATAACAAAAAATCCTAATTTGCAATTAATACAATACAAAATCCTTCATTGAGTACACTATACAGGTCAACGAATGTTTAGGATGGGTTTTACATCGTCTAATACCTGCTTACAATGCACAAGCAATATACCAGATACTTATGTTAATGCTCTTTGGTTCTGTCCACCTGTTAAGAAATTTTGGTGCCACATATATGAGGACTTATCAAAGTGTCTGAAATGTAACATCCCACCATCTCCCTCAATTTGCCTGTTAGGAAATTTAAATGATGTCACCATGGACACAAAGTCAGTTCTAATGGTTCACATTGCCTTATGCATCGCTAAGAAAACTATCCTCCTGAACTGGAAAAATAAAAAAGCTCTTAATATTAATCAGTATAGAAATCTCTTGTTGGACCATATTGGTCTTGAGACGACCTCTGGCTCCATATCTGATCAATCTCTCTGGGCTCCTTTGATCGGCTCCATCACCTAGTGGGGGTGGGGGGCACTTGGTTTTGCCGTTTGGGACACTGTTGCTGATGTGGGGGTTTTGGGGTTGGAGGCGTCTGGGGGGAACCCCGGGGGGTGGGATCACTGGGCGGATGGGGCGCTGGACGTCGTGGCCAGCCTGGGGTTGGGCTTTGGGTGGTGACTCCTGATGGCTGCATGCGGTGCCTTGGGGGGGTTGCACTGGCGGACATGGGTTACTGGCCTGGTGGCCGTGCTGCGCCTGGGTAGGGTCTGGGGTGGGCCTGGGGATTCGGGGCTCGGGGGCGCCGCGCCCCCTAGCTGTGGTCCTGGCTGGGGGTCGGCCGGCGTGGGGTCTCTGTTGGCTGTGGGGGTTTTGGCCGGCCGGTGGCCGGCATGTGCAGCCGCCTCTTTTTTTTTCTCTGGGCCGATTGTCATCGCCAGTCCCTGTATGGCGTCTCGCCTTGTTTGCTGGTTGGGGTGCCTGGCTGCTGGTCGTGGCAGCTGGGTGGCGTTTCTGGGCCGGATCAGTCCTTTTTTGCACTGGACTTGGCTCCTGGGTCTTGGTCTTTGTGTGGGGCGCTGGGGTTGGGCATTTGGCCGGGATCGGTCGGACTTGCGGGTGGACTGGCCGGGTGGTGGGCGTGCAGGGCAGGTGGGGCGCTGGGTTTGGTCTCCTGCCGGGCCGTTGAGCAACAGTGGTCGCTCCACAAAGAATGAGGCTGGTGGATGTCGGCCTGGTGGGTCGGCCGCCCGGCTCATCGGTTTGCTCCTGGTCTGGGCAGGTACGTCGACGTGGTTCGGGCTACGGGGGCCTCCGGTGTGCGGGTGGCGCTGGGGGCCTCCTTTGCTGGCGGGGAGGCTGCTGCTGTGTGGCAACAGGTGCTCTTCCCTTACGAGGGCACTTGGACGGGGGGGAGGGGTGTGCGGGAGGGGGGGCAAACTCAACCTGGGTGTCTAGTGTCTTTTGTGTTTTGAGAGTAGAGCGAATGTCAGGGTGGGTTTAGTTCCCCTTCTGGGATGGGGCTGGGGGGACTGCCTTGGGGTCCGTGGGGCTTTGTGGTGCTGTGGCCGTGGGCCCCGGGTCGGACGTGCCATGGCCTCCCTCCCCTGGTGGATCCCGGTGAACAGCGGTGCCTATTGGGGTCAGTGGGGGAGCTGGCTCCCTGGGAAGACATTTTGTCTCCCAGTCCTTCCCTCCCCATCCCTGGACACCTCTGTCCACCCGCTCCATCACTTTACCACTCATATAGGGTCTTGGGGCATGGGCACATCACTGGGGTGCGGGGAGGGGCTTCCCTCCTCGCTGTCCCGTGGTGTCCTGGGTCCCAATTTTAATATACAACTTAGACACTCCCACTTATAACATTTTCACACGACACATATGTAGGGACTTTGGGGTGGGCACACTTTTCGGCATCCAGAGGGGGAGCGGTACATTCAGCTTCACCTCTGGTGCCGGTGCCCACTGTTAAACCACATATAGACACTGAGGGCTCGGGGTGGGGGTTGGGGGATGTGTGGCTGCCTCCCCCACATCCCACCCCTCTGTTTTAAATGCACATTATAACAACACGCATCAACACCATACTCGAGCGGGAGGATGGAGGCTAGGGGTCTTTTCCCACCCCTGTTCGCTACGGGCCATCAGGGGTTGGGGTCCGGAGGAGGACAGGCGGTCTGGTCGGGGTCCTGGGCTGTCGGGCTGCTTTGCCACTGTGGGGGCCTTGGTGGTCTGCTTGTCTCCATCCTAGAAGGTAGGGGGTCCACCTCCCGGGTCCAGGGGCTGGTGGCTCTACTGGGGCATCAGTACCTGGACCTGGGAGCATAAAGTTTTCATGGGGTGTGTGAGTGAGGGTACAGCTTCATTTTTTGGGGTGTCTTGGTGAGTCAGTGAGAATGTATGTGTTTAAGAGGGAGGGAACGTATGACTGTGTCTGTATGTCTTTGTCTACCTGTCAGGTTGGATCTTGGTCTGCCCCCTCGCCTGGCGCACCTCAGGCCTTACACTTAATGGGGGGCCTATTTCCCCTCCGTTACTCCCCGCCGGTGACGGGGGCCCCTGCCTGCCGGTGCGCCGGTGGTCAATCCGGTTCGGATCCGGTTCGGACCTGGTGCGTGCCTGGCCGGGCCTGGGGGGGCTGGTGTGTCGGTCGGCCGATGCGCTGGGCCGATATCTTCCTTTGGTTGGTTGGGGCACCTCTTTTAGAGGTGCCAGGTTTGGGATTGTTGGGTGGTGCCTGCTCGGTGGCTCGGCGGGATGCGGATCCGGCGTCTCTGCTCGTTTGATCACCTGCTTTGTGCGCATCATGCGTGGCCGGTTCATTAGCGGGTTGGACCGGCCCTGGCCCTCGTTTGAAGCCTGGTCTCGGCGCCCTGCGTTGCGCGGGATCAGGACCCGGGAGCTGGTACAACTTGGCGTCCAAATGCTGACTGAGCCCGGCCTGGGGATGCTGTCCGTCCCCTGCGGCTATTGGTGGGGCGCTGGGATGTTGGCGGTGGGGATTGGCGTAGGGCGGAGGCGTCGCGTGGCGGCCAGCGGCCGGCCGCGGCCCCTGCAGTACCGGGGGCCCCTTGTCGGCCGGTCCCTTGTCGGGTCCCTGCTGGGGGGTGGGGTGCCCATGGGTCCCGGCTCCCCCGGTCCGTTGACCGGTCCGTTGACCGGCGCGGCCGGTTGCCGGCGGAGTCCGTGGGCTCGTCACTGCTGCCCCCCGGGCCCCTGCATAGTGGCCGCTGGATGTTCCCCTGGGGTTCTCCTTTTCTCCTCTCTTGGGGGATGCGGTCGGCCCCGCCCGGGTCCGCCTGGGGCTCTGGCGGTCCTTTGGATGTCTTTGCTCCGATCTCCTTCATGTCTACATCGATTCCTGGGGGACGGATTGATGTCTTCTCACACCAACTATCGAACACTCTTATGGAGAAACCTTATATGCACCAGCATGCTAACACACACACATAGATGTGGGGTCTCTGGTGTTTAAGGATATATTCTTGGGCTGAGGTTATCATTAGTAGAGCTTGATTAATCGGTACCATGAGTTTTTCTGTGACATTGTTGTTGTATTTTTATATCTATTTTTGTGTGATGTGGTTGGGTAATTCTTAAGTTCACAATGTTTGGTTGGTTTTGTCGATGTTCCTTTTTCGTGTTTTGTTTCTCCCCCTCTCTCTGCCGTCCTGTGGGTATGGAGGCAGACTTCAATGTTTTCCTGTGTTTTCTTTGTTCCCCTTCCTCTCTTGTATTTTCAACTCTCCCTCTCTCATGACATTTTGTTTCCTACCTCTGTTCTTCATCTTCCTTCTTTCTTCTCCTTAATTTTCCGTCTCCGTGTCCATAATATCAGGAAATAAAAACCCCAACAATTCATAATAAAGATTTTTCACACATAAATCAAGTGGAGTACTATAGCTTAACCCAAAGTCCTGTCAGTGGCACACACTTCCAATGGAGTTTGCGGACATTGTCACACAATTCACCGCAGTGAAAATGTGTTACGTTCATGTGCGGGAAGTGTCAGAGTTCTGCCATTGACAGCCCGACCGAGGCCTGCCATTGACAGGACCGACCGACAAGGGTCTGCCATTGACAGGACCGACCGACCGAGGTCTGCCATTGACAGCCCGACCGAGGCCTGCCATTGACAGGACCGACCGACAAGGGTCTGCCATTGACAGGACCGACCGACCGAGGTCTGCCATTGACAGCCCGACCGAGGCCTGCCATTGACAGGACCGACCGACAAGGGTCTGCCATTGACAGGACCGACCGACCGAGGTCTGCCATTGACAGCCCGACCGAGGCCTGCCATTGACAGGACCGACCGACAAGGGTCTGCCATTGACAGGACCGACCGACCGACCGAGGTCTGCCATTGACAGCCCGACCGAGGCCTGCCATTGACAGGACCGACCGACAAGGGTCTGCCATTGACAGGACCGACCGACAAACGCCTGCCATTGGCAGAATAGCTCCAGGGCTGCTGGACAAAAAGCCTCCACAATCATGACCATATCGATCTTTTCCCTCCTTTTTTAAGACGTTGTGTGAAAAAGAATATCATAAACCTGCGGGAGGTGTTTTTCTCGACTGGGCTCCTGGCGACCACCATGAGAGACCATGTCCAATGGGCAACCCATGCTACGCAGTATAGAACCATACGCTCGATCTCGCGCCTCTGGTAAGGCAGGGGCCGACACTTAGTCGTTTTTACGCATCTGGTGCCTCTGGTAAGGCAGCGAGCCGACACTTAGTCGTTTTTATGCATCTGGTGCCTCTGGTAAGGCAGCGGGCCGACACTTAGTCGTTTTTAC